>CM060834.1:48970000-49570000 GCA_030762175.1 Metallyticus violacea
TCATGAACTGAGCCATTGGTATCATTTTATATTCACTAAAATAGAGAGAAATACCAGAAAGAAACCTTGTCCATTTAAGAACAAGAAGTTTATATGTGTTAATAAAACAAAAGCATGCTACTATTTAAAAACAATTACAATGTATACACAAAAATACACATTTAACAATAAACAATCGAAAGTTGTATCGATTTTCAATGGCTTTGAAATTTAATTTAATTTCTTTGTAGTAAAAGCATGAGAAGCAAACAGAGCGCTCTTGCATATAAATATACCTTTCAAACCATATTTCATTAATATTTCACATTTACTAACTTCATGCCAACGCTTTTGTTAAATATAAAACATGTGCATTGTAATAAACATCGTTATATGCCGAGTTTGTCCTGAAATAACTGAGAGAAAATGAAAAGCTTGAACGCTTATTAAATTTCGGTTTTCAGATATATCCCTACTCTTAATAATCCAATTTCCAAAATTTCAGTAATTTTTTTTATTTTATTTAAATGTCATATACTAATATTGTTGTAAAAAAAACAAATATTGGAGCCGCTAGAGCGATTTATAAAAACTTGGTTTCAGATAAACCCTCTTTCCTAACCACTCGATTTCCTTGATTTTCAGAGAGTATTTTTTTTATTTTATTTAAGTGGTATATATCGAGTTTCATTGCGAAGAAGCAAATGTTGGTGCCACTAGAGCTACATTTAAATTTGAGTTTCAGGTAACCCCCCCTCCTAATAACTCGACTTCACAGATTTTCAGAAACTAATTTTCTTATTTTAATTCAATGAGATATTTCGAGCTTACTTAAAAAAAAAAAATAAAACTGCCGCTAGAGCGATTTTTAAACTTTCGCTTTAGGTTAACCTCCACCCCAATGGTCCAATTTTGCTGGTTAACGAACTAGACAGCTCGTTTGTTAACTGATGGTTATATGCCAAGTTTCGTTAAGAAAAAACAAAAATTGCGACCGCTAGAGCGTTAACTGATACACATAGACACACATTATGCTTATACCTTATATAACATTTTTTATCATTTTCATTTTCGTTGCCTATAAGATCGAATCGATGGAGATTTGAAGAAATTTTTTCAAAAATATTTTCATGGATACAACTGCAGTAGCTATCCTTTGGAATTTGTTAAAACGAGTAAGTGGGTTCCAGTGTATTTGCGTTTCTTTCCATTTATTTCCTAATTAAATAACAAATAAAAGCTAAAGCTAAAGAAAGATATGCGTGTTTTAGATATCCAGGATTCATCAAAATAGACAACATTGTAAAATAGGATGTGCTTTAGTTTCAAAATAAAAAAGAAAAAGAAAACGTTTTGTCATATCATAAAACGTAAAACAAGGCCGGAGAATTTTTGCGTAGTTCGATACCAAGAGATATAGCGGAGTCACACGATTCTTGCCTAATGTCAAGCCCCGGTTGCGCATTAGGGCATAGCGTTAACCTGACCAAAATGTACACAACTCCATTTGAGTTAGGAATTTCCGGTAGAATAGGAAACTACGGCTCGCGGCTTCGTGGTTACTCCCTTACTCGCGCTACTTGATTGAGTTACACGCATGCACGGATTGGAAGGGAGAGTGCGTTTTATTAAACAAATGATGGGGAAGAGCCTCAGCGCTACTCCTATTTCCGAAAGAGCTCACTGTTTTGCGGCGCTTTCACTTCCACCTGCCGGAACTCTCGGATCACCACCAGCAACTTGATAGCATAAGCCTACGTCTTATGTCCATTAATAAACATCACCCGTTTCAATATTTCATTTTACTTTATTCACGTTTAAACTTGCCTTTGCTTTCCTTTTTTACATGCATTACTTCAACAATGGAGCTTTAGGGCTAGTATTCGAAAAGAACTCGCAGAATTAACAAACGGCCTGCATTGAACTGACAATGAAGGTTTTAAGAAACATGATGGCATTACAGATGAAATCTTTCACCTGTAAACTCTGTTAATTGCAGCAGGATGTGAAAGTGTTTTAAACACAAAAATACCTTGCGATCAGTTTTGTTTTCCCCGGAGTGTTTTGCCTTTGGACGGTTAGCCGGCCAGCCGGCGCTCGGTGATTGTAAAACAATAATATAAATCAACCATAAAACAACACACAAACCAATTTAAGAGGCTCATTACTTAACACATTATCAAATGAGGTGTTGAAACTGGCTGTCTTCATTCATCACGAATGTTTGGCATCTCTTTTGGAAATTATTCATAACTCGCTGTAGCTCACTTTCAGAAATCCGTACAATTTCCTGACGACTATTATCTTTGAATTCTTGTATGGTGTGCGTCTTAATTTACCGCAGAGATAATAAACACGGGTTGTTAAATTGGAGGACTGAGGGGGCCACAAGTCCCTACTAATAACTCCATCTTGTGGGAACACATTGCGACTTGCTTTCATGAAATTATTCAGTGTGAGCAGTGGCAGAGTCTTGTTGAAAATAATGAATGAACAACTCCCTTAGTTAATTCTCTGAAAACAGGAATTAATGAGGTATTCAAATAAGTAACTAAATCAACTGTATGCTAGAAAAAATTGGTCATATGATTCTCTCACCACTGAGTTAACACACATAAATCGTACATAAAGACACACTGTGCCATTGTAAACACACGAGGCGTAATACACTTTATATTGAATTAAGAAACGAACACCACAACACACACCTGGGAATAGCTGCGCTACGACTACGACAGTCAAAAGTCAACAAGTAAGCAAGCAAGCGCGACAAACGAATGGGGGCTCGCTCATAGGAAAGCATCACTGATAGCAGTTTTATGAGATGCGATTCATGCATCAAGTATGTCAGTATAAATACAAGATAATGTTTTTACTATTGTTTATGCCGAAGATAGGGGATAAATTAAATATAAACCTAATCATTTAATCACTTGCGCATAACACGCCTTTCGTGTGTGGGATTTTCAAGATAAGGAGGAAAAACGGTTCGCCTTGAAAGTCATTTTGTTTGTCAATAGCAACAATGTCCTTGCAAGAGATACACTCGTAGATTGCGCAACCCATTACTGTTATTCAAATTTGCCGCAGGAAGGCATAAACCAACATTTTGGTAAGATTAAGCGCAAAGTATATGAGTGGCTCATAAGTTTCAAAGGAAGAGAAACTGCGAAAAATAAAAGGACCAACGTCTATCTCGGACAAGCATAAAGGAAACAAATGTTTGAGCCGTTTGGGGTCTTATCGAGTGTTACCGACGTTTGACGATTTTTGAAATCTCTTAAAAGTGTTCGATCCATCATTTCAGATGGTTTGGATTACAGGAAAGTTTCGGCAAGGCGAATTTCTCGAATTCTCAATAAGGATTTAAAAAAAAAAGGGGGGGGCTGCACGTGTAGGGGCGTGTCAGAGGGTTTTTGCCCAATGTCAAAGGTAAAAAGTTTTTGCATCGAATCGTAAACTGGGTGCATCATTATACCACTAAGTGAAAGCAAGCAAGCAAAAAGGGGGAAACTCGCTCTTGTCCTTGCAAAACCTTGTCTGTACGTTGGGAAGGTTCTCTTGAAAGTTTTCTGCATTCTCTCGAACAGTCAATGCGCTTTATGACTGCCACCTTCAGACAGAAGTAAACAAGCGATTAGTGTCCGCATACAGCTAGTTTGATCTGCGATTACCATATGTTTGGAGGGTTAAAAGAAGCCTTAGTAGGTCGGCGAATTCGTCATTTGAACATAACTGGCTGGAAAGTCAACCCAGCTCTTTCTTGGATAATGAGATTAAGAACCCACCAATGCGCTGGGGAAAATGTGATTGTAAATTGGGAAATATTCCCTTGTGCAGATTAATGTGATTAATATTATTCTATTTTTTTTAATTATTTCACATAATTGGAATATTACTTTTTACTAAACAGCGCTTTTCGTATTTAATATGCCCAGCCTTGGCCCTAATTATCGTTTTCATTCGTTAGGGCAGAGAGTCAATGAGTTCCTCACATATTTCACTTTTTTCTCCGTCATGAAGCACACTTTTATTACACCACAAATAATCTATTCTTTGGCGGTGCAGTGTCCTCATCCGTTTCTTGCAATCGCCCAAATCGTTTTTCTATAGGATTGAGATCTGGTGAATTTCCAGGCCAGTCAAACACTGAAAACCATTTTTCACCATGAAACCTTTAACGATACCAGATGCAAGTTTTCAAATCTGGAGTGAGAATGATTTTAATCTTCTATTCTTTGATGGATGACATGCGGCAAAGTCTTGATGTGAAATCGCCTTTTCACTGAATCTCTTCAGTTCTGAGGCGACTCTTTTCTCTAAAACTGGGATGTACTTGTCGCTATTCATCATTTTGTCAATAGGAATCAAACATTTAGTGCCCGTGAATGCAAAACAGCCCCAAAACATCTTGCTTTGTGGAAACTTTCGGTGAGATTTCCTCTCTATCGTTTCTCCTTACATGAAACGTTCAACCCCTGCACTTCATCAGAAAATAGAATCCTTCCCCACTTTTTCTTGTGTCCAGTTCTGATATTTTTCAGCCCATGCCAGTCTCTTTTTTTTCACAGGACACGCCAACAGCCGTTCTCTGACTGGTCTTCGAGCTTTCCTTCCAGCTTCAACCCCGCAGCCTCCAAATCTTCAGGGTTATTAATTTTGCCGATTCTGATTAGATAGATATATTTCCCGGGCATTTTTCGTTTTGAGCTACATCGTCGTTTCCTTTGAGGTGAAATTGACCCAATCGCATTTTTCCTTCTAATTATATTATTATCAGCACCCAATGTGCTGCTATTTGTCTTTGAGTCATATTACTAAAACAATGGTGGGTTATGGCCTTACTTCTCTTCTTATGTGTGATATCCATTATAAATAAAAATATACTTGCTAAATAAAATGTTAAAAAGGCTACAAATATAAGTAAATTGCTTAATTTGCAGTACAAGCAATAAAAGTAGTAACTACAATTAACTATCTCAACAATGCGATGTATTATTGCAGGGAAACAGTTAATGAATAACTTAAAAAACTAAGTTTATCTGCCTATTCACATTAATTCCCACAAGAATGTATGTACAAAATCATATGCATCCCATTTTTATTTAGTTTCAACAAATAAATAAACAAACAGCTGTATATATTTTATTCACCCTTCCAACACATAAAATGCACGTTTTAAAAAGGCATTATCGGCTAAGAACTAAATGCAGTAATTCGGTATAAAACATAGCTTGCATTACTAGAGAAGAAAAAGGAAGGAAAAAATAAACAACGGAACCGACCAATCTACTCAGATTTAAGAAAGAGGGGAGAGTGTACCTTTACTGTCTAACAGCTTACAGGTATTTGGGTACAAGACATTCTTCAACTTAATAGTCTCCTTAAACTCCTATCGTCAATAAGAAAGCATTAGCTTGAATGTTTTTCTCAAATAATTGAATTTTTAAAAGTATTTCCTAAGCGACCCATTTCGATTACCATAAAAGTATGGTTCTTGCTTTCTAACTAATGTCCTACATACGACTAATGTGAAACAAAAAACGCACTGTAAAGCTTTTAAGTTTTACGTGATAAATTTTACTGATGAGATAAACATGTTGGAAACAAATGCTGAAATATTCTCTTTATATCGCGCATTAAATTAGAGCTTAGCTATTTATTTGATAACATTACGCTATTGGCAAAGTCGTTAAGGCGCGGGATCGTGAGCAGGAGGTCTAGGGTTCGAATCTCGCCAGGACCGTTTCCCAGATTGAGGGTTTTTTTTCAATTTTTCCTTAGTCTTCATGACAAATGCCAGGGAAGTATCCTAAATTTAGGTTTCCTTCTTTAAAAAAATCCTTTCCAATATATTATTTCATCTCATGTATCATCATCAATGTTCACCGCCTGTGGTGCCTCAATAGTACAAAAGAGCTTTAAAACACCATTTTATATTTTTTTGGTAACATTCATTATATTCTTTGTTTTTGTATTGTATTTCCATATTATTCAGAGACTAAGAATGTATAGAAAATAAATCATATATATATATTTTTATATAGAAATAAAGAGCAATACCTTGACATCAGGTTTTTCCCATCAGCGCATTTACACCCTGTCCAAACCCGGAACCATAGCGATGGCAGGCGTTGCAATAAAAGATCAAGGTCAGCTGACGTCATTAATACATAAGGTTAAAATGAACATATTTGTGATGTAACTCGACAACCGGAACTCCTATACAGACACAAAGGAGTCTGCTTTTCCTATTACATGGAACTTTGTAGGCGGTACTTCGGTGAACGGAATAATTTTGCATACCATATGCTCGCTTGTCTAGAATTACCTACAGAGCATCAGAACTCTATTAACTGCGTTTATCACATTAACAGCAGACGTTCTCTGGGAAATTGTTCTTGCATACAAGGCAAGGGTTGAGATAGGAAAAACCCTCGAGGATATGGCAGCTCAGTGGCTGAAGCAACGATAGTAAGCCGAAGACAGAGATTTCTAATTCCAGGTTAGGGCTTTATTGCCATTATTATTTTTATTCATTATGCGATCAGTGGCGGCTCTCGGTAGCATAATACAGGGGTGCACAACTTTACTACTGCTGGATTAAAATGCAAGTTTCTACAATCTAAATAGCTACAGATAATTCTCATACTTCAGTAGTTGAACATATACTCTTTATTGCAATACACTTATCACATCTTTGAATTAACATTTCAATCCCCTATCAAAATAGTCAGAAGTCTTGTCTGCAAAATAGGCATAAACAGCATCACTCATTTCTTAGTCATATTGAAATTTCCTCCCTTGAAGGTGCTTCTTTAGTTTTCAGAAGAGGAAATAGCCATTGGGAGCTAGATCTGAGCTGTAGGGTGAATGATCCATCTCCTTGAAGCCACATTTCTTCAAAGCTTCCTTTGCAACAAGAGATTGGTGCACAGGTGCATTGTCGTGAAAAAGACGCACACCACCATTCAGCTTTCCCCGCCTTTTCTCTTTGATGGAAGCACGTAGCCTGTGCAGTAGGCCAGCATAGTACTCCGCACTTACTGTGGTGTTTCTCTGCTTGAAGTCAATGAAGAGTATTTATTTACAGTCCCCAAAGATAGTAGCCATGATCTACATGGTTGACAGAGTAACCTTGACCTTTAGAGGCAGTGATTCGCCCGGTTTACGCCACTCCATTGATTCTCTTTTGGACAAGGGATCATAGTACAGGAGCATAATTTCATCACCTGTAACAATGGTTTGCAGAGCTTCTCTCTCGTTGCCATGGCAGAGCTCCAAAAATGTCTGACAACAGATGCCTCGTTGCTGCTTTTGGACTGAGGAAAAAAGTCTAGGTCCCACCCATCTTGCACTAACCTTATTCATGTTTAAATGTTCAGGAATAACTCTAAGGGCCGTTGTTTTAGAAAGGTCCAACCTTGCTGCTATTTTTGTAACTTTGAGCTGCCTGTCTTCCTTACAATGCTTTCTCGACCATTTTCGAAAAAGTTTGGCCCATTTGTGAAGAACTTAATAACTGCTCGATACTCCATTTTGAACATGTCACAATCTTCTACACATAGCCTTCTTTATGCAACTATATCTGAACAATTGAACACAGCCGAGCAGAAGTTACAGTTGCAATTGTTTACTTAACAGTTAAGGTATGACAAAAGATAACGATTTTGTGAAAGCGATAATCATTATAGGCGAGGCAGGAAACTTATGGATCTAATCTCGTATAACAAAACAGAAACAGAACAAAAATAAAGAAAGGGTGAGTATTTAATAAAAATATCGCAGTAATATATCTATCAAAATTCTATTCTCCTGGTTTTCATGCGTCTTTGATTATAGTCTGGAATCTGCAGGATAAAAACTGCCTCTCTAGAAAGCCATGTTTTAAAATCATACTTTGACTCAAATTAATACTTGATATTGGTCTACCCAGTTATTTAATTTAATTTTTCCTTTCCAAGGGTGGAAACAAAAAGGAGTGATTTATACATAGATATTTGAGTTAAAAAGGGAAGATGGTTATGGGGAGGTTAAGGGCAGTTTTTACATCAAAATGAAAAAGATAACAGCAATTAGAATTGTAATGAGAAAGGTAATCGAGATGAGTTAAAAGGATCAAAACCACATTTCAAAGGGGAATTTTTTCCTTTGTCCTTATTATTTTTATAACAGATTTCTACTTAATGTACAATCCAAACAATAAATATAATTTCATTCTCCAAAATTCAATGTTCAAGTCACATATTAGAATGTAGGCTTTGTATATCGTTCATTTTGTTTACTTCACGAATTTACTCAACATTTCACTAGCTTGCCATTCAGCTGTAACAGAATGACCGATTACCGCTGCTGGAGACTGAATGTTTATGGAGTTCAAAGGCAATGGAGACGTGTGTACAGAACAGAACCGTCAACGCGAGTAACAATTGCACGCATTCGAGACAAATTTCAGATTCTTGGTACCGTATGCGATGTTCACAAGGGCAAATCTGTGAGACCTCGCACAGCAGCAAGCCCCGCGTTCTCGGCTATGGTTTTGGAACGTTTTGAGCACTCACCGCAGAAAACTACAAATCACTGTGAACGTGAGACTGAGATTAGTAGAATAAGCGTACGTATTATTAAAACAGCAAAGTTGAAAGTTTTTATCCCAAGACATTTGCATGCATTAAATGAAGATGATCCTGATCGGAGAATGCAATACTGTCAGTGGTTTCGGAACATGGTGCAAGAGGATGAGGCATTCGTAGGGAAAATTGTTTGGTCCGATGAGGCACAATTTAAGTTGAATGGAATGGTTAACCGGCATAACTGTGTCTATATTATTTTGGAAAAGGCTGTTAATTTATCTGGAATTAAGGTTTGGTGTGGGTAGTCATTTAGAATGCACCATTCTTTATGAAGAAACAGTAACTGGCCCAGTGTACCTGAACATGATATGCACATCCGTCTTACCAGTCATTCATACAGTCTATGAAAATGAAGAATTTTACTTCCAACAGGATGGTGCACCACCACATTACCATCATAATATACCCTATCTTAATAATTCAAAATAATGAAAACTTTTGAATAACAAAAAACATAAAGCCCGAGGTGTACGTGCGTACCTTGATGACAATCTTCCAAGGCACTGGATAGGACGAAGAGGTCCAATTGAGTTTCCGCCGCGTTCTCCGGATCTAACTCCGTTGGACTTTTACCTATGGGGAACTCTTAAGGATGTTGTATGCCGTAGAAAACCAGCTACACTGCCAGCACTTCGGGAATAAATTGAAACGGCACGTGTTGCAATAGCTGAGGAGACTTTCACAAATGTTATTCAATCGTACTCAGAAGTGTATCGACGCCGAAGGTGGGCATTTTGAGCAACTGTTGTAACTGTAAAAGTCTAAGATGATTATTGCTCATCATTTTCTGTTTGTGTAAATTCAGTTTTTTTATGTTAACACAATTTTTCTTTGAGTGAAGTGTGTACACATTTTTGGCACCCTCTGTATATTGATGATAAGGCCAAATGGAAGAAAATTTCAAGAAAAAGTTAGGCAACAATGGAAAGAGGAGCCAGATGCATTATATAAATAGAAATACAGACCTTGTAGAATATGTAAATAGTGTTTCTGGGAATAATCCACCCCCCCAAAAAAAAAGAAAACTGGAAACTGCATTAAGATAAATTACATTTGGCATTTAGAAACGATATTTTTCTACATATATGTTTCATTTCCTTAGAAATTATAATACCTACAAGGCTGAAAAGTTCCACATTTATATCAGATAATTGCACACGAGCGCCTTTCAGTCCATGTACGGTCTCATTGAAACCTTATTCACCAATAAGAATGGAACTTAATGGATAATTTTAAAGCATTGTGCTCAAAAACTAATAACTGATAGTTTTTTTTTCTTCGTTCATTCTTTTATTCCTCTAATCTCTGTTTCGAGTCGATTAGGAATCTAGGAAGCCTATTCTCATGCTTCCCAAAATAAATTGTCATCACAACACGAAATATGACATAATTGATACAAAATGGTAATTGTTATAATAGTGTTCAATTGTTCTGCTTGGAGTAAAAGCTTTTAAAATTAGTGTGTTTTCAGAAAGATCTAACGGGTAAGCTAAATCACTTCAATGATTATACTAAAAGTACTAAAAATGGCATCGTTCTCGATTGCAATTATCTTACCCCCCCTTGCTTATAATTTTTTAGGTAATTTAATTGAGCTTTCAAACTCATGGTTGTCATTAGATAATTGCCACGATAACAAACATTCGTAACTTTAATTAAATTACCGAAAAATTATAAGTACTAGTGGTATTACTGAAGATTATCTTACTTTAACTGTAATAAAAACTGTTAGTATAATAAATAGATGCATAAAACTGGTTATTTTGTTTCAAAATCTCCACTTATTTATCACACAAAGAAAGAAATTTAATTGTAATATTGTATGCAGTTAAATACCTACAGTTTAGTGATATAAGATAAGTCATTCCTTAAATCTCTTAAACAAAAACGAAGATACGCATATGAATTTCTAAGCACTAAAACCGGAATGAAATGGAATGCAATTATGTTGATACTGGACTGTGGATAACAGATGGGAGGGGTACAATAGTTCATGAACTACTAACCACCCTCTTCCTTATGCCTGCCACTTATCTGTTCCTTTTTACTGTAGGACGGTGGTTTATAGCTTACGTTCGCGCTTTGTTGGTAATTACCTACTAGTTTCAATGCACGTAATTTGATGTTAAGTGCTTAATAATTCCAATGTCTAATTGTAGTAAAAGATAAGAAAAAATACTCAATTCTTCATAGATAACTAATAATTAAAACAAATATACAAAACTGGTTGATAAGTGACAATCGCTTAGCGCAGTTCGGTCTCAAGATTTCCAGGCAACGATGTTCTATTCTGTCCCAATTACATTCTCATTTCCATGGATGAGCTGAATAACGAAGCGTTATTCAAATCGATTTGATATGGACGGGGAAACGTTGTAAAGAGACAATAAAATAAAATAAATGACAAAGCATTTAATCAGGCGTAGTAACATTGTATGTAACTCGCCGCCGTTGAAAGCATAAAGTAAAATCAGTTACAGCGCGGAAAATAATAAACTCTTTTGAAATTCTGCTGAATCGGTGAAACTGTATTTCATTGTCTGTTTAACTAAACTCGCCCGGGCTTAGCAGAATTCAGGAGGAAAAATGAAACTGATATGTAGGTGATGAAATATTTCTAATGCAATTAAGTTTATTACCTGTAAAGATAAAGAATTACTTCAGTAAATGTAAATTATTTATTATAAAGTGTTTTAATTTAATTTTGCTTGTCCCAAATCCTACTTTATATCTAACACAGGATTATTATATTTGCTCCACAGAGTGGAATCCAAAGAGAAATGTTATCCATAAATTATCTGCTGCTGCTGCTGCTGCTGCTGCTGCTGCTGCTGCTGCTACTGCTACTGCTACTGCTACTACTACTACTACTACTACTACTACTACTACTACTACTACTACTACTACTACTACTACTACTACTCTACTACTACTACTACTACTACTACTATTCTACTACACCTGCTACTACTACTGCTACTGCTACTACAACAACAAACAAACCAGAAAGTAGGCTAACCAAAATCAAAGACGTTGTTTCACGGATGTAACTGTAAATACAGTTCCGATCTTTTGAGCTCAATAGCCATTAATTTAAATAACATGTAAATATCAATAATAATATTAAAAGAGTGCAACTATGTGCTATACTTCCAATATATACAATTACTTTCTTTCTAATGCAAATTAACACTTGGTTCTATCGAAAGATCTACCAAGCTGTGACGTAACTATTCTGGCTAGAAAGTGCAATCCCATTTTATCTCCTCACTGAGAGTCGTCTCAGGAACAGCAGTGTTTATGTCGTTTACAGCCTTCTAACAAAAATGGTTAGGTCCGGAGGCTTCTTCGAGGGTACGCCCTGTAATCCAAGTATCATATTTTTTAAAAATGTTATTGCAATATATTAATTTCTATATGGCTATTTGGTGTAGAGTTTCTCTTTATAATTCTTTTAATGAACAGTAAACTTACATTCGAAAGTCAATTAAGTAAAATTAATTGTTCTTTTTAGCAGCATTAAAATTATTTTACCTCTTGCCCAAGAAGGAGATTTTATTAAAAGCTTAGGCCCATATAATTTTGTATTACTTTTTTATTCAATTCAATGTTTGTTTATTGGGGCAATATTTTGAGACGTTAAACTTTTTAAAATATATATTATTGATTTAGATGTTATATAATTTCCAAATTTGGAGACGGAACCTATTCAATGTGTGTTTTACGTTACATCCATAACTGTTTAATTAAATTATATTGCAAATGTAATACATTTTTCTCCCGTAGGAAGAAAGGGAGTTTTCCTTCCAGTATACTTGCAAGGCTAAAACTTGTTTAGGAATGAATGGGAATGTATCGAATTTTGATTATACAGTTACAGCACGTGATACCTAGCAACCGGAGAAACGGATTCTGAAAAAATGAAGAGGAATATGTGTTTATATTTTGGATGGGATGTACCATTTTTCGCGAAATAATATAAACATCGAATCCGTTGAAGTAACAGGAAAGACTAGTCATCTTTTAAAACACGGTTCTTGGGCTTAGAATTGAAAAATGTTTCATGAATGAATAGAGATGTATTGCAATTGCTTGAAGTCCGGCCAATGTTATCTTCCTACATAAAAACAGATGCGGTTCGAAGAATCATGAAAAGAAAAATGAACGAAAGAAAGTGACCAGATTGCAGCAGCATCCAGCGGGCGAAAGAAACAGCACAAATCCCTAGACCTCTTCACTCTATTGTTTCACTGTAAGTAGAACACTTGTTACAAAATCTCCTTTAAAGTACGCATAAAAATATTAAATTCCTTTCTTTTACTTTGCGCTTATTGGTATAACTAGCACTTTGAAATACTTTAAAATATTGCAATATTTGAAGCAATAAACTTACGTTTGAAACATACGCTCTAAGCTTTAAAAAAAAAAGTGAAGTATTTTAAGGCGTATACATAAATTTAATTTTCACCAAATATAAAAAAAAATATACATAAAATGCCTATTTAAGAAATTAAAAAATTATAGAATATCTTTTAGGACGACCAAGCTATTATTACTAGCACAGAGTGTTAAAATATTAAATGTATCACAAAAGCAATTGAATGGTTGTTCAACTGGTATAAGAAAAGAAAATGCTATTAAGTTAGTTACGTCCTTAAAAAATACATTAATTCGTTCCTTAGTAATGCAACCACTGTACCACTCTATGACTTGATCGGAGATGAAACGAAGTCACTTTAACAGCGTTTAGGTAACACAAAGTGATGATTAACTCAGCCTGACAATGGAACTGTGTAGAGGTTGCGGAAATGTTACAACTTATTCGGCATTGTATGTGCCACGGTGGGTTTTGTGTTACCATGTCGCAAGCTAAGTTTGTCGTTGTTTGCTTTTGATTCACTTCTTTGTAGCAAGCACAGAAAAACTTGCTGACTAGATGCAGGGAGGGTGGTCATGCAATTGACAAAATAATTGTTGCTTCTGTCTTAAGTATTTATTTGAAATGTCAAGTCATTGTTTAAAATGTATTTATTTAAGACAGCTTTCTAAAGCAGGCGTGCTGTGGGTATTTCACAAAATTGAATGTCATGCAATGAAAATGTTGTTATTGCTGTAAAAGATGGTTAAATGTCAAAGGAAATGCATACAACATTTATAAAAGTTTATGGAGAGTCTTTTTCTTCATATGAACGATAAAATGAGCAGCTGAATTTAAACTTGGCATTACCAACCTTGAGATGACTCACGGGAAGGAGGTCCAAAAAGTGCCAACAGTAACAGAATTCTTTGAAATATATACATAATATGGCATAAGATAATCGGCGAGTTATAAATCATGAAATTGTTGAGGCTATAGGCATTTTAAAGGGACATGTAGGTTACGTAAACATGCTATATGAAGAATATGAAGTATTGCATATGAAAAACTTTGCGCAAGGTGGGTGCTGCGCTTACTAACAGCAGGTTTGAAAATATTTTGGATCGTTTTAACAGTTTTCATTGATTTGCGATAAGTGCAGATGAGACTTAAATTTACCATCACACACCAGAATCGAAACAGTAGTTCATACAGTTGACAGAAACAGGTTGTTTAGTGCAAAGAATACAATTTAGTTACAAAACGAACTTGGGAAAGCATACGCAGGCATTAACGGGAGAGTGTATATACTAATATTAAGGAAGGAGAGACACTTAGGCGCCTACTTCTGTAATACAGAGCGCTCACGTAAAAAGTATCCCGCGTGCGCGGTGTTTTGAATTCCGTCGGTTGCGAGCGGCGTTCCCCACTCTTTTCCCTATAAATATCCTCTCCTGTCCTTGAACGTCGCTTCGAAGCAGTGCAGCAGTTGATCTTCGCCAAGATGAGACAGTTGACACTACAGCAGCGCATTTTCATGAGTAAATGTTACTATACATACGAGTCAGTTCGTCGTGTTCGTGCAGAATTTCGTTTGCAGTTTCCTGGCCAATAGTGTCCTTACAGGAAAGCAATTCACGATATTATAAATAAATTTTATGCTACTGGATCAGTGTAGCACATCAAAAAACACGCGGAAACGTACAGTTTTAACAGAAGATAAACTAGACAAATGTGTTGCAAACCTTGAACATTCAACAAAAAACTATTCCCGAAATCAGGAACAAAAAGTAAGGGTTTCAGTGGCAACATAAAGCAACAAAATTATTAAACATCAAACTGTACAAGTGTCCATTGTTTAAAACAAGATGATCCAGTAGCAAGAGTGCATTATAAACAAGTGACTACACTTACGTATCTGAAGCTTTACAGCGCACCATTTAAGGAAGGTGCTTAACATTTATTACAAGTAATATCACAAGAGGGTCTGAGATTGCCCATATATTGGAAAGCTCAGACTCTCCAGTGATATTTATTAGGAATATTTCACGAATAAAATAAGAATTTAAATACAATTCCCATAAACTTGGTTTAGAATATTGTAATAGCCTTTTCAAGTCAGCAAAGGACAAATGTCGAGTGTCAGTAATGCCAGTAGAGAAGAGCCAAATACGGGTTTGGGACTATTTCATGAACAGAATAAGAATAAAAGTTATATATATATATTTGAAATTTGCGCACAAATTATTAACAGTTGCATAAAATGTTATACTTACTTATGAATACCGATTTAAAAACCGTGAGAATGAGAAAGATGAAAATCGACTATTACAGTCGCTACTGTTAGATTTACTAATAACAAACTGAGAAAAACAAAACAGAAAAAAATATTTTATCACTCTGAACAACGTGTTTATTAAGCAGATATTGTTACATAATTTATAAAATTATTTCAGACTGTTTGGCTGAATGCGCAAAAACAATTGCTTGAGTGAATACATATGAAGTTAGTTAAATTTACTGAAAACACAGAAAGGTGACCACCTTTGTGATGCATGTTAATTTTTTTTAATGGTGTTTAACGCCCGTTTTTGCTACTGAGGCACCACAGGTGATGGACACTGGTGATACATGAGATGAAATTATATATTGGGAAAGGAATTATTTTTAAGGAAGGAAACGTCCCAGGCCTAACTTTAGGTACCTCTCCGGAATTTTCCAGTTATGAGGACTGATGAAAACTTGGAATAAACCTCAGTTTGGGAGGATGGTCCTGGTGGGATTCGAACCCCAGACCTCCCGCTCACGAGTCCGCGCCTTAACGACCTCGGCCACCCGTGGCGGTGTCCATGTTCAGGGATTATATAGCGTAGGTGTACAGTTAGCTACACTGACCACAAGACAAATGCATGTCGCATGATAAAACGGATTTGATAAACCTTTTCGATAATTTCACTGCGATATCCGCTGTGATTGAAATTTTGTTTCGTTTCATTGGTTGAATTTTTAGATGACGTCACATCTAAATGAAACTGCGATAATATTTTTATCATCTTCAGGACATCTCTGAGCAAGGCCGAGAACTTTTAAACCACCCCTCCTCGTACAGTACACAGAACTGCCAGTCGCAGAGCTTAATTCCTTACACTTCTCTCAAACATCCACTTCTTTTTGTTCCATGTTGGCGGAGTGCAAGTTCTACCAACATCTTGCGCTTAGCTGATTTACATTCATTACCATAATTATTGCTGTTACTACGATCATCGCCATCTATAAGCGCATGCAAATTCCCTAAATGTATTTCGATAATTTTAAATTCCTTCTTATGTAAGGGATATTATTGCTCCAACGCGAAAGCATTCCACCAGAAACTTCTAGGTTGCCGTCTGCACTTTTATTTTGTTTCAACCGCATTGCAGAGAACACCTCTTGGGAAAGATTAAAAAAAAAAGTTTTCCATGGTACTAAGGCCAGAGCAAACCTCCTCTTATTTTGAGGGGATTTCGAAGAGGTGCGTTTGCATTTCAGTACGATAGTTTGAATAATAAATTATCTTCACTAAGAGCCTTAAGCAATGCTTCTGTCTTTAGGGTTACACAGCTTGATTCAAGTGCGCGTCATACTTCGCCGGAATCAAGAAGGGAGAACAGGTTTTCCCTATTAACTTGTGTTTGCAGCTTTGAGTAACAACCTGTTATTCCACCGATCAACAGTTCTTTATCTATTAAAGGAAAAGTGTAGCAGCCGAAATGGTGTGATAATTACTGACCTCAAGTCAGTATCACATCACAATTTTAAAATAATAATAATAATAATAATAATAATAATAATAATAATAATAATAATAATAATATCCACCAGCTTTGTTTTAAACGTCCATGTGCATCATTGCTACTGTTACCAATGACTGACTGATGCATAAATCAGATTTTACATTATGGCGCATTCCGAAGCATTGTGATTGTGCCTATGAAAACATTTTTGAAATTTTTCTTTAAAACTGCTCGTACTCACTAGACAGCAAAGAAATATGGCGCATTCTGAAGCATTGCGATTGTGCCTATGAAAATATTTTTGAAAATTGTCTTTAAAACTGCATCGATGGTACTCACTAGACAGCAAAGAAAGACGATATATATATATATATATATATATATATCGTTTTAAGGAAAATTTTCAAAAATATTTTCATAGGCAATGCTTCAGAATGCGCCAAACTGTAAAATCTGATTATGCAGCACTGTTAACAGTGTAACAAATTAACAGTAATTATAACAGCAGAAAAGGATAAAAAACTAAGATCTCAAGTGTGACTTTTTCTTGGTGTTTTTCCTTTTCTGCTGTTATAATTACTGTTAATGTATTTGTGTGTGTGTGTGTGTGTGTGTGTGTGAATGTAGCGGCCGCAATTTTTGTTTTTTATCAACGAAACTCGGCATAATTACGATACGGCAAAATAATCACGATCGATTAACAAATTATTCATTGAGTCCAAAAAACCAGAAATATTTTGCCGTAGGGGTGCGGAGTTAACCTAAAGCGAAAGCTTATAAATCTCTGTAGCGGTTGCAATTTTTGTTTTTCTCATTAAAACTCGCTATATGCCATTGAAATGCGATAAGAAAGTTAATTTCTGAAAATAAGCGATATTAGACATTATGAGTTGGAATTTACCTGATACCCAACAAAAATCGCTCCGGCACTGATATTTGTTTTTTCGCCACGAAATTCGGTATATGGCATTTAAATAAAACAACAAAAGTAGTTTCTGAAAGTCAGGAAAATTGGACCATTAGAAGTGGGAGTATACCTGAATACCGAAATTCAAAGAGTGGGGGTTAACCTAAAGCAAAAATTTAAAATTCGATCTAGCAGACGCAATTTTTGTATTTTCTCAACAAAAGTCGATATATGCCATTGAAATAAAATAATATAAAAGTAATTTCTGAAAATCATTGAAATCAGACTATTAAGAGTGAGGGTTTATCTGAAATTTACATTTAAAAATCGCTCCAGCGGCACCAATGTTTGATTTTTCGCAACGAAACTCTACATATACCATTTAAATGAAATAAGAAAAATAGTTTCTGAAACTGAGGGAAATCAGACCATTAGAAGTGGGAGTATATCTGAATACCGAAATTCAAAGAGTGGGGGTTAATCTAGAGCAAACTTTTAAAAATTGCTCTAGCGGCTGCAATTTTTGTTTTTGTCATATAAACAAGTGACTACACTTACAAGTCTGAAATTTTACATCGCGCCATTTAAGGATGATAAAAATTATTACAATAATATCACAAGAGGGTCCGAGATTGTCGATAAATTTACTAACATAGTAATACGAATAAAGATCGCTCTAGCGGCTGCAATTTTTGTTTTTGTCATAGCGGTAAATGGCATTGCAATAAAATAATATATATAGGTTCTGAAAATCAGTAAAATCAGATTATTAGGAGTGGCTGTGTGCCGGAAACTCCAAATTTAAAATCGTATCAATATTTTTCGTAATGAAATTCGGTATATACTGTTTAAATTAAATAAAACAAGAAAAATAAAAAATACATATAACACATAATTAGTAATTACAGTACACTTTTTTCCTATTAATCTAATAAACTGAAGATGTAGATCACTCACCAGTGCTTCAAATTACACACTTATTGTTTTTTCAGGTCCTAAAAATATTCCACTCAGACAGCCTACCTCAACTGGGACGTGTCATATAAATGACAGGTAGGAAAATATGACGGTAAATGCAGAACTTTATGTAACGCTTCCAAGCATTATCTCTCCTTAGTCTTCATAGATATATGTCGAGCGTTTATGTTCCAGATAGAAGTAATTAACTTGAGCTTGGAGGCAAACGCCCCACTGTTGCAGAAGCCGTTGTTTGTCCTTCTCAAAGAAATACTTAGACAAGCAATCCGTTACTTAAGAAAATTATTGACCTTTCAGTTATTCAGTGGGTTAAACAAATAGATCGAACAGTTTTATCATGTATGATAATGGAGTTTGTACAGAAGACATGTTGCTTCCTTGCATGTATAAAACGTAAATAGAGGTTAACATTTGTTCTTGATCACTTTACGCAATCTCTGGAGCTAGACAGTCGATCTATTTTCGAAGAATTCAATTAGCAATTGTCCATGGACGGAAACTGAGCTGGTGCTGCTTGTCATCAAAACCTCTATGGACATCACGTGACATCCCTTGTGTCATGTCCGCAAGGCACTGCGTATGTAGTACACATCAAAGCGTATAACAGATTTTTATTTCATGCCGGGGGGGGGGGTTATAACGTACAGAGATGAAATTCATTTCTTTTGAACACTGCAAGGACATATCACCTTGAATAGCTAGCAAAAAGACAACTATAACAGATCCTAAACAGATTTATCAGCGGATTCCTAAGGAATGTAGTTATTGCGGTTGCACCCTAGAAACAAGTTTTGAAGCTTTTCTTTAAAGCTCCATCGATTCTACCTGCTAGCGTCGAAAATATTTTTCTCATCAACTAACAAATGATTCGTCGAGTTAGTTAAACAGCAAAATTTGACCAATGGTGGCGGGGGTTAACCTGAAGTGATTTTTTTTTAATTGAAAAATAGCTCTATCGGCCGCAATTTTTGTTTTTTCTCAACGAAACTAGGCATATTTCTTTAAAATAAATTGATAAAGATAGTTTTAGAAATAATAGCAATCGAGCCATTAGGGATGGGGGTTAAAGATAAATTTTAAAATCGCTCTAACGGCCCCAATTTTAATTATTTTAAAGGAAACTCGGCATATGCCATTGAAATAAAATAAAAATAAATTTCGAAAATCAGCGAAATCGAACTATTAGAAGATGGGTGGGGGTTACATAAAAAAAAGTTCAAGCGGCATTAATATTTTTTTTGAAACGAAACTCCATATATAACATTTAAATAAAATAAAAAGTATAGTTTCTGAAAAGTATGGAAATCGGGTAATTAGGAGTGGAGGTTTAGTTGAACCGAAACTTTAAAAATCGCTCTAGCGCTCCCCCAATATTCATTTGCTCACAACAAAATTCGGAAAACACCATTTAAATAAAATATGAAAAATGGTTTCTGAAAATTAGATACATTGGACTGTTAGAAAGAGGAGTAAAGCTAAAATAAAAGGACAAATTAATTCAGCATATAAACTGTATTTAATGCAATGTATAAGTTTTATATTTAACAAAAGCATGGCCGTAAAGATAGCAAACGTGAAATATTAGCCAAATATGTGTTTGCGAATTATATTTACATGTAAGAGCACTGTATATAACTGTCAGAAAACGTTTGCATTACATATTTTTACAATAAAATTTAAAATAATTTCATAGCCAGTGAAAATCCATGTAACTTTCCATTGTTTATTGTTGATTGTATATATTTGTTAAGTACATTGTAATTGATTTTAAATAGTAATATGTATTTGTTTTATTGAAACACATGAGCATCCTCTTCTTAAATACATAATGTAACTCTATAAATTTTTATTAATATTTTTTTTTTCTATTTTACTGAATGTGAAGATATTAAGGGCTCAGTTCATAAACATGGTTACATTTAAAAATGTTTGAAAATACCCACACAATATAGCTTTGTCTATCAGTGGTCATATATTTCATTTAATTAATGTATAGCATTATTTTTGTGGTTAATTTCAACAACAATACTAATAATAATAATAATAATAATAATAATAATAATAAATCTAAAGTTTTGGTTTTTCTTTTGTGATATTTATAGAGAGCAAGAATTCCAATTTTGTTCCCCTATACCACAATGAAATGCGATAACTTATTTAATTTCGTTAGTTAATAAGGCCATACTTTGGATTTTATATTCTTTTTTAAAGTCAGGAGAGGAACACACTTAGTTTACGCAGCGCCTGTGTGACGGACTTTTTAACGGTTTCAGAACAATATTCTATAAACGCGTGCATCTTCGCACTCGCGGAATCAAAAGCTTTACCGTTTGAAACAGGTCTCTAAAGGCGATACTTAACTCAACCTTGGAGAAGATAATAGCAATGATATATTTTTCTTTATCTGTGTGTACTTTTTCCGATTGATCCTATATCTGCTCTGTCGTCGGTACCAACTGTCCCGATATGTACACCGTACATACGAGCAGACCGGATGCAGGGCTGTACCATTAAAAGCAGATGTTACGCGAAATTTTCCGCCAGACCCTCCCGCATGGGCAGTCACTCGTAAAACGTGCGAGATTCGAAAAGACGTTCTCTCCTTTCCCCCATCCTCTCTGTTTGCCGCTCCAGCGCCGACACGCTACTCAAAAACCAATTTCTAGTTTGATTTCATACATACAACTTTTTATCTTCTGCATACACGCGTTTTATTTCTTTTTATCAATGCAATAGCTGGAAGCCTGTAAACACACGAGCATCGCGCACAGCTCATTCTTTTGTCACGGCATAGATATCCCAGCAGGGATATTCTGACTTACATAGGAATATGTTTCCGCACGAATTGCATTCCTCCCTGAAGATGTAAATCGTAACTGCGTCTGTAGTCGAATTAAGGAGTGATACTGAAGGAAGAACAGAAAGGCTGGCTGGGATATAACTCCCCACGGTGAAGACAAATAGAAAGAGAAAGATATGCGAATAAACAACAACGAGAGAGAATAACCTAGGAAGGAAATGCGGCATGGTTTAAATTCTGCAGCTTACAGTTTATACAACTTAAGCCTTAAAACGAGAAGTCGTACAGCTCCTTACGCTGCTCTGCTTTACACGGCCTTTGACACTGACGAATGCTGCAAACAGGATAAAGAACATTGGAAATAAAGAGTGTTGTCATTATACTGAAAGAAGTAAGGGCTCTAAGTATTTCTGGAGCATCTAGAACCACTGCACCTTTTTGTGAGACACAAAAACAATCATTTGCGTTTATGGATTAGACCTGTTCCCATTTCAGCCGTCCTTTTTGCCAACGCCACATATATTTGTGAGAGATTTCACTGGACCATTTGATAAATTAAACGCATTCTTTGAAACATACTTTTCAGGCACTATTCATTTTATATTTCCATTTAAGGATACTAGTACACCTGATGCACCATATTTCATATTAATGTTTTACATGCTTTGAAAATTTATAAAAGTTTTCTCTCGCAATAACTGCATACGCACACATTGAATGCCACCTCCAAGGGTGACCGAGGTCGTTAGACTTCTGAGCGGAAGGCCTGGGATGGATTCCCACCAGGACGGTCCTCTCTGAGTGGGGGTTATTTCAGATTTTCCTCAGCCCTCATGAATGGCAAATGCTGGGGAGGTACCCTGAACTTAGGCCTGGAACGTTTCCTTCCTTAAAAATATTCTTTCCCATGTATCAATAGTGTTCACCGCCTGTGGTGCCTCAGTAGTAAAAACGGGCGTTAAACACCATTAAAAAACACTGAATGTCAACTTTATTCTTAAAATATACAAATTTAAGATTCAATATAGTTAACCTTAATACGAAAAATAGACTGGGAAATTTACAACCACAGATGCCTTTTATAGAGTTACAAACAGGGTCTTTTTAAAATCTGGTTTATTTGTAATAATAGATAAAAATTGTTGCATTTTCCTAATTTTGTTAGATATGTGTATTAAATTGTACTCATCTCTTTGATTCATTAGAATAATATTTATTATTCTGCGTTAGATTTAGTAAACACATTTTTTCTAAATACATACAGATAAATAAAATTCAAATATAGCTATATTATTTATTAAAATACATATCACTGCAGTATATCAAACATACAATTTATTTGCAAAAACTAAGGAATAAAATGTCAAGCATAACGAGGGTTCGAACCGAGGTAGCTCTTATTACTAGATACTTCCTTTTGTTACCTCAGTCAGACATACATTGCGATAGAACGCGCTCCCTGTTTATGACATAACTTGAACAAGAACTGAATGCAGCATTAAAATGTGTACTGTGAATTATCTCCGAATAGGCCAGGGTTTCTGTATTGTATTTATTTGTTTATTATTTATTTTTTGTCTAACGGTATACGTCGTCGATTATCAGTTGTATCTAGAAGAGACAGATAAATAAAAGAACTGATCATTCACCATTAAAATTTAAATTATGCTATTCATAGCTAGATAAGAAATTTCCGAAATATATTGCATACGTATTCATAGGACAATGGCCTGATAAGCCAGCCATTCCAAAGAAATAATAACAGTAATAATATGTGTGGGGGGCGGACGAGCAATGGCAAGTAGCCAAGGGAATTTCATGTTGTGTGTGTGGTATTCCTTCCTTCCCTTACAGTATATCATCTCTTCCCTTTGTCTACACCCTATCCCACTCCTCCATGTCGATCCCTAGAAACCTTTTTTTCAACGCGAGCCAAACTGTCATGTAGCGCATGAATTTGTTTCGGAGCAGGCAAAGTGAATTATTTCCCTGGGTGACAGTTTCAGCAGCCAATCGTATATCTCCTTTCTTCCTTTCTTGTGCTATTTTTTTTTTCGGGGCAGGCCCTTCCAAGCGCCGGTTATTAGCGTGCTTTGTCTTTTTCCATTCTCCTCGTTCTAGTTATGAACTCCCTCACGTGCCTTATTCACAGATGGAAACTCCAAAAACCATTCTGAGCACACTTTGCATTCATAGCAGAAATGAAAATAATTTTCCTCGCGGCGAACGACCCCTACCCCCTCACTCTTTCTGGGCTTGCGATTGTAAAACCGCTGCATTCTGTCCCTCATAGACGTTCAAAACTTAAACATCCACAGCCTACAAATCAGATCGGAATCTTTGACGTTCTACACCAGCTACCAGCACTACGCATACCTAATGCCACTGATGATAGTCTAGTAAATTTCTATCAAGTGTTTTTTTTAACGTATTTGTCAAGGTGTCATCGCCCCAAATTATTTGATGTCATCTTTCCCTATCCGCTTTAAGTTTTTGATGAGAGGCCAAAAAGTTTTTAATGGCGCAAAGTTTGTTCTAGAGTGCACAACATTTTAATGGCTTTGGAGTAAGAGAACGCTAGCAAAATGACGTTGACGGGAAAGGGTACTCAATTAGTTTTATGAAGCAACAGAATAAACAAGCCGCTTTACTAATTCGATATAGTAAATGAAGAGCAAGCTTTTATAGATAATGGACCTACTGAAAGTCGTTGTGATTAGCGGAAAGAAGCCTTAAGTATGCACTGCACACATTGAAACAATTTTCAATTTATCAAATAGAGTGTTAGGCGTAATTTTTAATTGTGATACTTCGGTAAAGTATCGATAAATCGATATTTAATCGTGTCTATTTTATGGGAAAAGAAAAGTTCTGTTGAAAAAACGCAATGTTTTAAGCTGTTAGTTATAATCAGGGCTAGGACTAATGAAATTTATGCGATAAATATGTCATAAGTGATGACAACTAATCAACATAAAAATCTAAGATATACGATTGAAAGTATATAGCATTTACTCCGAGTGGTGCCACCAAAGAGGCGCCCTCGTAGAGAAGCAAAACACAGACAACCGGACAACATTGGTTTATTATGGCATGCGCAAAGGTTTCACACAACTACAGGGTTGCAAATCCGTCACAAGACGGGTCTCCCAGGTAATCCACGGTGTTTAGCAGCGTTCGCAGTAATCTCCAAGTACATCGACAGTTTGTTGCTAGCGATGGAGAGGGCACTGAATACTGTCTGCTGCATGTCAGTTGCTAACGTGAGTCACCTCGCGTCGAAATGCTGTCAAAATGTTTTCTACACATTGACTTGTGACTTGTCTTCTTGCCATAGAAGGACTCCACGAGTTCGAAATATAGCGATCTCAAGTGTGACTTTTTCTTAGTGTTTTATCCTTTTCTTCTATAATAATTACTGTAAATTTTACATACACAACACACACACACACACACACACACACACACACACACCGCGGTTGCCGAAAATGTATACACACTTTCACAGTAGATTCTATTTATTATATTTCAAAGCTGGACCGAAAAACAACAGTAATGTGTAGTATGATGTTCTGTAAACAGATGTGACTCACATACATTATGATAGCGTTGTTACTTTTTTTTTTTTTTTTTGAGTAGTGTTTAACGCCCGTTTTCACTACTGAGGCACCACAGGCGGTGGACACTGATGATACATGAGATGAAATGATAAATTGGGAAAGGATATTTTTTTTTTTTTAAGGAAGGAAGCGTTCCAGGCCTAAGTTTTAGGTACCTCCCCGGCATTTGCCAGTTATGAAGATTGAGGAAAACCTGGAAAAAAACCCCAGTCAGGGAGGACGGTCCTGGCGGGATTCGAACCGCAGACCTCCCGCTCACGAGTCCGTGCCTTAACGACCTCGGCCACCCGTGGCGGTATAGCGTTGTTACGTAACATGTAAATCAACACTGAACAAATGAAGCCAAGAATATCGTAAATTAACAATAAACAAATGAAGCCAAGATTATCGTATACGGAATACCGTAAACAGATGTGACTCACATTACGTTATGCTAGCGTTGCTACAACAAAAGGAGCTAAGATTATCGTTTGAACAGCGGAAAGCAATTTTGAAGTGATATTGGAAAACAAGAATATTGCTGAAGTTCAAAGACAATGGAGACGTGTGTACAGAACAGAACCGCCAACGTGAGTAATAATTGCACGCATTCGAGACAAATTTGAGACTCATGACAACGTATTCGATGTACATGAGGGCTGATCTGGGAGATCTCGCACAGCTACAAGCCCCGCATCCTCGGGGATGGTTTTGGAACGTTTTGAGCACTCATCGCAGAAATCTACAAAGCAATGTGCACGTGAGACTGGGACTAGCAGAACCAGCGTACATCGTATTATTAAAACAGCAAAGTTGAAAGCTTTCATCCCAAGACTTTTGCCTGCATTAAATGAGGATGAGAATGATCCTGATCGGAGAATGCAGTACTGTGAGTGGTTTCGGGTCATGGTGCAAGAGGATGAGGTCTTTGTAGGGAAAGTTGTTTGGTCCGATGAGGCACAATTTAAGTTGAACGGAACTGTTAACCGGTATAACTCTGTCTACTGGTGTGCAAACAATCCACATATTATTTTGGAAAAGACTGTTAATTTAGCTGGAATTAAAGTTTGGTGTGGGTAGTCATTTAGAATGCACCATTCTTTATGAAGAAACAGTAACTGGCCCAGTGTACCTGAACATGATACGCACATCCGTCTTACTCGCCATTCATACACACCATAGATATCAGGGATTTTACTTCCAACAGGATGGTGCACCACCACATTACCACCGAGATGTACGTGCGTACCTAGATGAGTCTTTCAAGGCATTGGATAGGACGAAGAGGTACGATTGAGTTTCCACCGCGTTCTCCGGATCTAACTCCGTTGGATTTCTACCCATGCGAAACTCTTAAGGATGTTGTATACCATAGAAAACCAGTTACACTGCCAGCACTTCGGGAAGAAATTGAAACGGCATGTGCTGCAATCGCTGAGGACACTTTGGAAAACGTTGCTCAATCAGTAGTTCAACGTACTCAGAAGTGTATTGATGCCATTTTGTGTAACTGTTGTAACTGTAAAGTCTAAGATGTTTAGTGCTCATCACTTTCTGTTTGTGTGAATTCAGTTTTGTTATGTTAACGCAGTTTTCTTTGCTTGAAGTGTGAACACATTTTTGGCACCCTCTGTATATCCAGAAACTACATAAGGAGGAAATCTTCAGCAGCAGATGAACATTTGATCCCAGTATCTGGCAGAATGTCAATCGCACGATATCACCTCAGTTTCGTTAAGTGATGTAGCGTTGTTATAAAATAAACATTATAATATATAACAATCCCGTGTTAATTGTTTGATCCTGTCAGTATGCATTACGGCAGCACATAGATAAAATGCGCATGATTTGCTTCTAAATACACAACAGCATGTTCATTCCGGATTTATTTATTCTTGCTGCCTGAACTGTGACAATATAATACAGAGTGTGCATTATGTAAACAGCGTTTATGTTTTAACAACCCAACGGAATACAATCACTTGTGCTATTTATCATGTAATGAAAGAAAGTTTAGAAATGTATGTTATTGATTTGGTTTATTTACGGACGCTCTTTAACATCTCAGGTCATCAGCGTATCATTCTATTCAGGACGAGAAACGGCCGACAAACTTTGCTGGGAGGTCTCTTCTTTCAGGCTTGAGGTTCTTTTTCGTGCTGTAAATGTACGACATGGGACCCACGGCTTTACTTCCCTTCCGAAGGAAGCCATACTTAGAATTTTTACGCCCGAAAAAATTCATCGGTCCTGGCCGGGATTGAACCCGTGATCTTGGGTTTATGAGCAAGTGTGGTTACCACTAGGCCACCAGGACCGAAACGAAATGTATGTGCTGAGGAATGCTCACGAATGATTTAAAAGGCATTCCCGCGCATTTTGACAGGTTGAGTGGCATAGCCTTGAACTACAAGAATAATGTAAGCTTCCTTAACGACTTCCATTAAAGCTGATGGAGTTATCGAAGTGGTCCGTAACCTCCTATCTGAACAATGGAAGCCTTTGAAAATCCTTTTGAAAGTAAGTTGCATCCAATTATAGTATCTAGAGTTTGAAAATATCGATCATTTACAAAAACTGTACTGGAATGCCCCCCTCCCATAAAAACAACTTTATACTAATGTAAATAACATTATTTGCTCTTTTCTATTTTTTCCCCAGTTTTATATTTTTTTTTAACTTTAACACATTTTGTCCTAGCTCTATCATTATAGATCCATATCATCATAATAATATCATATATATAGCAAAAGTTTCAAAGTGAGGGCTTGTACAGATCTTAAAACAATTGGACACTTATGCAAAAAAAATGCAGTAAAAATGTTTTTACTAAAAAATTAACTTTTTCAGCGAAACACCAGTTAAAACCCTCCAAAACAACAAAGGAAGATGTCATTGAAATAAACACTGCCAATTTATGAAATACAGCTTTTTCTATCATTCAAGACAAACCATAGTCTTCTAGAGCAAATAGTTCCCGAGATAAATAATTTTAACTGACAAGTACCCGGGAAAGGGTGGGGGGCTTCTGCAGTTACATAATTAAATATTTATTAAAAAGACATAACCAAGAAACAATAATTAAAATAATATCAAAATAAACTGAAAATTCCAAATATTAAAATGGTACAAAAACAAAAATATGATTTTTAACCTCCCTGAACTTTAATACTTCCCTTAAGGTAAATGTTTACTCCATTTTATTTAACGCTGACTTATAAGCATATATTTCAACTTCTTTATCGTCATATAACTCCATTATTTATTTTAAATTTCTTGTCTAAAACCTCTCTATAATCTCTGAAATTGATGCAATGTGTTTTTATTAAACACCCTGTATACTGTGTGCCAGTTCCTCAAAGGCTGTTAGGGCAACTACGCCTTGCACTGTTTACGTCGCGTCGTTCGGCAACTCTCCTGCCTATAAATTCACCTGTGCTACCTGCTCTGGGGCACTTTCTTAGAAGCGGCACGTCCACCTTTGGGATACTATCTGTTTGTGAAGGAACCTTTCGGTGTCTAATGTTTACCTTCTCTCTGGATCAGAATTCCTTAACCTTTCAGTTGCCATGACTGCATGCGAACAAGCGCTTGATGGAGAAGGAACTCGGCAAGAAATCCATTACATGGACTGTGGTGGGTTCTTGTATGGTCAATTTTAAAAATAAAGTATAGCAGAAAACAACTCAAGTGTTTAAAATTGTATTTTGATGTGCTAATAGAATTTGACAATCACAAAATATATCACATTTTAAGGAAATATTCTTTACAATCAGTGTTCAACTTACAAAATTAATTTACAAATCGTCCCCATATAACGAAACTACTGGAAGAATTCGTTAAGAATATAACTCAATTAGAGCTTAACACGAGTAAATGAGGCTAATAATCTACTTACAAATACAATGAAAACTTTACTGCAATAAAGTAAAAAATAAACGTAAAAAATGTTACACATAAAAAAGTTCATTCGTTAACCAGACCATTCATCATCACAGAAAATGAATCAGACTCTTGCTGAAACATATCGTTGCAGAACGATGGAACACGAGTTCCCACTCAGATGATAATCTCGAGTAAGGTAAGCCCGGGGTCCAAATATAGTAACTTATATAAAAGACGAGAACCGATTGGTAGAGCGAGAAAGAAAAAACATGAAAACCTAGCACTACCTAGCGGTAAGGAAAGGAAGGAAGATCTCGAAGGTCTGAGATGAAGGTAAGATTCCTAATAGAGCAAGAGCGCACACAAACTTAGTCGAGCAGCAAATAACTATATATTACAGAGTTAACTGAATTACTTAGCTCTATCTACAACAACCGTGCCGCTTCTTTCCTCATTGTTTATTTTAGAAAGCCTTTAATTGTTGTTTGATTTCGTTATGATTTATTCAAAGACGCTTATTATAAATTTAAATGTAGGGTGTCGGGAATTCTAAAAGCGTTATGCAGGCGAATGTCAGTTTTAAACTTATTTATTTTTGTCTACTGTTTCAGCCAATATATATGTTATCTGTTTATGATGAGTTTCATTATCTGTTGCGCATAAAACCTTAATGTGCTATTTTATGTTGTTAGCGTAAACACTACTACTGGTACTTTCACTGGTTTTGTGGGGACTTCTTACGGATGGTTATTATTACTCGACTTAATCTATTAGCATCCATACGGATTTACCAATGAAAGCCGTGATAAACGTGACAATCATTGAAAGGGTTTATAACTTTCCATCGAGCAACAAATGAGTGAAATCATGAAAAATTGTCGAAGTAAGGAAGAAGGGAAATCAAAGATGAATTCGTGTTCGAAAATCTCTTTTGTGGTCACTCCAGATAATATCCATGTTGTGCAGATATCATTTTGATGAAGTAAAATACTGTCTCAATCATTATGAACGCGTTTCATGATTTTGGGATGAGAAAAGTGTTTAATGAAAGCTTATTAGAAACGACTCAGGGCAGAGTTCTAAGTCGCAGCTCTGCCTTTTTGAAGAAGTTTTTGAATCGTATTGTAGCTATGAACAAACTTGGAAGCACTCTGGTTCTCTGCAACCATAGAAATTTACTATTATAAAATCAAGTGTTAGTTTTAGAAACGGTTACCATAAATTAGAATGAGGTTAAATCATGACAGAAGCATGTCGTTGTTCATCAACTAATCTTCGGAGAACGATGGATATATACTGCATGTTTCAGAGATACTTTGACACTTTGGTGGCGGGTTCCTCACACCAAAACAAGAAAAAAGTGCATATGTCCGTAAATCCTTATGTTAGTTTTTGAGTTATTATGACATTTTTACAAAAATAAGAAACAAAACCAAATAAACACAATGTCACCTGAGAAACTCATAATAAATGTTCAAACCTCTTGCTTCCACACACGCAGGCACTTGGATCATGAACTGTTGCACACTTTCAAATACTCCCATATGGTTTCGCAAGTTTCCATGGCACGTTGATGATGTGTCTAGCCCCGCAGATAAAAATGCAAAGGATTGAGGTTGACGGAACGAAAGAAGCATAGGGCCAACGTACAGCTGTTGTGTTAATCTTGTGAATACCACTAATCCCTCTTTCAGAGAATTAACCGATAGAGAACGTGAGCATGCATTTTTTTCGACAGGACTCTGCCACTGCGAATAATTCTATAAGAGAAATTCAAGACGGGTTTCTACAAGGCAGAGTTATTAGTAGGGACTTGTGGTCTCTCGGTCTCCCGATTTAACAGCCTGCGATTATTATCTCTGGGGTAAATTAAAAAAAAAAAAAGTCCCGTAGAAGACGACCCTGCACATAATACAAGAACTCCTAGATAATATTCGTCAGTAAGCTATTCGAATTTCTCAAACTGAACTATAGCGAGCGATGAATAATTTCCTAAAGAGATGCCAAAATAGTGTGCAGAATGAAGGCGGAGAGTTTCAACCCCTCATTTGATAGTTTGGAAGTAACGGGCCTGTTAACTTGGTTTGTTTTATTGTTTTACTTTCCCGTTAATCACTGAGGCCCGGCTGACGGCTAAGCGGCTAACGAGCGGCACGCTCGCCCATAGGCAAAACGCTCCAGGGGAAAATAAACTGATCACGGTAGCACAGCTGAAATAAAGTATTTACCTACTGCGAGAGAGAGAGAGAGAGAGAGAGAGAGAGATAGAGAGAAAGAGAAAGAAAGAAAGAAAGAAAGAGAGAAAGAAACAAAGAAAGAAACAAAGAAAGAAAGAAAGAAACAAAAACCATTCAAGTTAATAACTCGTTCCTTCACTGTTAGACTTTGCACATCTCCCTTGTTGTTTCTTGTTAGGACTATATCAATACCGCTTCACACAAACTACCGTAAAATTATAAATAAATAAACAAATAAATAAAGGGTGTTGCTTTGTAATATAGGTCACTTAGTACAGCAATACGGTGAACCTGTGAACTCATGGGGGTCCTTAAAAATATAAAGCACAATTATATCATAAAATTACCGGATTGGCAACCACGGACGAACCCGCTTAGGGACGGGAAGTGACTTTCCAGAGCAGTGCTTCTAGAATAATGCGCAAATGTATGATATTTTCATCTACAAATCACGAGAGGTTAGTATTTCATTTAGAGAACTTTACAGCTCTTTGGTTAATGGAATGCTGCCAAGCGCGCGTGTGCGTGTTCTGCGGAGGCTTGTTTGAAATTTATTTCGAGGGGCCAGGAAAAGAAAGAAAGAAAAAAAAAAAGCCCTGAAGTGCTAAACACAAGTGAAAAAGCTGTATTCATGGTGGAGCACTGAATGCAAATGGACAAGCAAAGGGAAGTACAATAAAATGCTGAAACATTCGGCACTGATGTGCGCTTCCGCTCCCGGGCTACGTGCACTTTTATTTTATTTCCTTCCCAGTCTTGAGTACCAACTTCAAAAACCAAACTGAATATTCCGCTGGATGCTCTATATTACATATCTCGAGAGTGGTGTTTTCTAAATAAGGGCAAACTAATATTAGATATATTCATGTTACAAAAACACTTACCGGCTATCTGAAAAGAAAACAGCTGTATGTTTACGACAGAACTGATGGCAATTATATTTAGTTACCCTGTGCAACTTTAAATTGTTTTTATTTGCACCATGCAAAGTTATTAATTAATTTCACTTCATTGCAATGCTATTTTACTGTCTGCTGCTTTGAACCTTTCATCAGTCTTAAGATTTTTCAACTAGTTATTTATTGAGATTTGACTCCCATGGCCTTATCCACAGAATGTTTCAGGTTATTTTGAAATGGTAATAAATATTTATATGCCTTATTTCTGCAGTGATGCTCTTTATCCACAGCTGTTTACTCATTTTTATAGTTTTTAAGGAAACCTACAGAGAAACTGTAGTTTTATTTATTTGTGTTGTATATTTATGCAAAGCAGCAAATCGGTCAAAATCACTTTTATGATTTTCAGAATTTGTATGTTATTAATGTTTATTTTCGATTAAGTAAGTGATTCTTCTCGTCAAAATTTTCATAATTTAATTTCTTAAAAAATTTCCACGCGAATAATTTATTATCACATAAAATTATTACATTGCATTTCTAAATGAGTTTTGTATTTCCGAAAGAATATTAAAGCATTAAAATTTATAGTTTTCTTAAAACAAATGAATTAAAAGTTTTGCCCAAGACAACGGCCAGAATCATGATTTCACTTGATAATTTTGTTATTAAGCTCATAACATTGAAGGAGAAATCATAAATACTTCATCACGAGAATCATTATATATATATATATATATATATATATATATATATATATATATATAAAATGCAAAGAAAAGTCATACTAGATGAAACCAATAATAAAATATCATTAGATAAATAGAAGTGTAAGAGTCTGTCCCTTCATCTTCTTCGACACTTTTATTAATGTCGATCGGCGGTGGAGTAGTAACCATATTTGCCTACACATACACACGCGCGCGCGTATGTGTGTGCGCGTGTGTTTTAACGCTCTTGCGGTCGTAATTTTTTTTTTCAACGAAACCCGGCACATAATCATCAATTAACAAACGATTCGCCGAGTTCAAAAACCAGAAAAATTGGACCATTATGAGTGCAGATTTACCTAAAGTTGTGTGTGTCTTAACGCTCCTGCAACCGCATTTTTTTTCCTCATTGAAACTCAATATAACAAATATAGTTTTCGAAAATCAGAGAAATCAGACTTGGGAGTCGGAGGTTTACCTGAAATCCAACATTTAAAAATCACTCTAGCAGCACCAATAGTTGTTCTTTTGAAACGAAGCTCTATATTTGCACTGAAATAAAATAAGAAAAATTGTTGCTGAAAATCAGTGAAATCAGCCTATTAAGAGTGAAACTCAAAAATTAAAAATAGCTCTAGCGGAAACTATATATATATATATATATATATATATATATATATATATATATATATATATATATATATTGCAACGAAACGCAGTATATATATTTAAATAAAATAAGAAAAACAGTTTATGAAAATCAGAGAAATCAGACAATTAGGAATGCGGATTTACTGAAAATCGACCTTTAAAAAGCGCTCTAGCAGCACCAATTTCTGTGTTCTTGCGCTCTGCAAAAATTCGACTTGCTGAGGAATTCGCTTATTTTAGGCAGTTCCTACCTGAGGGACTTTTTACATATAGATCGGAATGGGGTTATCATCAACATGCGTGGCTGATGATCGGGAGGCCCGAGTTCAAATTCCTTTCCGCAGGTCGCTTAGGCAAATGCTGGCATGAATTTTTCCTTTCCACAAGTGTTCACTTTCCCCATTTCATACCGTTAGCTCTATTATAGAGGTCGAAAGTACCAGGGCGGTGTGACGGTGGTTTGCGCTTTGGAAAGATTTCTGCCATGAAAGCGATCCTTGTGAGGGTGCTCGAATTCCTGGGAGGGGAGTTCTTGTCGACGTCGGGGTGTTCTATCTGCAAACAATGTTAGGAATCCTGTCTACGTACATACCTCACCGGAGGGACGTAGACACCAACGGCCAGCCGTTAACAAAGCAGAAGAAATTATCCTCCATGCTTAATAGTTCAGCCCAATCCAATACATTACTTTGCTATCAAAAAGGAGTCCATTGTGAATGCGGTGAATATTTATTTGTCTCAAACAATTGAAGAATGATACAAAAATAATAAAACCTGCTCATAAAAATATATAAATTTTAACGTATACAATTAGAATTTCTCTATGAATGAATACTTTATAATGCATTTATCACTTTAAAATACGATAAACGTTGCATGTAATACAACATCGTGTATATAATTTATAAGAATTTACACTATGTAATGAAAAATTCGACATGTTCTATGTTTAAAGTACTTCTATTCATGGATCCTTAGAACGTAATTAAATGTTATGTTATGTTTACACAGTTCTTAAAGAATGTGGCCACACAGCGCAATGTAGAAGAAGACAGACTACATAAATGTTACGATGTTAAACATTTGCAGTGAGTCGTAAGAGACCCTCACATTTGTTTCCTATTAGGCAATTTAGATATTTCTTTCTTTGTTGTAGCTCGTAAATTCCTCACTTTTACGTTGCATTCACGTCATTTCTGGTATTAACTGCTTGCCAAGTCCAGGTTGCCATACAAAACACATTGAAGGAGGTTGCATTCGGTTTTTCATGCATTGATTGTATTCTTTCAGTCTGTTTGAGTCATCAAACTATTAATGTATATTTCAGTGTAGAGAAATTAACGCATTATGTATTCTATAGCTACTGTTAAATCAATAGATATCTACAGTTTTAACTCTCTTTGCAATTAGTTTTTGAATATCGAATGTATACAAAATATATCAGTGTTTATGCTTTAATTTTAAATGTCATCAAATACAATACATTTAATACCGTGAAACTTTCGATAAAATAAATGTCCCAGTCTGCAAACAGGTAATAACTTAGAAGATAAATTACACACGCGAGGGTCGTTTAAAAAGTCCGGCTAATTTCTATGAAATTGCGCGAAAATTCGCAACTGACATCACTGCTGGCAATAATCTAAATTGACTACGGTCGCATCTGTTATAAAACAATAAAAGCAACAACAAAAAAGCATTCTGTGGAATGATTTTACGTTCATATTTCCAGAAGTGGGAGACCATGCAGAATAAAGCTGATTTCCATTAAGTTTATGGGAAATCAGCGTTGAAGAGCGTTTGCTTCTTGGTAAATTACTCTATATGTGCCCCGTACGTGTACCGAAGATGAAACGAACTTCGGAGGTCCAATTGGGGTGACGAAAAGCAGGGAAAGAAATAGACAAAAAGTGAAAGTGCGTTTTATCGGCTAGAATGTTATAACCACTTCAAGAGATCCTGATAAACTACTCTGAAAAGGGTAAAGCAATAACAGGAGGATATTGTGTAGCACTGTTAGGCGGTCTCAAAGATGAATTGAGGAAAAAATTCCAAGATTGGCGCACAAAGTGTTCTGTACCAGGACAACGCGTCATCTTATATCAACAGCTTCAATGCCAAAAATGCACAAACTTAAAATCAACACCTCATGCCCCTTATTTCTCCTTATAAGAAATAAGAGGTATTAAAATTTGAGGTACATTCAGATTATTCGAGTTACAGGCCCTGAAAGGGCGGCTACGTATTGAGAGAAGTAATGTCAAGTCATTATGCCTGATAGCTTGTACTTAGTTTGAGTAAAACTTCGTCAGCGAGTGGTTGTGTTATTCGCTGCTTTCATTGTGTTATGCCATTACATATATTCTTGCAGAACTCGTTACATGTATGATACATAAATGAACACGGTTCTCATAGATAAGTGGTAAGATAAAATATTCTAGCACCCATCTTCCAGGTAGGGTAACTATTCGCCAACTTGTTAAAATTTTACGAGAAGCAGGATCTCTTCAGTGGGAAGCAAGAAATGTGTTTTGAACCGCCGTGTTCTTATAGAAGAAGAGTAAATTGAAATTTAAGAATTTTTTGCACAGATGCTGGCAATGTATTACCACCGAGGGGCATCAGTTTCAACATCCCTTATAACGCAGGCTAGTGCTTATTTATTTTATGCTTTCAGTAATAATATTAATACTAAATTTACACACGGCGACTCTTATCTACATTATTCCGGCTGCAGTAGGTACATTTTTCCAATAACTCAAATAAACTCACTGTATAAGAACTATTTACGCTCATTTTCTGCATGCATTCTGTTGATAGGAAAATATTTTCATGCTGCAAAGAGTAAAATGTAATAAAAACAATGTTTGGATTTCTCAAAACATTGGTATCTTACAAAAACAAAAACAAATTCGACATTTTAACAAATTTGATACTATCATTCGAATTTGTACTTTCATCACTGATCTCACAAATAAAGATATTTTATTAAAAGTGTGCAATTCGTAAAGCCGCCACCAGCCAAAACATTAAAGAGAATTTAATTATAAGTGTGTCAAAATGTTCAGTACTTTACCTAACTGATCTCAGCATTTAATTAAGAGTTGTGATTTATTTCCATATATGTTTGACAAGTCAAACTATACGTTCGTAGGTTCCCATGACAATTATATGATGTATATTATGCTTTTAAAACGCGTTATGAGCTTTAACTGTGTCAGTAACGTATTAATTCATATAACACATGAAGTGATAAGAGTTAACTCAATAAAAACCAATTAAGTGCTTTAAACAAAAGGTTGAAGTGAAAGTAAACAAACAGAAATGTATTACTCCGTCGATGCATGTGCAAGATTCAACTGTAAACTGCACATGACCGTTCATACCATTATGCACACAGGGAATATAGATGATGTTATTTAAAGCAAGTTTAAATGTTATTAATATGGCGTGAGTGCATACAAGAGTCAAGTATTAGCATCAGTTGAAAGCGTTTAATTTTCGCTACATTAGAATCTCTGTTTTCCATATATGTTCGCGTTTTTGTTTCGATAAATTAGTAGGTAAAGGCGACAAAGTTGCTAGTCATATCAATTTGAAAATAACGATTCGAGCATGCGCATTGCTATTGCATACGTTACAACAGGTACTAAAGAGTGTCAAGGGAGAAAGTGCACTCAGTAATTCAGTTTTTTTGAAGGGGAGGGGCAGAAAATACGGAACCTGTCAACATCCACCGATTGTTTTTGTCATGTATGAAACGAATAGGACAGTCATCTATTGGAGTCACGAATTTGCAGAAGATCGGACGATTATAAATGACATTAGCAGCATGTTCTCCAACCATCATTGACTTTCATCTGTTTGGAAAGCCTGCAGAAATATTAATAAAAAGATATATTCCTGGTAGACGATTTCGACTCTATCAACTTTTTATTTAAAGTTATGACAGTAATTTGAACACTCTGGTGATAATGGGAAAACATAAAAGAGAAACGTAAAACATATTTTTTTTATTGGAACCTATGTTTATGTATTCACCGACAAACTATGGAGATTTATTTTTTGATTTACCCTCGTAGTGCACGAGTTGATTAACCATCTCACGCCTTGTTTGCCAGTAGATTTCCACCGTGGGATTCTCGGGAGCAACTGAGGTCAAACAGAATACCGGGTAGTTCCATAACTTATCTTCGTTTTGGGGTTCATTCTCATATAAAAGCAGCTGATCACAGCACTCAACTTGTGGTAATCAGGTCAGGAAAGGATCATTCTAACAACATGAGCAGGAACGTGCTTTTTCGTAAAGGGTAGGACCAGACACGAGTCCAAATTAATAGGTTTAATTTATACTAAATATACCACAATAATGGATTTTTTATGTTATCATAAAACATTATATGCTAACAATGCTGCCACCTTGACCATAATAATTAATATTATAGCAATATTAAAAAAATGTTCAATGATTCATCTTTAAATATCGTTTTTAGTTTAATCCTCCGGCCCTTTTTCTGCGCATATACATACTCGAAATTAATTCTTGGCGTTTCACCGAACTTTTTATCTATAATCCCAACAAGAAGTCGCTGTAATTCACAATTATGCAGTAATAGAGGAAACAGGATGGCTAGCGTGAAGCGTTAGCAATCTATCTTGCTAAACTAAAATAATGAGTATTAAAATAACAAGTCATAGAAAATGTTATTTATTGTTAAAATAAAATAATCATATTATTTCCCATCACTACAATACTACCAAAATAGCGAATATTATATATTAAATTAATATCTTCACATTCCGGTCCTCCTTGGTCTTCAGACTCTACAAAATCCCAGAAATAATCACATAGTCTGAGTTCAAGTCTAGTCGACACAGTAACGAAAACTCCATGAAACCTTCACCTCAGTGACTGTGACTTCAAAACTCACTACTATGCTTACTGAAGGCGGGTTGAGCTCTCGACCGTGCTATTGACCGGCTATTTACGTCACAGATAGAATATTCATTCAAGTAAGGAAATATTTCAATTTTTCAATAAAAATGAACACTAATTTTGTGTAGGCTCATCTTTATACAGTCATAATGGCACCTGGCCCTGGCAGCTGTGCCCTTCTCTTACTCGTGGCTTTCTAGTAGTGTTCCTTGAGCCACATATTGTTCGGTGGTACACTTACATCTTCAGCGGCATCTCAGATCTGACCACCTTTTGACCATTGGGGACCCACCGCAATACAATGCCGGAGCGAAACGTACGAAATTCAGCCAGTCATTCTCGACAGTTTGAAATGATTTCGTTAGAGCACTCTGACAGAACCTTTGATTGCGAATCTACTAACAACAATACTGTAACGCATGATGCATTATTTGTCGAAGGCCTCAAAGAAGTCTAGTGTAGCACCCAGCTGCGGTATTTAGCGGATCCGTCCTATAAATGGTACGATAATATTCGTGACAGTAGAGAATGACAGCTATGAGAAAGAAGGTCTCCAAACATAAGATTTTTTACCTCTTCTCCATTTATTCTCTTAAGTATTTTTAAAACTGCTGTTGATATTTGAAAATAAGCTGCTTAAGGGAGTGTGACAGCGACAGAGCATAAAACCCTTCTCGATAGTGACGTTAAGATGACAGGGTACTTACATGGGACTCCGTTCGTCGGGAATCTCCCTATTGCTGGGAAGCTTGTCGCTGGCCTGTTGGTTAAACTTGTTCCTGGAGTAAGGATCTTCGCCCACCTTGAGGCCACCTCTTTCCACATAACCTCTCTCATCAAAATAGTTCCAGGTAACTCGGGGATCCATCTCAAGGGCGGGATTGGTGTCGGGGATTTGTGCTGGCGGGTGAGGCGCCGCAGCAGCTGCAGCGGCTGCGGCAATCAACGCGGACTCCTCCATACCGCTCTGCTGCGACGATGTGGCGGCATCCTTCAAGCGCAGCGCGCGGTTTTCTTCAGGCATCTGCACAGAAAGGCACAAACATACTAGATTAGATCGAATATTTCACTCATGTGACCTCATATTAAAATCGACCAATGAAACGTAACAAAATTTTGAATTTTGACCAACCACAGCCGGATTACGGATTGAAATTATACAGGGAAAAAATTATCAAATCCGTTTTATCACGCGAGGTGCATTTGTCTTGTGGTCAGCATAGCCAACTCTATACCTCCCTATACAATTCCTAAATACGCATTACTGACCACTTTTGCTAGAGGCAGTGGGGAGTTATTGATAGCAACAAAAGCATGCACAATCTACAATCATAACGCAAGGGTTTTTCAAAGCGTTTTGGTGACGCGACAAAGTACAAATTGATCGTATCATTAGGAATTCCAAACCACAGAATACAAAGAAAAATAGAGACACTATATGTTTTTTTTTTTTTTTTTTTTTTTTTCCCTCCACCAGTTGGTATTAGAAAGTCGAATGGAAGGAATTGTAATAGTCGACTTTTGTGCATTTCAGTGTCACGATTTCTAATAGAATAGATGTTCATAAGTATAACAAGTATTAATATTCTGAGCGCGAATTTCAAATATATATATATATATACATATATATCACTTTTATTCTTATTGTATTCATGATATAGTCCTACACCCGTATTTTGCGCTTCTCTATTCTTATTATTGACAAACGATATTCTTCTGTCGCAAGATTGCTTGAAAAGGTTAAGTACAAATGTCAATTATTACAATTTTTTAAGCCAAGTTTAGAGGAATTATATTTAAAATCTTATTTTATTCATGAAATAGTCCTAATAAATATCACGAGAGGGTCTGAGCTCTCTATGGTTCGTGAATTTATCGTTAATTTCAGTCCCTCATGTGATATTACTGGTGATAAATTGGTTGTATAGGTTTGATAATCTCCCTTCACTGTATTGTTAATTCAATATAATTTAATACTAATAATGCTCCTATAGAAGTTGAAGCTTCTTCTGATGTTAGAAATGCACTGTGGCGCACAGAATGTGTACCTGGCCGTTTCTTTCTTATGGTTACTTCAGCTTTTCCCGTCCTTCAGGAAGTGTCAGTTTCTGTATGAGGATTTCTTTAGCTCTTTTAGTTCATATAGCTACAAATTCTCTAGCATGATTTAGCATTGCAGTAGATTTTTAAAGCTTACATTTACTTTTCGGCTTCCAATCTTTGATCTTATTTTTATAATAAGAGTTAGGACATCACAAAAGAGTTTCGGGGCATTCACCTGCAATTTCTTTGCCTTAAATTTTGTCATGTCCTGGCAACCACCTCAGAGTGACTCTATTGTTTTGCCGATTAACTAAGGATAATTTTACAGTTCAGACCAGTTTTGGCACAATGGTGAAGAAACTAAAGCCTTTATAGTTGCTTAACTGTTCGAGTGTTTATGTGTGCCTGTACTGGTGGTGTTGTGGTAACTATACTTGCCTTCTAAACCCAAGATCGCGGGTTCGATCCCGGCCAGGACCGATGGGTTTTTTTGGGCGTAAAAATCCTAAGTATGGCTTCCTTCGGAAAGGAAGTAAAGCCGTGGGTCCCGTGTCGTACATTTACGGCACGAAAAAGAACCTCAAGCCTGAAAAAAGAGGCCTCTGAGCAAAATTTGTAGGCCGTTTCACGCCCTGAATTGAATGGGACGCTGACGACCTGAGATGTTAAAGAGCGTCCGTAAATAAACCAAAAAAAAAAAAAAAAAAGTCTTTGTGCCTCGAATGCCTTCATATTTTCATGGGCACAAAGATCTGGCGCATGTGCTTTTGCTTGAAAAATGTTAGGCTTTAGAGAGAGAAACATTTCACCCATACACATCCACGTCGATCCATCTGTATACAGATGTGAGTTTTCTTTTCAAAACTGGGTCTATCAAGCAAACATGCTGTTTTCCTTTCTTTCTAAATTATCTTTATTATGTTCATTATTTTACAAATGAACATTTTTATTAACCAAGTATTAATGCCTCACAATGAAGCTCTGAAAAAAGTTTCATGTTAAATAAGGGGGGGGGGGACAAAATGTGTTGCCATGTCCGAGCAACGCTCAAATCTTTATTAATGGTAAATGTGAAAACAAGAACTTTATAAGTATATGTAAATTAGTAAGCTAATCTTTCATAGATTTTGCATAGGAAGGGAGAATACACCATAAAGGAACTTTAGGGCGAATTTTATTGATTTTAATTTATCATTTTTGGAGTGAAAAACTATGTCTCTTTAATAATAATTTGAGATGGAAACAAAAGCCGAAGCTAAAAGGTTTGTTTACTCTGATAATGAAGAATGTTATTAAAAAAAAATAAGCTGACCCCCTCTGGTCTATTGGTGGCGTTTGCTACTACTAATCCATAAGTCCTGGGTTCGTATCTGGTCAGGTCAAGCTGCCTTAAATTTTTTTTTCCCCTGAAAAAAGTGAATGCCAGATAATTTTAAGGCGCCTAAGACTCCGAGCGCCATCATTAATTCATTTCAATCATTCCTACAGACTTAAACCCTCAGTATTCAGTCCACAATCTACAGATGATGCAAGAAGACTCATGCGGTCAAAGTGACAATAAATAAATAAAAAAGAATTGGATCAGATATGAAATACTTCAGATATTATTTGGTACATATTGAAAAACTTTCGCAGTTACTTCAAATGTAGCTATACAGTTTAATATATACTATTAAATTTTTTTTGTTAAAGTCACAGACAAAACAAGCAGGTAAACTGTTAACACTATTATTTTGTTCCTTATAAAATGTTGTTTTTATGACATAAAATGGGAATAATAGATTCCAAAATCTTAATTATTCCAAATCATATATATATATAAGAAAAATAAAAATAAAGTAACACTATTAACAATGTAACAAATTAACAGTAATTATATATATTCTCAACAAATGCAAAACTGCGAATTACGAAATATGCAAAATAGAACGAAGATATGCAAAGTTTCGCTGTGTAACTGTTTCAATGAATTTGCAGTGTTTTTAACAATTTTGTATATTCGAATAATAAAAGAAACTTAAAAATATCAATAACAAAAACACTCTCAAGCCTTCTTCGTTTTAGTTACGTACTTTTATTTCAGACAGTTAATACACAGCATTAAGAACATTTAAACTAGGCCCTATAGGTAAAAAGCCAACTTGGTGCAATATTTAAAGTTATTCTCGTATTTCAAAAGCATAGGTGCGTTAAACCGCATGGGGGATGGTGTGTTATATCCACACAAGAGACAAACTCAGCAATCTGGGGCTCGCTTGGTTTAGGTTAGGCGCGTGGCGGGATATTTAGTTACAGACAGAGAGGACACGAGAATGTGCCCTATAGATAGGAGAAAGAATCGTGGGAACATATTCTGGCGTACTGCAAGGGGACCAACAATAGTGAAAGAGATACTTACCGGGGAGAGAGGGTAGTCGCAATACTGGACTATTCTGGCAGATAAGGAGGAGGAGGGAGAAGGTAAATTTTTAAACAAAGTGAGACAACTCAGAACCGAAGAGGCAGACAACCGGGAGGGAGGGTAGGGGAATATGAATCACAACATATACTAAAATATTTGTACATATATGCAAGTAATTTACTTTTGTATTTTTTTCTTGTTTTTATTTTATTTAAGTATTTATTTTTTCTCTTATATATTCTTTCTTTTTCCATTTATTTATTTCATTATATATATTTTTGTATCATAAGAGTTAAATAGTCTTTCGTGCAATTTCATGTATTTCCTGGTGTGCTGCATACACTAAGCATACGGTCCCAGGACCCGTGCGACATGAATGAGTTAGATTTGTAAAAATATATTTTGTAAATAAATACACTACTAATTTATAAAGTAACATAACATCATTTCTTAAGAATACTCTTCATTCCTGTAACAAAAGTAAACTTTTACTATACCAATCTTTAAAATATTAAAAGTTACAAAAAGTGTAGGCAAGGAAGTCCAAGATAAAATATTTTACACTGCATCACTTCCTCTAAAGCAGTAGTGCGTTCAGCATAGACATTAAAATCTATACTTTGTGTTACAGTCACGAAATATGGAATAGATACACAAATAAGATTGTGTCATAAATTTACGCATGTAAAAAGCAAGCTCATGAAAAATATAAAATACACCTAGGTAAGATGCTCTTTTCGAGAGGAGTAATTGCACAATTTATAATATTTAATGTACCAAAAACTTAAGTCTCCCAGCATTACAATCTCTTAGGTGGAACAGTTTTGCTATTGGAATTCAAAGCGATGACCTCAAACATAAACAGAAACCACTGCTTGCCTTTCAACGAAATTGTGGCCCATAAAAAGCGATTTAAACACAGTCATAAAATGTTTGATTTGCTTGCTGGCAACTCCAGTAGCAGATAAAACGGCCCGTTCCCGCAGCGAAGCATGGCCAACTTATGTTCTATCCATTCATTCTTCTGTTTGCTTTACACATTTTATGGGGTGTATACAAGGTCCTTACATAACAAATATTTGTCGTGTAAATATTCCTCAAGTCTTTTCCATAGTCAGTGGTGCATCTTCAATATTCTGTTTGCACTTTCCAACATGTACAAAAGCAAAAAGGTTTTTCTCTACCAATATCCTTTCCCTCTGTACTCTTATGTTATGGTAGCGTAAGGTAGGAAAAATAAAGTCAACCTGAAATATATATACTCAATTATAAGGTTTAAGTGTAAACAATTTACACAAATGTCATTTCCAAAAGTGTTAGAATTTTAATTAAAAAATCCGTTGATGTGTTATATTGCTTACAAATTATGGTGCCTATAAGTGTGTTGTACAGTTCTATTCTATCCTCTCTCTCTCTCTCTCTCTCTCTCTCTCTCTCCCTGGCCTTTCTGGTCTGTTTTAGTACCTGGTGCTAACATCGCTTTTATTTTATCTCTCACTCTCTTAGTGTGTTTTATTTACGTTCTTAAAAAAGTTGTATTTCCTATCAGTTATTAAAGTTCTTATATATATGGACTTCTTAATAATTAACAGATTTATTTATTCTTTTAGTGAATAATAATATTAATAATAATAATAATGACAATAATAATAACAATAAAAAGGTTACAAAACATTTTGACGGTTAACAATTTAATGTAAACTAACTAAATATATTTACAATTTTTTTTAAGTTATTCGAGACTGTAAAACTAATTCTCTATTAACTATTGGTGCAAGATAAGTTTGAAAGTTCTCAAATTTACTTCATGTAAATGATTTGGTTGCATGTTCAACATTTTTACTGCTACAGAACTAAACCATTGTTTTAATTTATTTACTCTAATATTGGGTTCTTAGAGAAGATTGTCATATAAAATATTTATTTTTAAATGGCTGTATGATCTGATACAGACCAATGCTGTTAATTTTTCTATTAATTTTTAACGTACAGTTAAATATACAACAGTTCAGGCTATTAATTGAAAAACAAATGTTTAGAGCAGTGTGCTTCAGAGGAAGAACCTATCAAAATAGTATATTAGTTGTTTTTTTAATATATAGATGATCTTTGATATTGTATACTATTGATAATACTTTATAAAATATAGAATTGATAAAAAAACATAATAACATTTAGACAATAAAGACATGGTTTTGGTGTAATGTATTTTAGATGTCTTAATAAGTAAATCGCATTTGAAAGTCTAGAACATGAAGAAATGTATAATGCTGATCCCCTTGTATAATATCATTTATAAATATTTTGTTCCCTCAAAAGTAATGTTTTCCTGACAAAAATATATATGCTACGTATAAACTAAATTTAAACAAAAAAAAAAAAAAACCCTTGACTTAGTCCGCAAAACATACTCAGAACTTTATGAAGCATAAAGTTTTAAGTAAGCGAGCCATGGAGTGGTAACTCGCTTTATTAAACATATCAGAATACGACGTGTTCTAATGCCAGTTTTCTCAACCTTAAGAGTAAAGATTTAAAAATAAATATATGACATTAGACATTAAAATTTACCGTAAATGACAGTGAAGAAAATAAAATGTTATATAGCGTTATCATTTATGTGAATATTGCTCATTTCGTAACACAAATGTGTTTGTATGTATTACATTATTCACTTAACACACAAAAATAATTTGGCTGATATTTTCAAGAAAATTCTGTATTCGTTTTTTACCTCAGAAGTGTAGTTTTGTTTCAAGAAAATCAGGGGCCACTTTTATGAATATCGAAACACCATTGAGTAAGAATCACATTTTCAGAGTACAGAACAACTAGAGACACTTAAAGGAATAAGTGATATGTACAAATATATTATGTGCATTATTTTGCTCAATATTCTGAAATTATAGACAATAAAACAAATTTGAATAGAATATTATCCTTTTATATAATGTGCAAATCTTTGCCAACTATTTTCTCTAAATGGCATTTTGGGGTCTGGACCCTTATTCTGTTGCCTCAGTTCGGTGTGAAATGGCGTACTCCCACAATAGAAAAGTGAAGTATTTATAATCATTTGTTATTAGGATACCCCTTTTTAGTAAAGTTACTTTTAAAATTCATTCTGTTTATTTTTCAAAAATGTTTCAGGCATGTAAATACTCACGCAATTGGTACCAAGGACAATTTTAATTTATTCTTTTTCAAATACAAGGGCTGGGCATGCTGTCAATGAACATGCACAGGCGTTGTACTTCTCAGCACGTTTAGAGGAAGGCATAACTATTCAGTACACTCGGCCTCAAGAGTGCACTGCACTGCATGTAAACGGATGAATACGCAGTTGCCCGGCAGTGGTGTAAATTTGGTACGTCCTAAAGCGTTATTTTCTAAAAGTGAGCAGCATGCATGAGCTGATATGCAGATATGGCAGAGACGTCACAGAATGTACTGTGGGTTTCCAAGAAGTCTGTGACAATGAACATCATATAGGACGGTGGCCCGTTGGATGTCATTCTTTCGACAAGGACATCATAGTGTGGAAGATGTACCAAACTCAAGTCCTCGAACGTATTACATTACTTGTATTCTGTCATGCATCAGCGATGGACAGCGAGGAATAGAACCGCAGAAAACAACTCAGAATACAGTGTTGCAGTAGAACATCAGCCAAAATGGTTGTCCAAATGTTGAAAAACTGAGTTCTGGTTATATTCTTATATTTAAAGTCAAAATACACCTTTATTGAAGAAAGGGCAGCTCTGTCAAGTTTTTGGGCGTCATTCTAAGAACATTTATTTATAAAAGTACAATCTATCTTTCCTGGAAAATGGGTTTCAATTGACTAGTGCATTTTTAAAAATAAATGTGAGGGCATAGAGATCATGTTTTGGGTCTTTACTTTGATTCCAAAATTTATGGAAAAATTTTCTTTTCACCATATTTCAGTTTGTTTAAATAAACTAAATGAACTAACATGATAACGCGAAAGAAAATCGATAAAGATTTTCTGTGATAAATTTGAGCTTTAAATTGCTAAAGAGCTATAATCATAAGAAACTACATACTACTGCTACAAAACGTAAATATAGAAATGTTCATCGCCCTTGAGTGATTTCCTGTAAATTAGAAGCCATGTTTAGTTGGAATTAATGAGAAGTTTAAAAATAGAATACAGTGCGCGTGAAGCGTATTGTATCGTTTTGTAATGTATTCATATTTCTATATTATGCTTATTTCTTCCTTTATAGCTGCTGTATGTACATGCGTGCGCATACATGTGAGAGAGCAGAACAAAGTGGTTATGCATGTTATGCCTAATGGCACCAGACTTTCAAACGTTCATATTTCAATTGCCTACTATTCCATTTTGGGAAATGGTCGGAGCGAGGATTTTAATGGCCTAGACCCTCTAACTAAAACGTAGAAGCAATTTCGGCATTGCCTCACCGTATTCAAGATATTCCACAATGTTGAACGTTATTTGTGAATAACGTTTTATTTTTTTAATGTTTTTATTTATTTTTTTAGTGTTTTATCCGTACATAATAATTCAGTGTTAATATAATAAATGTTTTATGACTTAAGGGGATTGAATTGCTTTAAACAACAACAAAAACAGATTTTACTTAACATATCAGCAAACGAGATACTAATAACATTAAAAAAAGGGCGGAGTGGTTTCGTCAAACTTAGAAAACGATATCGACGTTGTCCAAAGAAAAACAAGAGGCAGGAGACATTTTTAAAAGAGTGACATGTTTCATTTATCATTATCAACGGCAGGTATAAGGTCTGTTCTCGGCATATTGCATCATGGCAGAAGACCAGAAAAATGCTGCAGTGATAGATGCTCCTCTGGTTTCCCTTCTCATAAAATAGTTTATGAATAAGGCGTTTATCTGGTATGAAAGGTGCCTTTTGAGCTATTAGCGGGTATACTGTTACAAATAAATATGTTTGCAAACGGTTTAAAGAGAAAAGAAGTGGACAGGAAGCCCTGTACAAAGATTGTGGATGCTTTTTGTGTGATTGATTTTAAATACAAAGTATGGTACAGAAATTCAAGTACTAAATATATTTAATTTGTTAATAGTATTTCACAATCAAAAATATACGTATATTTAATACATTAATACTAATCTTACTTAAAGACATGTATGAATAAAATGTCCACTATTGCAAGATATGTACTTGGATAATCTACTCCAAATTAAGTTAAAAATGAAGGAAAAATTAATTTTATTTTACATACATTATAATTAATACAAGCAATTAAACAGCTGTCTTAACAATAAGTGTTTAATATAAAATTATCTTACAAATTTGCTGCATATAACCCAATCATAGTGGAAGAATTCATTAAGAAAAAAACACCAACATGAAGCAGAACAAAAGTAAACCAGTCCAAAAACCTACACACAATACAATGAAAGATTACTGCAAGACAATGATTCGTTGCGAAAAAAACAAATACTAATGCTACTAGAGCGATTTTTAAATTTTGAGTAACAGGCAAATCTCCCCCCCTAATAGTCTGATTTCACAGATTTTCAGAAAGATGTTGCAAAGTCTCATTTCTGTTACAAACTCCATTCTGTCATAAATAATTGCTTTTAGCGAATTTATAACTTCCTTTTTTTTAATATTTTTGAACTTTCTTCAAACCTTCGTCAATCTTACCTACTAGGCACCGAAAATGACAATGTGTATTTGTGTGTGTGTGGGGGGGGGAGTGTTCTAACGATAGCTATTTCTTTTTTTTCTCAACAAAACTCGGCATATAACCATCAATCAACAAACGATTCGTCGAGTTCGTTAACCAATAAAATTGGACAACTAGGGGTGAGGTTAACCTAAAGCTAACATTTGTAAAATTTTTTAAAAATCGCTCCAGCGGCGGAAATTTTTGTTTTTTCTCAACGAAACTTGGTATATTTCTTTAAAATAAGTTGATAAAAACATTTTCTGTAGATCTAGGAAATCGGGTTATTAAGAGTGGGGTATACCTTAAATGAGTGGTGGATTAAAGCGAAATTTTAAAATTGCTCTAGTGGCCGGAATATTAATTTTTTTAAAGGATAATTGGTATATGCCGTTGAAATTTCAAATAAAAAAAAGAAAAATAGTTTCTTAAAATCAGTGAAATCAGACTATTAGGAGCGGGGGAAGGAGGGTTTACCTGAAGCCCAAACTTTAAAAATCACTCTAGCGGCATTAATATTTGTTTTTTGTTTTGCAACGAAACTCTGTATAAACTACTTTAATAAAATAAGAAAAATAGCATCTGAATATCAGGAAAATTTGGCCATTAGGAATCGGGTTTCATCTGAAGCCCCACATTTAAAAATCGCTCTAGCAGCACCAATATATATATTTTTACAACAAAATTCGGTAGGTATATACCATTTAAATAAAATAAGAATAATAATAGTTTCTGAAAATTAGATAAATTGAACCATTAGGAATAAGAGCATACTTGAAAACAAAAATTTTAAAAATGCTCTTGCGTTTAATTTTTTTGTTTTAAAATAAAAGAGCAAATTAATTCGGAAATATAAAATTTATTTATAACGAAGCATATATTTTATATTTAAAAAGAAAAGCATTGTCGCGAAGACAGCAAATGTGAAACATTAATCTAATACCACTTTGAAAATTATATTTGTATCTAAGAGCGCTGCATTGTAGATTGTGTATATATGCTTTGTATTGTTACCGTTTTTAAATAGTAACATGTTTTTGTTTTATTGAAACGTATGAGCATCATCTTAAATAAAAAATGTAGCTCGAAACATTTTGTTATTTCTCTGTATTAAAGTGAATGTAAAGATGATATCAAGGGCTCAGTTCATAAACATTATATTTAAAAATACTCATATAGTATAGCTTTGTCTAACACTGGTTATATACTTCATTTAATTAACAGTATACCATTAATTTTTGTGGTTTAAATTCAATATAATATTAATAATAACATTAATAATAATAATAATAACAATAATAATAATAATAATAATAATAATAATAATAATAATAATAATAATGTGGTTTCTATAATGAGAAACTTTTAGATTGAAAGAATTCTAATTTTTTCCCTAATACTATACAGTAATGCCGTAACTTATTTCTTTTTCAATAATTAATAAGGTCATAATTTGAATTTGATATTCATTTTTAAAATTACTCTTCTGGGTGAGGAATGCGCTTATTTTACGCAGCCCCTGAGTGACGTATTTTTTTCTTTCTTTCTTATATTGGCGATTTAATAACGACACTATCAATTCTGTTTGATGTATTCTAAAGAAATGAACAAGAAGAGAGAAAATACTAAGGATAAAACCTTAGAGATAGAAGGATGTGCATGTTTGAAGTTGAACATGTCGCTTAATTTTCTTCCTGGAGCAAGACAAAGCAACTATGGAATCTTTATAGAGGTCGACTGATCTGTACATTGTGATTTAAAAAAGCTCAAAATGTCGTGTTAAGAAAGCCAACAAGCACGCGAATGTTGTGCTACGTAATAATTGTATCGACTGGGCGAAATAATGAGTTGGTCGTGTCGTCATAATGAGGTTGTCTGTCAGAGAGAACCACTCCAGGCAGGGCACCAACCGCCACCACGTACAAATTAATTATGTGCCGGTAAAACCACGCCGCGGGTAAACCAACGCCATCTCTCGTCACCGCAGATCACTGTGCTGCACAAAGATGACATCCGCCAATGGGGCCAACGTTTGAGTAAATAACAAGAACCCGGCGGCTGCCCTATTAAGGGTTTTTAAGTCAAAATTCTTTGAAAGTGTATCTCTCGATAGACGTGAGTTTCCTTAAATGACGGCAAGCATGGTAAAGACTATATCATTTGATAAACGGCTATTCCATGTTTGGTGATAAAAGGAAGTACCGGTCGGTAATAGAAATCATTTTTGAAAATGTCACTGATAAGGAAATTAAATACACTATTTCACTTAAGTGACATCATCATAAAATCAACCAATGAAATGAAAAAAGCATTTGAATTTTAACCCATTACAGGACGATATCGCAGAGAAATTCATAAAGTTTTATCAAACCCCTTTACCACGCGAAATGTATTTGTCTTATGGTCAGTGCAGCCAACTCTTTACCCTCATACAGATTAATCACGGACACCTTCAACAATACGAAATAAAATACGTTAATCTGCTTCCACATCTTCATTTACTAATTCCCAAATGTTCTTTGTGTCCAATGAAATTCCAGCCCCTTTATTTAAATTGCTAACTGTGTTTTCAGTTATTGTACATTTAACTAACTTAATGTATATTCACTCAAACAATTGTTTTTGCGTATCCAGCCAAACAGTCTGAAATCATTTTGTAAATGATGTAACAATGCCTGCCTAATCAACAATAAATTTTAATAAACACGTTGTTCAGAACAGTAAAATGTTATTTATATTTTGTGTTTCTCAGTTGGTATTAGTATATCGAACGGTAGCGATTGTAACAGTTGACTTTCGTCAGTTTCATTCTCACGGTTTCTCAGTAGGTAGGCATTCATAAGTAAGTACAACATTTTACACAATTGTTAATATTATATGCACGAAATTCGTATATATATATACACTTTTGTTCTTACTCTATTTATAAAATCCCAAACCCGCATTTGACTCTTCTCTATTGGCATTACCGACAATCATCATTCCTCTGCTGCTTGAAAAGATTAACTATTCATAATACAAATGTACATTTATACAATATTTAAGCCTAGTTTACGGGAATTATAATTAAATTCTTATTTTATTCGTGAAGCAGTCCTAATAAATAACCCTTGAGGGTCTCAGCTTTCCACACTCACTATGTTCGTGAATTTATGGGCAATGTCAGACCCTAATGTGTTTATTACTTAAGCGATTTATTATTATGTGTGCGATTTTTAAATATTGGATTTCAGGTAAATCTCCCCTCCTAATAGTTTCATTTCACTGATTTTCAGAAACTATTTTTCATTTTAATGGCATAAACCGAGTTTCCTTTAAAAAATAAAAATAAAATTGCGGCCGCTAGAGCGAATTTTATGTTTCGCTTTAATCCCTGCTCGTTTTTCAGGTTTAACCCTACTTCTTATGGCCTGATTGCACCTATTTTATAAAATACTTTTATTAGTTTTTCTTAAAGAAATATAACGAGTTTCATTGAAAAACCAAAGGTTGCGGCTGCTAAAACGATTTTTCAATTGTTTGAAAAAATTTTGCTTTCGGTTAAAACCCACCTCCAATGATTCAATTACGCTGGTTAACGAACTGAACTAATAGTTTGTTAATTGAAGGTTGTATACCGTGTTTCGAGAGAAACTGGAATAGCTTCATTCCTTCCAATTCGCTAATTAATGTCTGCTAGCTCTCTACGTGCGTTGTCTCGTCCTCAAACGATTGTCTTGTACTTTACTTGCTGCGTTTACAAGCGCAGTGAACAAAATGGAACAAGACAATTTAGATACTACCTTTATAACGCAGTAGACTTTCAATATAACTGTATATAGTAACTTCTGGGTGCTTCAAAGAAAATTTATATTAACAATCAACTATAGAATAGATATTACCATGGTAGTTGCAGAAGCTTATGCGCTCCTGAGGAGTGTTTTCTGATATAATACGACCTGAAATTTTCCTTTCAGAAACCAACCTGTAGTTTTGACACAAAATGTTAATTAGGAGAGAATCCACGGAAGACGAAACTGAAAATGTCACTACCGTCAAAATGAATGTGCTTCTGGTTTACAGAAAAATAACCTAACTCGCTACCGAGAAATATAATTTCAATATACTGGGTATAAAAACAAAATACCTCCCTTTACTTCCGAAACCACACCCAATTACTACCATCACCTGTGTGAGCCTCAAAAAGTTATCAAAAGGATTTGCGAAATCCCCCAGATTACGTTAAAAGTTACGGTTGAAAAAAAAGTGTGCAAGTGTTAAGGAACAGCTCGAAATAGTTTACATTATTGTGTATCTCTTTTGGTTTGGGGAAAATGAATACATTTGAATATTTATCGGCCGGTTTATACGAAACTCGTATATGTTGTTATTCAGTGAAAGGGACAACTCTTCCTGCACTTTTTCTTGAGGACCATTTGATCCAAAAGAGACTTCGGACGACAATATATCTGACAACGCGCATATTCTCGCTACAGCTTTGCAAACCAAATTGAGTTTGAGATACTCTTCGTCCTGTTCAGAGGAGGCTATTGCATGTTCAGATTTCATAGCAGGCTCTTCAATCTCTTTGTCTGTCTTCCTTTGTCGCTTGATCCTGATAGTTTATATTCAAATGCTAGTTTAAAAAGTACTTTGCAATACATTACCTAACCAATTACTGCCGAATTGATAAATGTATATTCATTAAAACATTGTCACTTCTGATAGGATATCTTTAATTTCGCTAATTTTATTATCTTCATTAACATATATTATTTCATGGAATGTAATCGCATTTCTATTTTTTGCTTATGTTATAGGTGCATAATTAGTTGTAAAAGTTTATTCCTTTTAAAAACTTATAACTAATTCAGAAAATAAATTTCAGTACATTCATTTTGATTTACAATTATTTTCTGCCATGTTTTATAGCTGTAATCTTCATTTACAATGTCGAAAAGTCTATCATTTATATTAAATTGTACGTATACAATAAATTCATTAAATTTACTATTAAGGATAATATAATCCTCGTTTAAAAATTTATAGTTTTCATTGCCATTAATAAATTAAGATTGTTAAAATAAGAGACAAATTTAATTCCTCATATTTTCTTCGTTTACCACACAATCATACTGGCTTATTACAGGACTATTCCGTTGCAACACCATGGCAACTTGTTAGTTTCTGATAGTTGTGAGGTTAACGAATGTTTGTTGCCATGATAATTATTTCCAGACAGACGGTCTAATGACAACAAGCTCCTGACCGCCACGGGTGGCCGAGGTCATTAAGGCACGGACTCGTGAGCGGGAGGTCTGCGGTTCGAATCCCGCCAGGGCCGTCCTCCCTGACTGGGGTTTTTTCCAGGTTTTCCTCAATCTTCATAACTGGCAAATGCCGGGGAGGTACCTAAACTTAGGCCTGGAACGAACGCTTCCTTCCTTAAAAAAAAAAAAAAAAATATATCCTTTCCCAATGTATCATTTCATCTCATGTATCATCAGTGTCCACCGCCTGTGGTGCCTCAGTAGTAAAAACGGGCGTTAAACACTACTCAAAAAAAAAAAAAAAAACAACAAGCTCCAGTTTGAAAGCTCAATTAAATTACTAAAGAAAGACTATACGTAAGAGGGGGACTCGGTAAGAAATTTGCAATGCTAGAACGATGACTTGTTTTTGTACTCTTAGTATAATGATTGAAGTCATTTGGCTTACCTGTTTAAACTTTCTGAAAACATTCACTACTTTTATTAGCTTTTATTCCAAACAGAGCAGCGTGGAGATCTAAATGAAATAAAATAAAGTGAACACTGTTATAACAATTACAATTACTATTATTTTTGTATCAATTATGTCATATTTCGTGTTGTGACGAGAACTTCTTTTGGGAGGCACTGAGATAATCGAATCGAAGCAAAGATGATAGACGCATTGTTGTTAGTTTTTGTTCCAAGAAGAACTACGGAGATATCTGTAATTGAATAATTAAAAACAAATGAACATTTCAGGTTATAATTACAGTATATTTAAAGTTAAATTACAAGTTTATTGTTTTAATTTATTATTTCATTTAAATCCTGTTATTTCATTGTAATAAGTTTATACGAACCGCCAATAGTGAACAAAAATGCATGAGAACAACCTTCCTCGATTCCTATTGGAATCGAAGGAGACGTTATAGGAATAAAAAATGAACGTAGGAGGAAAAAAAAAATGTCAAGTTATTAATTTTTGAGCACCTTGCTTTAAAACTATCGATTAAAGATCCATTCTGATTGGTGAATAAGGTATCAATGAGGTCGTACATGCCTGCAAAGCGCTCGCGTGCAATTATCACAAGTAATATCACCAGAGGGTCTGAGATTACCGATAAATTCACGAGTGTAGAGAGGGAATTTATCTGGAAAGCTCAGAACCTCGAGTGATATTTATTAGGAATATTTCATGAATAAAATGAGAATTTAAATATAATTCTCGTAAACTTGACTTACATAATTGTTTTTATTTATTATATTTTTACTTAAACTTTTCTGGCAATCTTGCGACAGAAGAATGCCCATTGTCAATAATGCCAATAGAGAAGAGCGAAATCGGGTGTAGGACTATTTCATGAATAGAATAAGAATAAAAGTAATACATATTGGAATTCGCGCATAGAATATTAACACTGGTATAAAATGTTGTACTTATGAACATCTAATACATACAGAAACCGTGAGACCAAAATAGACGAAAGTCGACTATTACAATCGCTACCGTTCGATTTTCTAATACCAACTGAGGAAAAAAAAAAAGATAACATACAGTATCTCTATTTTTCGTTGTATTCTGTGGTTTGGAATTCCTAATGAGAAGATCAATTTGCACTTTTGATGCATCTCCAAACGTTTTGGAGAACCTTCCGTTTTGTGTTATGATTGTCGATTGTCCATGCTTTAGTTGCTATCAATATCTGACCACCAAAAGTGGTCAGCGATGCGTGTTCAGGAATTAAATAGTGGAGGTATAGAGTTGGCTACAGTGCCCATAAGACAAATGTATGTCGCGTGATAAAACGAATTTTATATATATATTGGATAATTTCACTCCGTAATCCGACTGTGATTGGTCAAAATTCAAAATTTTGTTTCGTTTCATTGGTCGATTTTCAGATGACATCACATGAGTGAAATGGTTAACGTAAGTAAACGTTTTTTGATTAATTTATATTTATGGAAAGAAGTTGTATTATATCTGCAAACTTGTACCGGAATAATTCAATGTTATTACGAACATGGACCCTTTTTTTTTTTTCAACAGCCTTTTGGAGGTTTTGAGTTCTTTCCAGAAATTTGCAGATATTAACCCAGATTACTCATTGTGGAGCTCTGAAAGAAAATGTTCCTCAGCAAACCTACGACAATTAATGAGTTTAAGAACTACAATGCACACATTGCAGCACATAAAAAAAAAAAAGAAAAAAAAAGGGGGGAACAGACCTGCTGTATACAACATTGGAGAGAGAACACATACATGTAATATGAAGCCGTGGAAATTCCTTTCTTTTGTAATAAGCCAGTGTCAGAATTTTAAAGACTGTGTGGAACTTGAAGGAAGTATCAGTAATTTGAAAAAATTCCTTCAGGAAGGAGCTGCGTAAATTAAGCGAATTTTTCAACAACTCGAATTTATGAAGGGTGTTACAGAGCGGTAGAGCAAAGAAATTTGTGCCGATAGAGCGCTTTTTAAATTCAGCTTTCAGGTATGGCTTCCACTCTTAATGGCTGATTTCTCTGATTTTCAGGATCTATTTTTTATTATTTCAATGCCATATACAGAGTTCCGTTGAGAAAAAACAAACATTGCGGCAGCAAGTGTTTGATGCCCTTTTTACTGCTGAGGCATTAGAGGTGATGGACACTGATGATACATGAAATGAAATTATAAATTTGGAAAGGATGTTTTAAGGGAGGAAACGTTCCAGGCTTAAGTTTAGGGTACTTCCCCGTCATTTGCCACTTATGACTGAGGAAAACCTGGAAAAAAGGACGATCCTGGTGGGAATCGACCCCATACCTCCCGTTCACGAGTTCGCGCCTTAACGACCTCGGCCATCCGTGGCGGTTCGCTTTAGGTCAACCCACACTCTAAATTTCGTTTTTCAGATACACTCTCACTCATAATGATCGGACTTCCCTGATTTATCACAAGCTATTTCTCTTGTTTCATTTAAATTGTATATGCCGAGTTTTGATTTGAGAAAGAAAAAAAAAATTCGTACTCCTAGAGTGATTTTTAAATTTTGAGTTCCTAATGCCTAAATTTGCTGGTTGCCAGAAACTATTTTTCTTATTTATTTATTTAAATATGTTTGTTGAATTATATATATTATGTGTGTGCATTGTCAATTTTTAAATCTTCTAAGTAGAATCGGTTGAATTTTTTTTTTCAAAAATATTTTTATTGGTACAACCGCAATAGTTACATTCTTTCGGAATTCGCAGAAGTCCTATAGACTTATTAAATATTAAAATAAGTCAGACAATTTCGCACACTTGTTTATGAATCTTCTGCATTTTCATTTTGTGTTTATTAATATTGTTTTAGTACATCTTTTAATATGTTCTTGTCAGTAAATGTTTTCTTTTATTACCGATTTTAACTTCTTTCCTTCCATTATATTAATTATCTTTTCGAAGTCAACCAAAAAAAAGGGGGGGGCTTGAAAACTTGAAAATGTTTTTCTTTTTTCTAGATTAAAGACGCAATGCTTCTTCTGTTTGTATTATACGCATAACAAAGGCAGAGCACCCAAAGAGCAGAATCACACCCAAATCTATGATATGATGTTAATATTACATTCATTTTCGCTATAACACCGAACTTTTTCCTAAGTGTATACTATATTTTCATAAACATAATTTTAAAGGACTATGTAAAATTCTTAAAAGGGTTCCGTGCAATAACAAAGGAGTAAGAAATGCAAATTTGTGCACTAAATGATGATAAATAAGAATAAACTAAACTAATGTTAATTAACCAAGGAGTCATTGATGCACTCAAATGAAGTAATTTTAGCTTTAGTACACGATAAGCTCTATTTATGAAGTTATTACTGTACTTGCCAGACAGCCGAAAGAGAGACGGAGCGTTGACACGGGGAAAAAATAAGTACCAACGTCGGAAGTTTCAATCGGTAATCGAAACTGGGACAGCACGCAGGAATAACGCAGTTGACGGTGATCATCGCCAGGATAACGAAGACAAAGAGGGGTGGAGGAGGCAGACCCTGTAAGAGGGAATCCGATATCGTGGCGGGACGGATATCGTACAAAATTAACTGGGGAAAGTCACAAAGAGAAGCGGCAGGATATGCAGCCTAGATGCTCTTCTGTTTGGACCGCGCTTGCTCTGCCAGTTCTAATCAAGATAATGCACGCCACAAATGGAAAAACGTAATCAATGCTTGAATGATATTGGAAAGGAAAGCACTACTAAATTTAATCGCACACGTTGCTGCTATTCTACTCCTATCTGGGGGGGGGGGGGATCACAACCCAAACCGCAAAAATTATGAATATATTCGCATACGAACATGAAAATAGATAGGGTAACTTAAGAGGTTCAACTTCGATACAGAAACAATTCCATCCAATAAAAGATTATTTTTTAATTTTGGTACCTCTGGAACATGACTTGCAAATGAAAATGAGAAGTTTCTCTTTCAATATCTGAAAAATCGTGTACATTTTTGTTCGTCGGTTTATAAGAACTAAATGATTTTATGTGGGAAAGTATGCAGTGATTAAGAACTGGATTTTCAGGTCTAAAAATCGCTGAAGTATGCATAATTTTAATTATTAAAACTGCAGCTACAACTAACTTTTGCATAATTTGCTAATACTAAAGCTATTCTTTTAAATTCTGGACTTGCTTCAGTCTTATTTGGGGCTCATGTTTTTTATTGCAATACATCACTACGAGATGTTTTAGGTTTTGCTGAGTCAGTATTCTTCTGATGTTTTTTAAATTATTATTGTTTTGCTCTAAGGGCGACGTTCCTACATCTTTTATAGTCTTCAATGTACCTTTGTACTGCGTGATTTTTCATTTGTGGAACCGGTCCACGTCAATTGGCCGTAGTTCCCGTACTCTGCTATTCTTGTCTCGTTCCCATGCTCCCACGAAAGTCGGCCGGGGAGCCGGAGGGGAAGACAGTACGAATTTAGTTCTAGGACCATATGAATGTGTTCTTGTGTGAAAATGTATTAAGTATTCATTAGGTAGCATACTGCAGTGTATTAATTACGTTACTATGGCTCAATTAAGGTATTCTATTCCGCAAAGAGTATTTAGTATTTGGACGAGCGTGCAGAATCAGTTCATGATGTACGGATATTGTTTCAAGAGAGGTTCCTTGATATTCAACTTCCAAGTCGAAGTTCGCTAAATACGTTTTATGAAATGGGAAGTATTCTTGATTAAAAGTGTACACATCCACGTACAGTGCTCACAGAAGAAACGCTAATAACATTGGACATGTACCCATAAAAATCACTTCAATGTCTTTCTCAGAAATTTACTATGTCTGTTCGAACAGCTACAAAGCTACTGAAGTTAAACTCCTACGAACTTACTGCAGTGCAAGAACGTAAATCGGGTGACCCTGCAGCCAGAAGCAGATTTTGTTAATAGATTTTAAACAGTGTGCACATGGAGAAATTAATTCTCGTCTAATTTTCTTTACGGGCGAACCTTGGTTCCACCTAAGTGGGTTTGTTAATTCACAAAAGAACGCCTATTGAAGTTCAGAATCTAGCTTACTTCATAAGCTACTCCTGCATGATCAAAAGATAGCAGTATGATTCATGATTAGCGGAGAGAGAATAATAGGCCCTATTTTTTTAATATATAATTAATATTGATAGGTGTAGAATACTTTTTTCGTGAATTAACTATGAGGGAACGTAGGTTCGAGATTTTCCATCAGAACTCTGCAACGGCACATACAGTCCATGTCTCCTTGAATGCAATTCATTAAACACTCGACGATAGAGTCATAACAAACAACACATGGTCCCCTCAGTCCCCCCCCCCTCCATTTAATGCCTTGCGATTTTTATTCCGAGAGGGGGCCTTAAAAGTAAACATTTACATGACAATTGCACATACATTAGATGAATTGAACAATAACATTCCTAAAGAAAGTTCTTCCATTTGTCATAGGAATCTGGTAATGGTTAATTCATAAGCCGATGCCAGAAAGGCATGAAAAATGAAGGGAGACAGTTCCAGCATCTTCTTGCTCGATAATGAATGAGTTGTGTTTAACGCCCATTTTTGCTACAGAGGCACCACAGGCGATGGGCATTGTTGATACATGAGATGATATGATATATTGGGAAAGGCTTTATTTTTAAGGGAGAAAACGTTCCAGGCCTAAGTTTAGGGCCCCTCCCCGGCATTTGCCATTATTAGGACTGAGGAAAACCTGGAAAAAACCTCAGTCAGGGTGAATGATCCTGGCGGGATTCGAACCCCAGACCTCCCGATCACGAGTCCGCGCCTTAATGATAGCGGTTTGCTTGATAATGGTGAGTAAATGTATCTTTTAAGTATATAAGTGTTAGTAATTATAGCTGCGTACTTTCTGACTCCCGTTTACCGCGGTACTAGCTTGAACCGACCGACCTGCCGTTACGCATGAAGCGGTCCCGCGAAGGAAAAATCACCCGTTATATTCCTTTTCTGACTCTTGTTGTTATATGAACAAGCATGCTGCCACTGTTTATGCCAATGGAAACAGAGGGACTAAGCAAATTGAGAGAAATTTTTACCGGTACCCGGTAATTTTTGGGGATTTCATCTTTAATATTTCCTTGTGATGAATGGAATTGAAGACTTTTGAACTACTTGAAAGTGTTTTTCAGAACCAATTGTTTTTTTTTTTTCTCGCGTTTGACAGTAAAACGCTTTACCATTGGTCAAAGTGTGACAGCTAACCTTCCTAAAGAGAACAACTTTCACACTCCCAAGTCTGAGTATACTTGAAAGCATAGAAAGCTAAAATTTGGATTGGAATTGCAAGATATGTCTATTTTTTTTTTTTTTTTCCTTCTCATAGTTCTTAATTGGTCAGAATGACTCACACTGCATTGAAAACAAGAGTCTGGATTACAGTGCATGTTTTTATTTTTCTTGTTGCTGGCTATTGTTTCGTCTGTGTGCCTCACACTTAGGTGTAACTTTCAACTGCCCTAGAGAATCAGCAAATGTCATGCTGCAAAATAACTCCATTAACAAGTGCTAGTTCCAGTCTAATCTCTAAAATCAATTCTACGAAAGGAAGTAACTATGCACTATAAACTAAAAGATTTTAAAAATACGTTTCATTAATATTAACAAAATGGTATTATGTGCACCATAAAAGTCTACTTAAAATGTAGCAAATGTTGTGAATGACAAAGAAGTGTTAGCATATTAATTTGGTCACAGAGAGGGGAAAAATGCATTTGCACGAAGATCCGGGATCAGTTATTACTTTGCACTTACATTAAGAACACCTTGTGATAATGCTAAAGACATTCCCCATAACTGATGGGTTTATTTGCCTTTCAGATTAAATGCCCACATCATGATAAACAACAATTTGATTAACTATACCAGCGCGGCAAAAAATACTAGGTGATTATGGACTACGATCTAGAATGGGAGAGTCAGGTAACCCACACATGCAATAAAATATTCTCTTTGATTCACACATTAAAACATGTAGCAAAAGACCTACCTCTAAATCTCAAAAAGAACCTCATTCAAGTGCTTGTTATGCCTCACTTTGATTATTGTGACGTCCTGTACTCTAATCTGAATATTGGGAGATCAACAGATTACAGTTCGTTCATTTTTTTTAATGGTGCTTAACGCCCGTTTTTACTACTGATGCATCACAAGTGGTGGGCACTGATGATACATGAGATGAAATGATAAACTGGGAAAGGATATTTTTTTAAAGAAGGAAACGATCCAGGCCTAAGTTTAGGGTACCTCCCCGGCATTTGCCAGCTATGAGGACTGAGGAAAACCTGGAAAAAACCTCGGTCAGGGAGGATGGTCCTGGTGGAATTCCAACTCCATATCTCCCGCTCACGAATCCGCGCCTTAACGATCTCGGCCACCCATGGCGGTAATTCGTTCATAATGTCTGTGCTCGTTTCGTCTTCAACACTCTTGAATTTGATCATGTGACACCCCTATGCAAGCAAATGTCGTGACTAACTCTAAAATAACGTAGGAGTGTCCAATCCCTTACGCTCCTGTTCAAAATCCTCCGTGCCTCCTACACCCCTCATAATCGCCTCTTCCTTCGTATACCTGTCCCTACCTCGAACCCGGAATATGACTTTACTGTCCAGCTCTAGTCACCGAACACATTTCTACTCAACCTCATTCAGCGTGTCAACTCCCACAATCTGGAACTCCCTTCCTCCTGAAGTCAGAGATTGTCGGACAATAATGCAATTTAAACGTAGATTAACCCTTGTACTCTAGAAAAATTAATGAAGAACAAGGTAGATCTCTAACAATATCTTTATAAACTTTCTAACTATATTAAAATATGCAATATTTATGTCATTATATATTTTTAATTTGGCTTATATATAACTATGTATATTGTTCTCTGTATATTTGCTGTTTTTCCGCATGATAGAGTGGAAGAGAAGTTCGCATAGTGTTAACTCTTGCCAGGGTAAATAAATAATTGTTATTATTTCGATACATGGCTCCGTTGCGGTTTGCTCCTTCATTGCACGTGCACCGCAAATGGTCAGAGTAGAAGGTTTAAAATGGTCTTTATTAAGCATACAGAAATTTGTCAAAATGTTTGGCTAGAGCTCCTACAATTTTCTTAAGCTCTTAAACAATTTAATCATCCAATCACAAGATAGTTTAAACTTCAAAAATCTATACTAGATAATTCAACCACTATGGAAATTGTATCCCCGTCAAGTACTAAGTTTTTCAGCGCTGCGTCATCTAATGACACTATAAAACAAATTTTACAAATCTGATTTCAATAACCAAAAATAAATCAAATCCGTCCTTCAAATAGTTCAATATCTCAAAGCGATGAACGCTAAAAAGACACTAATTTCATTTTGGATTTAGTGGAGAAGGTAATAATATGACTCCTGCTTGTAATACTGAACCCCTTCTAGTGAATGAAATTTCAAATATTCTTATCCTGACCGTTAGTATGCCCTGAGCTCTCCCTGCAAGTATTGTAGATACATTGTGGGCTTTTCTGTTTTACGGATTAACGAAATTATTGTTAATACATAAAGAACTGTATGATGTGTTATTGTTTGTTTACCACTGAGGATACTGTACTTCCAGAAAAACAGTACAAGAATTAGTTTTATTAATAATGTAATTTGACAACCTGCATAGCTGGTAGAAACTGTATTTCTTTTAAGTTGTTGTGTAACATGGCGGTGATGGTAATATGGCACACCTTCATGTTGGGAATACAAAAGGAATGTGGCAGAGGGCAGAAGAAACGCAGGACCACGAAAGATAGACCTGCTCACACATCGCTTCCTGATGTACAGAATAAGGCAAGAGGAAGGAAGAAAAGAACGTTTCGTGATAAATATGACGAATTTGAAGTTTATGATGATCAGGTGTCCATTGCTGCTGACAGCACTGAGACCGAGAACCGTCGCCTGACGAGGAGGACACGGAGTGCTTTTCTGTAATGGAAAACTTTCGGAAGATAACGGACAAGGAGGCGGTGTCATATGCCTGTGCTGGATGTGAAGGAGCAGCCTGTATTTGCGATTACTGTAACTTATAGTGAAATTGATCTATTGACTTCCTCCTGAGGGCTGTTTTTCCATCTTTTTATAGTTTTAGGTAAATCTGTGCGTTAGCAATGTATAGAAATATAGTTTAACTCGTTCAATTTAGTTTTACTTTGTTTATTTATCTTTCCTGGCCAGTAATTGTATTTAATACATTGGGGGGCCATATTTCCAACACATTTGGTATTGAGAGTATGTATGTTAACTATAAATAAAATATATAAATAGTTACTTAGCACACATGCTTTAAATGATTGTATGGGATGCAAAAATATATTATCTATCTATTAACGTATGTTTTGAAAATACAGCGGGTAAGGATTCTACTTACAGAGGCAAAAACAAAAGTGGGTGTCATATCACTACCCTTTTCCTCTACCTTTTGGACTATAACCATGAGAAATGTGTGTGAAAAGGAATATGGTTTCAGTGTCAACAAAGTGATTTTTTGTATTCATGAAATATGTGTTGGAGGTAAATTAAAGATACTTTTATAAGGAAAAATTTGTGTAATCTAAATTGTATTTTCGGTGATCAGAACTGAAACCCAGACATTCTCACCTCATATACTTTTCAAGAGAAAAGTTTCTGAATGTAGATGCGAGTGAAGGAATATGCAATGTGAATGGAAAACTAAATAAATTGCATTTAAACACGAAGCGCTGCCCATGACAGATACAGTGATAAAACAAGTATTACTTTTTACATAATCTGGAGCACCATATTATATTTTAATGTGCCATGAATATGGGATATAAAGATTAAGGTATAAGAAATTAGTCAACATGCATTTAAAATAATTGTAATAAATAAACGAAAGAAAAGACACAATATCAAGAAAACAAAACGCATTCCGAACTAAAGGAAATGTTGATATAAGAGCAAGAATTGCTGATATTACACAAAAGTTTGGAGAAGAGCATGAAAATAAAAATAAAACTAAGAATACCAGGAAGAAAATGGATGATAGATTGCCGGATAAAGGTATCCCATGAGAGAAGAAAAAGCAGGCCGGCAATAGAGGAGGTGGGAAGCTCTAAAAGATGAAGAAGAGAAAATATCCATACACAATTTTCAGACTCTATGCAAACTAAAAGGAACCTACGATGTTCCATCGAAGAATCTAAAAACATCCTATGAACTCCAGAATTCAATACACACTTTTCTTTCAACTGTAAGCGCAAGTATACGTTGAAAAGAAAACCGTGTCCGTTTTTACTTTCGCCATCTTAAAATTTCAAATGTTGGCAACAATTAAAAGCTCAGAAAAGTAAATATGGCGGAAACGAATTGTGCCCAGACTGTTCAATTGATACGTTAAATTTTTCCTTTGAGTGCGGCCAAACATGTACACTCAGCTTGTATACTCTACGAATTTTAATTGGAAAGCAATGCAACTATCGGCGCAGGAAATATTCCGGACCTTTGGCGATAATGCGTGAATGAAAGGATGGTACAAAGATGGTTTGCGAAGCTTCAAACCCTCGAAAATGGATCACGGACAGAAAAATAAACAATGCCAGACTTGTGAGGACGTGACGTAACAAGTCGACGACAGTGCAAAAACCACACGGCTCTATCTCCATTAACTAGATAAAAGATATAAACCGGGCTGCTGGCTTCCATGCGAGTTGACAATGGTTCAGAAGGTGGCACGATTGTTTTGCATTGCTGTAATGTCAGCAGAAGGATTCGTCTTTCTTGATAGGCCACTGACAAGGGGATCCTCTACATACTTCATGATGCTGTCAGCCCAAACAACCGAAACAATCATTGCGCCAGAAGAAGATTATGCTTTGTATTTGGTGGACTGTGCGGGGTGAACTGTTGCCAGCCTGCCAAACAATCACCGCCATTATAACCAGCTGCAATGTAGCCATAAACGCTTAAAAATTAAGAAGCCTGCATTTGTGAATCGCAACGATATTATTATTTATTTATTTATTTTTGCATGGTACTTCAAAACCACATACTGCCAAGGAGACTTTGAAATTTTATTCTTCTTGACTGGGAGACTCTAGATGATATATTTTGCTTCCCGTCCCAAGGAGTTCTATAATAATAGAAGTCATAGTCTTCCATTACTGGTAGAAGATTCTCGATAATATTAAATATATCATTTTTTCATAATATGATGCTTTGAAATATTTTATCTGAAACAGAACTTTTGGCCACCTTATACTTGCTCTATTCTGTCCCATACCGATATCGAAAATCGTGGTGTTCATAAAAGCGAAGAAAATGTAATTTTTCGTTAAAAATGAACATTGTCATTATTTGTGAATGTAGATTAGATAGTAAGACTTTAGGACTAAACTTATATTGTTTTATCGTTCTCCATTTGAAGAAAAGAACGCTACTAATATGAGTTTCGTTGGTTCATATATGATATTTTTTTATTGATTTATTTATGGACGCTCGTGAACAGCTCAGGTCATCAGCGTCCCATTCAACTCAGGGCGTGAAACGGCCGACAAATTTTGCTCAGAGGCCTCTCTTTCAGGCTTGAGGTTCTTTTTCTTGCCGTAAATGTACGACACGGGACCCACGGCTTTACTTCCCTTCCGAAGGAAGCCATACTTAGGATTTTTACGCCCGGAAAAATCCATCAGTCCTGGCCGGGTTCGAACTCGTATATGATATGACTAAAAGAAAACATACAAATATATCTGCAGCTCGAAAATAAAATAAATTTATTAAATTTGTCTTAGGCTACACATATTTCAATGTAGCCCACGGCACTTTCAGTAGCAACAATTTTTTTCAATTAAATTCACATATAGCACATACATTTGTCAGTTTTATTCATTCCTTGTCTTACGAAATAATTTTCTCGTGTGTATGAAAAATATTCTTATACCTGTGTGAAAATCGTAAATCATAAAGTAGTAACTTAAGAACATAATAAAACAATTGCATATAGTACAAGCGGTTTTCAATAAATATTGAGACTGAAGATGTAAACCATTTAGCATAAAACATTAATAATTTTTTTCTCCCTTTAATACAGTCACCATAAAGAGCTATGCACTTATCCCATCTTCTCATCCAGAAGATGTCCTGAAATCCATTTTGTAGATAGGTGACTCAAAATTGTCTCTAAAGCCTTCAGTGCGTCGTTTTCAAAGTCGAAGTGAGGTCCTTTGTGGTTGTTTGAAACAAACAAAAAGTCGCACGGGGCGAGATCAGGGCTATACGGGGGATGGGGAACAGTAGAGATGCCTTTCTTGAATAAAAAAATGTATACTGTTTTTGAACAGGAGTCAGCAGTCTGGGAATCCAGTGAACACACACTCATGACATGTCCAAATTGTACTTTAAAACGGCGCGAGCATTAGCAACTGATATGTCCAGCATTTTTGGAATCGTCACATGAGAGTCCTCTCGCACATGATTGACAGCGATCTCGGTCAGGATGTTGATGGGGGCTCCCTCCCCTCTGCAAGTTCTTAGCTCTTTTTTCCATGTTTAAAGGCTTTATCCCAACGGAAACAGGAAGCACAGGACATTATAGATTCATCATAAGTTCTGTGAAAATCTTCAAGCGTTTCTGAAGCATAATATAACACCAAAAATACGGGGAAGCTCATAAACGCTGTATTCACAAGCGCATGCAGCGAGTGCATATTGCAGTGGGCGCTTTGCCTGTTAACATAATGGTGACAATTATATGCATCTGGAAAGAGAACGTTAGAGTAAAGTAGCGATGATTATGCTGTTTAGAAATCATTGCTCTTCTGCGTAATTTCCTGGGTTCAAATCCCACACATTTTTTTTTTTATTTTTTTATTATTGGTTTTATAGGTGTATATGTAGAGCATTATGTTGCCTTAATATTATATTAGATTTAAACGTATCATTTGAGTTTTACGGCATTACCTATGCACACACAAACACGTAATCACAAGCTAAAGTATTCTTTACAGGTAACTAATAAACACATAAACAGAAACATTTATCTTCTAAAGTGAAAACACCCAGAAATAAACACAAATTAATATTGGGTGTATAACCCCTTAGCATGTATAACTGCACTCAATCTTTGGGGCGTATATGACATCAGATTTCTACAGCAGTGTGGACGAGAGGCTACAACATCACAGGCTTATTGAACTTGTGCCCATAAACGATATTTTGTCTTTCGTGCATGTGTAGGGAAAGCGTGTGCAGCAAATTGCATTTAGTTTAGAATAAACACTGCAGGAAATATTATAATATTCACTAGAATGTATATAACATGTTAACGTTGAAGCTTGCTGTGTATGGGAAACAATATTACGAACCTAATTTGTCATAATATGTTACAATGGTTTATTAAAAAAAGAACTTTATGGCGGGAGGCGAGTCTGCGCTTTTAACCACGATAGCACTGCACACTCTGCCACAAAGCTAACAGAATTCACATTCTAGACAGCGTCTTTAGCGCACATAACACAACTACAGCAGTGGCTAAACAGCTTGGCTAAATTTCCGTTTTCAACATATGAATAATTATTATTATTATTATTATTATTATTATTATTATTTGTCACTATGAATACATAACGTATTTTGAAAGATGATACTAGCATACAAAATGTTTATACCGAGAAAAAGATGTTTTAAGTTTAGGTTGCCTAAAAGTTAAAACTAAGTGAAGGAGTTTAAAAATGGCCACTGAAACAAAATTTCCAAAGAGCATAGACATATGAAACTTCTCAAAAATATTCACTGGAGTAAAAAGTAATTTTTAAACTTCCTTTTCTTTAAAAAAAAAAAAAAACAAAAAAACAAAACATGTCTGTTTTTCACTTCTAATTTTCTAAACATGGTACATAAGTTTGATTGCAAATTACTGTTGTGTGTGATTCCGCAGATAAAGATATAAATTTATTTTCGCCTGTCATGGGGGAAGAAGGACACATTGATCTCGCGCTTGATATGTAATCTCTCAAACATTCGCTGTGTATTGCGGGATAGTAGAACTCGTTACATCAGGCGCTCTGTTGGGATAACAATTTAATGACTGATCTGACCACGTGGTAGCTGTATAGGGGCAAGCTAATATTTGTCTTTGAGCAGTATTGTGGATATGAGGGCAAGGCAAACTGTCGCAAATGATTTAACGGACTCTTTTTAAGCTGCATGAGCAATTTGGATGCTTATCAAATAAATATATCAAACAAGATTCTCTGAGAAAAATAATTAAGCTAATTGTACATTTCAGGAAGAGAAAAATAGCTTGGAAAAGCAGAGCATGTAATCTGCAAACAAATCGCTAATGGATAGCATATAGTTTCCATGATTCTAGTCAATGAGACAAATCTCTATATACAGTTAATGACTATAAATTATTATTCATACATGAAATAGTTTCTACAGTTTTGCCCATAAATTTCTATATGATTTCCTCTGCCATAATTACCATACAGTATAATAATCTTTTATGATATCTATTTTTTATTTTATAATGTATATTCGTCGATCATCATGTGTGGACCGCCGCGGATGGCCGAGGTCAATAAAGCGCGGGCTCGTGAGCGGGAGGTTTGGGGTTCGAATCCCGACGGGACTGTCCTCCCTGACTGAGATTTTTTCCAGGTTTTTCTCAGTCCTCATAAATGGCAAATGCCGGGGAGGTACACTAACTAAGGCCTGGGGACGTTTCCATCCTTAAAAAATCCTTTTGCAATATATCATTTCGTTTCATGTATTATCAGTATCCATCGCATGTGGTGCCTCAATAGTAAAAATGGGAGTTAAAACTATTTAAAAAAAGATCATAATGTGTCGTATAGCTTAATATCTTTGTAAAATATTAAAACTCTGTGCTTTGTCCGCATTAGTTGAAAATATGTGGAAGTCGTAAAACCTTGATAGAGTGTGATCTTTTGTAAGTTAGGGTGAAGCGAGTCAAGGACATTGCCCATTGTGCTATGGTCCTTTAAAACGAGATGTTTTTTTTTTCTCAGGAGAAAGCGGTTGTCTCTTTAAAAGTGCGTGTATGTAGAATCTTTTAAATGTTGTTGGAGGCAGTTGACCCCTTTACAGATGGAAACTGTTAAAGTTTGAGGTAACGTATCGCATGATAGATTTTTAAACTCCAGCGGGCGAACGAATCAGATGAGGGTTTTAAAAACAGCCATTGTAGAAGCAGAGTTAAACTTCTTAAGTATAGACGCAATGCTATTGCGTGTTTCGCGCGGCTTATTGCCCCAACGATTCGTATTTTAATCAGTTATATAAAGACAAGATCGGGCGCTGTTTGGTTATTCCATTTCATTCTATTTCAGTTTATTCTGTTTTAGCATATTTTTGACGCTAGTCATTCTACTCGATTTTGATATTCTTTGCCTTGTTCTTCGTATGACTCTAGGTCTCTGCGCTGTTTGTTATTCTCAACTCTATTATAGTCTTCGGTTCAGTACTCATAATATTATATTACTTCGGCACAAACTGTCCAATAGTCGATACATTGTCGAATAAATGAGTTAAGAATAATTTGAATCTATCGACGGCAAAACACCCATGTTTTGAAAGTCACATGAAACAAATCAATCTTAGAAATAAGATCAAACCGCGTGCTTATTTACAACGCCAAAATCTCCTCCTAGTCCCGTTTATTTAGGATCAACGAAATTAGCGCAATACACTGAGAGTTTTAATGTATTTTTAGGACGAAAACAACAAATAAACCAAAACTACAATAATCTACACAAGCCGAGGCTATCTACTAGCAACAACAGTAACAACATCCATTAATACGCCCCCAAAGTTAACGCACATCTACGTGGGGCCACTAACAATTAGAGTTAGCTGCCACAATACCAGTCCCAAATTTGGCGCCCAACGTGGGGCCATAACTGATAAACAACATTTCCCCTTTACATCATACATCCTCATTAATTTAAAAATATTGAAATTTAGTTACATTGTTTGTCATACATTTTCCGTTCTGTATATTGCCACTTTATGGTTTCCTGAATCTTGTGCAATATTTGTAACTATTCTATCCAAAATAAGAACGAAAAATAACATTAATAAAACAAACTTTTGTGTTTCCCCATAAACTTCACACAGTTGGCATGGCGACAAATGTCTGCTGGCGTAACATTTCTGGCATCCAAAAAACGAATCACTGATCTGACCTCACCATCGGCGAGTCGCTCGATCACAATAATGAGTGATTGAATAATAGAAGTGAGTAGACAGTTTAATGACTGTCGTGAAAATGTGCATGATGGTTTGGTTTTCATCATAGGTGGCATCAATCATTGACGAAGGCATACAAAAACCGGTTTTCCGTTATGACAAATGCCTCAATAATGGCGGAAGTATGTGGGGAAGTAACGTAATGTGTAAGGAAAGAAATTAAAAGAAAATAATGTTCTGTATATTAATTTATCGGTGCAAGCAGCCAGACAAAATTTAATTTAAATGTGACTGATCAGCACTTCTTAATATATTTTAAGGATTGAATTGAGCAGCTCCGCTTAAAATTTCTTTCGTAATGTTTCTTGTCAAAATGCACGGAACTATTCAGGAATTTATATGCAGAAAAACGGCTGGCCCTTACACATAACTCTGCTCATTTTTTTAGCTCAATATCCTTAGGAAACTATAACACAAAATACTAGACGCTTTGGTCTTCCTATCATAGTTGACATAAAAAGTTACTATACGTTTATAAGACATTTTATTTGCTTAATAACAATAATCATAATAAACATTCAGTATTTAAAATAAATTTACATCAACTCACCACAAATATTGTTATTTACGCAAAGGGCAGTCAGCTGGACATGTTGCGAATAAGACTCGAACTTACAAGCAGGAAATGCTACTGTGTGATGTTGCCATCCGTACAGTTTTTGACTTCACTCGTGCGGTTGGAGCATTAAGCTCTACGTGGTGAAAATGAGATCCTGCGAGGAGTAAAATTATTTTTTATATTGTGCAATAACTTAGTCCTTTCTGGACATGGACATACCTTCATATTATGAAGCCTGATATGACATCAATTGTCACGTGTTAAGACCTCTCATCGGTTTTAATTTCATGTCTGTGCTTATTTCTCTGCATTCATTCACTATCATGAAAAAGTCCTTCTTATAAAGCATAGTTCTCATTAAATTTCTTTTGCTACCCAGCTAGCTTTCTTTATACAATTATTCTGATCATGTTTTAGTGCTGAATTCACATTGTACATACAGTCTGATCCGTTTAAATAAATACCCACAAATTTATTGTGCTCAGGTCATCACTTCTTCATGAGGAAACCGTTAAAGAGGCGAAGAGCAATAAAGTAGTTGCAGTGTATCTCATCTATGTCCCACAGTGTGTAAAAATATTTTGCATTTTCTTTCACACTAATAACATTAGGAATTGCTTTTATATTAGACGTTCCTCTTTTATATTCATTTTTAATTTAATTGCGTTATTTTGTATTATACACTTATAATGCTGCTTATATTGTATAGTCATATTTTATAGTGATTACCCAAGCAAAGAATTTTTTAACGAAGCCTTTTTACAGCCCCATATAGGCCTCAGCTTCACCATGATAGCACTGTGTCTTCTACCCCCATCACATGATTTCATTGGTAGAGTGAAGTATTGCAGGAGGGCATGTGGTCAGCACACCGCATCCCATTGATCGCGGCTTACTAGATCGGAGATCGCCACCTCTTCACCCCAATTGTCCTCAAGAGGCTGGGTGGACCCCGTTCCAGACCTCCCTATCTTAGAAAAATTCCTAAATAGGTGTCGGGAATCGAACCCGGGCCTCCCGACCAGCAGTCAGCAACGCTAACCACTAGACCAAGGAGGTGTCCAAGCAAAGAATAGGACTAAGAAATATGAAAATTCAATGAAAATAACTATTTGGAATGCTAGGGGAATCTTAAATAAAGAAATGGAACTAGAAAAGGAATATAGTCTTAATACCTGATACGAAGGAAAGCTAGAGGTTCTTTGGAATTAAAAGGTTGGAGTTGCTCTACTGGTCCAGAAAAGAATAAGAAATAAAATACACTTTTATAAATGTATAAATGAACGGATAATGAACTTGAATGCCAAACAGGAAGAGATTACATGCCTCAGAAAGAGGGCGGTATGAAATGCCTGAATTTTATAAAACGTCAAAAAATATAAATACAATTGGTAGAAACGACTGTTATCATTGCCGGTGATTTCAATGCTAGGTGAGTATAAGCCCCATAAGCAAAACTGTGGGGACAAATGGAGCAGAAATTCTAAATGATAATGGAAAGCATTTAATTGACTTTGCTACTTTCAACGAACTTAAGATAACTAATACATTTTTCAGATATAATGACCCACATTAGCACACTTGGGTAGCCAAAGGCAAGAGGTCCCCATAATCGATTGTGATTGCCAATAAGAAAATAGCACTTTATATAAATGATAACTTTTACAGAAGATATGATAAAACTCCGATCATTATCTTCTGATTTCCAAGTTAGTCTTGCATTATGGAGTGCCAATAGCTACAGAAGAAACTTTTAAAGTAAATCTATTAATGGTTGGAAGTATAAGAGATCTTTACCAAAAAGAGTCAATACTTTGATAACTTATATGTCCATATCTAGCAACATAAATCAAGAATAGGAAGAATTAAAGATTCAATCAGCAACTAAAGCATTAGGTAAAATAAGCAAAGGAAAAAATAACTGACGTTTGCATTTTTGGAATGAAGATCTAAAGTAAAAACAGTTATATTTTAAATATTTGCGCTCCCGTTCATTAGAAGAGTATATTAATCACAAACGAAAGGTATTTGCTAGCCTAAGACATAAGAGTACTCTGATATATTATAGAAGTTTTAAGAACGAATGGGGTAGGGAAAAATATATTGAGGTTTGCAACAAAATGGGAAGGGAGGGTGTGACATGAGCAAGAATAGGAACACTGATGTTAGGTGAGATAAAATTTGACAATGAATTGTGGATTATTTGAAAACAGAAATTCTAGTATTAAAGATTTTTGGGATTAGTAGAAAAGAATGTTTGAATCATTTTGGAAAATTATGTAGGGAGAGTAAGAGAAAAGTGGTGGAGGAAAGTGATAAGGCAAAGGAAGAAGGTAATAAAGTAACAATAAGGGAAGATGATCACCTTTAGGTAAGTATTTGTAAAGTTCACTTGATTAATGTTAGTTGTATAGGATCCTGAATTAACAAGCGCTCATGATAAAGGAAATATTGTAAAACTGTAATTGTAATGTGTAGTAACAATAATAAACATTTATTCATCGTCATACAAATGAAAGGCAGCCATAGTTAAAAAAAATGCAAAGAAATAAGAAGGAACATATACACATATATTCATGAATAAAGGACTATCTAGGTTGTATTTATACATCAGTTTATAAACCATTTCAGAGCGACCCATTCATAAGGAAGTGCACTGGGAGAGGGGAGGGGGAAGATTAACATTAAAAAAATACTGTGTAAGACTTTTCTGCACATTTCAACATTTAATACACTTTTATCTCAACCTTTCAATCGGCGCATGTGCATAAGGCAATCAAGAGCTAGTAAATGAGTAGAATTTCACCCGAATACGCTACCACTGTCCTTCAGCATAACAAAGTAAGCTCAGGGATCTCGTTTATATGACGAACCTCCCATTTAGGGTTCCCACACAAAGTGGTATCGATTGAAGAAATCGTTGCCAAACAAGGAATGCATTTATAGGCCCACATTCTTAGCGGTAGAAACACTCAATGGATACTTGTTTTGTGGTATCTTAACCTTCTTTGTCTTGTGCTGGAAGAGTAACCCACATTACCTTAACCTAAACATCTAAAAAAGTGCACGACCGCCTTCGTGTGAACACAGACCCGAAAATGAATAGCTCATGGGAACCTCGTGAATGTGAACCCAAACAGATGGGTTTTAAATTAGCAGTCTTCGTGTTTCCTTGTTTTGCCAGATGGCCAGCGGCACGAGTGGCACTTCTCACCATTATGTCACAAGTCTAACTAGCATGAATCGTTCATTTGTGAACCCATGTCAAGTCATACTGCAAGTTCAGTATATTACTTAAGGCACTGAACTACCACAAGTCTACTGATTTACAGAAGCACATTTTGCAAGCGTCATTGCTAACTTTTCTATTCAGAAATGCATAAAAAACACATTGCCTTTGCGTCTTAATGAAGAAGAAACATACACACAAACGAAAGTGCAATGCCATACTTGGGGAAAGAGAACAAAATGATCTGAAGAAGTAAAATACAGTTTTGAAACTGAAACATGCAACTATGAGCTATCGTCTATATTAAGTTCATAGCTAAACAGCTGTAATGCCCATTTGAGATCGTATTTCCTTAAAATATTCATTAGAGCTTTAAATAAATGTACAAAGTTAGTATTTTACAATATTGTTACATGGGTCATTCCATGGAAAATTCGGAATTTTCACGTCTCAGATTTTCCTAAAAATGTTAAACACGTTCATCTTCAAGGGAAAAAATGCTTTACTGCAATATTATTTTAATATCTTAATAAAGAACCAAATATATAGAACCTTAAAGTAACAGTAAATAATTTCGTTGTTCCAAGGGGAAATTTTGTTTAGTCATTACTTTTTACAGGTTTGAGATAGAAAACTAATTGATAGCTTATTTTAAAGTACACTAAATGTGCTTTCTTTCAGTTATAAATGTGCCTGAAATTCATTTCGTGGCCTATTTATGATGCAAAAACTCTATATACTAAAACATTTTTTCTAAACACTATCATCTTGCATTTTGCTTAAATTATGCAGAAATGTTGCAAATAAGCATATTTTTCTATGGTAAAAAATGGTTTTAGGCTTCAACATATGTCAGAGATATTTTACTTTACAATTTTTCACAAAAAGCACATAAAGATTCTGATGCAGAGCCTGACGAGGAAAGTTTAGCTGCAAATGAGCAATGTAAAGTTGCCATCACAATTTAAAAAAACCACAAGTTGTTAAAACAGAAGTTTAAAATCCTCTAAAATAAAATATTGCAACATTAGTTTGTTGATTTCCAAAGTAAATGCGTTAAAATTGTACTTCCTTACTTTTTACCTTGCTTTGCTTGATTAACTTGATTGTGTGCTAAACAATAGCGTTCACACCATGTGTTGACAACATTTAGTCATAAAATACAACCTAGGAATGCATAATCAAATATCCCACAAAATAATAGCCCAGGTGAAAAGACAACATTTTTTAAGTCATAAATACTGTGAAATTTTCATGTGATTGGATTTCTTTTAAACGTTCCTTAAGTCAACATTAAATATGAGGAAGAATTTTAATTAATAATACGAAAAAGGCATTTCATAATTAATTTAGATTTATTTTAATAATAGCAAAGCTTAGTGTTTTATGCTTTATTTTTATATCTGGAGCAATTAGCTAAGACAAAAATAAACATTAAGAAGGCATAAAAACATGTTGAGGAAATGCTTATAGGATAAGCCTGAATAAAATATAACAACAAAAATGTTAACCTACAGCACTCAATACTGAAGAACCAGGAACAATTTTATCGCAAATAAGGTGACATTTACCAATCATGAACTGTCTCATATTTTAATAAAAACATTGTTACCATGTAAAGTACTGGAGGGCCAAAAATACATTTTTGTATGCTTATTGTTGCGGTTGAAGTTGACTGCCACACAGAATTTGAAAGTAATTGGAAATGATACTTTTTGGTGAATTTTATTAGAAAAATTCAAATTGAACATTCTGTAATTGATATAGCTAAGAAGTACAAATACACGGTTTGAAAGTACATTTAATTAGTTTTAAAATGAATTACATGAAAACAATTCGTGTCCATACTTTTATGAGTTAGATAACTTAATTTAAAACAAAGACTTTTTTTATTTGATTTTTGAAGAAAATTTGAAACACTGTAACTTTTGAATTGTTGATCAGATGTCACTAATAATTCGCCTGAAGACTGTTTGATATAGAGTGATTGTATTTACAAATTTTCAAGTACAACTGAAGGAGTCATGTTTCACTTTGTCAAAAAGTGTTAGTTTTCCATAGAATCATCCACATACATACGAGGTGGGATTACAAGGTTAGGCTAACAATGAAAAACTATTTTATGTTTTCAAAATGACTCATTTTTCAACATTTAGTGTAATGCATTTTGTCCAAAGATTTTCCTTGACCTTGATTCAATCACGAAAAGTGTTTTCCTTCAAGTCTGTAAAATAAGCTCCACGGCATCTTTGATTTCCAGCAGTTGAAAATTTCGTCTCCCAAGAAAGTTTTGAGCTTAGAAAATAAAGATAAACTGGAGGGAGCTGAATCCGGTGAATAAGGTGGGCAAGGAAGCAAGTGGTACTTTAAATACTTGATAATATATAGTTTTCCCTTTTGGAAGATAACCGATCACCAGAATCTCCGTTACATCCCAGAAAACTGATGCCAACTTACTTTACTATCATCATCGCTTACTTACTTTGGAGCTGGGTAACCGAATTCCGTTCACTGTTTCCATTACCATTTTGTCTCTGAGATGTGGTAATGAGATAGGTTTCGTCATTGCTGATAAATCGACCCAAAAATTGGTTGGCTTTTTTGTTCGGGTGTAAGAAGCCTAGACACTCATCCTGTTGAAAGCTTTATCATGCCTAGTTTTTCAGTTAATATATTGTTACCCTGTTTTTTTGAGAAGTTTACCATAGTGGCTGTTTTGTTCATTTTTAGCCTTCTGTTTGCCAGCACTGTATCATGCATTTTCGTGATAATTTCTTCTGTTGTGACAGTTCTCGGGTGTCCAGAGCGATGTTCATCTTGTGTACTGGTCCGACCGCGTTTGAATTGGCCATCTAATTTTCTCGCAGTGGAATTTTCATCTCTCAAAAATTCCTGCAAGTTTAAAATTAAAAAAAAAAAGTGCAAGAACAGTGCGATATTCAAAAATGTCTTTTTAAAAATTATAGTTTCCTTTCAACAGCATCCGACAAAAATTAATTAAAAGATGACGTTTTCAGTGCTGCCAACTAAAGGATCGAAGTTTCAATTTTGTGAGAAAAAAAAGTTTACGTATCTGTTCGCTCTGCGAAGTTAATTATCATTCCATCCACGTATTATTGAGTCTGCCAGTATCCAATTATACCAACAGAAATTAAGTTTTTTTAGAGGACAATTAAACATTTTTAATGCGCGCATCACGGATTTCAAAGCCTTTGTCATTCTCAAATTACTTATTAGCAAACCATAAAGAAAAACAACATTAAAACAAGTTATTCTAAATAAATGGAACAATTATGCATATGTATAATAAAACTTGCTTATTATAAGAATATAAGGTATAAATAGATAGGAAAACACTAAGTTTATTTGTGTTACAAAGATTTAATGTGACAACCGCGTGCCACACTGGGATAGCCAAGCTTTTGCCATATTGTACGCAGCATAGCAACATACCCTGCGATCAGTTTAGTTTTCTATCAGAATGTTTTGCCTGTGGGCGAGCGCGACGCTCTTCAGTCGGTTAGCCAGCAAGGCTAGTCTCGTGATTAGCGGAAGAGTAAAACAACAACAACAATAATAATAATAATAATAATAATAATTTAAGAGGCTCATTACTTACCAAATTATCAAACGAGTGGTTGAAACTTCCCGCCTTCATTGTCCACACATTTTGGGCATCTCTTTAGGAAATTAATCACTCACTGTAGTTCATTTTGAGAAATCCGGACAATTTTCTAACGAATATCATCTTTTAGCTCTTGTATATTTTTCGGGTTCATTGTACAGGGCATTTTTTAATTTACTCCAGAGATAATAATCGCAGGCTGTTAAATGGCGGGACCGAGGGGACCACAAATCTCTTCTAAAAACTCTGTCTTGTGGAAACACATTGTGAATTGTTCTCATGGAACTATTCGCAGTGTGAGCAGTGGCAGAGTTCTGTTGAAAAAATGCATGATCACACTCCCTGTCGGTTAATTCTCTGGAAAAAGGATCAATATGGTATTCACCTACGTAATAGCATCAACTGTATGCTCAAAAAATGAAGTGGTTCTGTGATTCTTTCAACACTAAGTTAGCACACGGAATCGGGCATAAAGGTACGCTGTGCCGTTGTAAACACACGAGGCATAATACACTTTATGTATAGTTGAACTAAGAAACGAACAACACAGCACAAATCCGGGAATAGCTGCGCTACGACTGCGACAATCAGCTTGGTTAACAAGTAACCAAGCAGGCTTGCTATCCCCTCTGCGATGTGGCAATCAAGTGTAGGCTCGCTCATCGCAGGGGAAAGCATCACTGATCGCACGTTATTAGGTATTGATGACAGTAGCAATATCCATTGTAGATCTGAAATGCCCGACAAGTAATAATGTAAACTTGGATATATTTTTCTTTCATCAACAACTCATAGGTTTTCCTATAATAAATCGTTTCTTTACACCAAATACGCAAATTTGTTACATTTATTGCGTATATAAAGCAATCTTCAAGCTATGCATTTTTAATGCCAGTCCAGTCATGTTTCAGGAACTTGTGGGCTTTCCACATGGCTGAAACGCCCATAGAGCACCGCTATGTTGTTGAAGATAATCGTGAAGGCGATAAGATTGCGATACCTCAGGTGGGTTCTTAAATTTATGGGTTGAATGAAATGTATCAATGATTGAGAAAATAAGCTCCAAGTCCTTTGCACCTTAAATCTATCTGCAAGAAACCTTCGAAACACATAACTTGAGCTGACCGGGAATCGAACCCAAGTCCTCCGCAACAATACTAGACCATGGAATCGGCCTATTACTGCAACGATAAATTGTATATACCTAAGTTAACCATGCTGTAAAATCTTAATGCAAAACATGCAATATTACCATAAAAATTTAAATGCACCCCAACAAGAAGTCACAAGTCTTTTGGTAATAGCAGTTGATCGCTGCCAGTCTTGCGCGATCTGGCTTCCTCGTGATGAAAGTGCGCAGACGCTCTATCTTGTTGCAATATGACATATTGTACTGGAGGCATCAAGCACGGTGTCAATATATCCAGATATGATATCGCAGTTACAGAGTTTTCCACAAATTAGAACGGCCCATAAACCAAGTTACGTTACCAAGTTATACAAACTACATATTTTGGGAGAATCTAGCAGATGTTGCATATACCCTCCGCTCTAACATTATACCGGTTCACTCTATCACTTAGGTGGAAGGTGTAAAACCAAACTGATAGCAGAAACCTCCTCTACTTCCAGTTCTCAGAAATCATCACCCGCATGTGTCAGAATTTGAAAAACCTGTAACCGGGCATGGTTTCTGCTGCAAAAGCTTTTCAACAATCCCCTAAATAGTTTTCTTTGTGGTATCCCTAGTTATTTGCTACCACAGTTGGTGGACTTTGGAGTGGCGTGGTTAACTGCCCAATGCGCTCCATCGGCTGTCAATGTGAATGGGAGGTTTGTCGATTTTCTCTTGAACAAGCAGCCAGTGTCTTTAAATGCTGCACATCACGCACGGATTGATTTATCTTCAGCGGATTATTTCTACAATCTATTCGCATGCAATTTGAACACACAAAATACCTTTTCCGCTGCTGTGATCATTGCAGAAAATCCCACCTAATGGCGAAAACGTCGCACTAAACTTGTCTCTGAATGTATGCAACATTTCTACAATTCTTCTTTTTAATGTTTAAGTTATATAAAAATAAAACTGACTTTTTAAAAATCCCGGGGCTCTTGTGGACTAATTCGGTATATTAATATATTTTAAGTGCTTATCCAACATTTAAGCAGTACTACTCAAATTCTGATAATAAAGCTAAATGTTTTAGGCATCTGAAACACGTTGCAACAGAGAAATGATGTAAACAGAAAAGGCTATATATATATATATATATATATATATATATATATATATATATATACAGAAACTTTATGCTTATCTTTTTACCTGAAGAGAGCAAACATTTGCGTGTTTTTCACCGATATATTGAGGTGAAAAACACGTAGTATGGTAATCAATGATATATGTCAAAATAAGAGAATAGAATATCATTTCCATGACAACTTTTCACGAACTCATTAGTTGCTATGTGCCAAATTCTGTTTCTCTATTCTTCCTTTCATTCGTATGGTAACGACTGCCCGTGTCCTTTCTTTCATTGGCCTAGACTGGTGTGGAACCATAGAGTATTATTACATCATAGTCCTACTTGAAAGCGTAACTCAAAACTTGACAGTACAGAGGAAACTGGTGCTGGAGAGCCGAATTCTGCAGTTCCGAACGGCAGTGAGAGTTAGAAAGTGTTAGTTTGGAGTTGTGTTATTTTTATTTATTAAACCTAACCTAACCTAAAATTGCAACCTATGTATTTTTCTCCCTAAAAAGTAACATCTCTAACCAACTGGTGGAAAGAAAGCAATGATGTGCAGCTCAAGTTGAGTGAAAAAGACGAACATCGTTCATCTAGTCTGCTCAAGGTTGTTGGACCTCCGGGTACACCTAATCAATATGTCAGAGAGCTGCGATAAGGATAAAAGAATTAAATATCACATGGTTCACAAATAAAGCATGGTTCCATTTAGGCGGCTCTGCGAACTCACAGAACTCAAGCTACTGTGGGCCGTCCTCATGTCATTCATGAAGCACTCGTCTACCAGTTACGCTGATGACCTGAGATGTTAAAAGAGCGTTCATAAATAAATCAAGTCTACCAGTTAAAGTCAGTGTTTGGGGCGCAAGATCGCACAGAGAATAGTGGGACCTCTCTCTTACACCGGATTTTCATGGAGATTGTTGAGTAACTGGACGATGCAGAGCTGGGTTATGGATATTTTCAACAAGATGGTGCTACATGCCATACATCAAAGCAATTCATTTTCTTTGATGACCGGATAATCTCTTAAAACCTGTTGTTACCGAGATTTCCTGATTTGACAACACCGGAAATTTCCTATGGGGTTACTTAAAAGGTGGCGTTTACGTCACACGCCCCCAGACATTGGATGATTTGAAGCACAGCATTACACAGGACATTAATGGTATTGACAACACAGTCCTTCAACGAGCGGCCAGTAACATGGAACCACGTGTTGAGTTATGTCTTATGCATGAGGGAGACATTTTCAATATTTTCTGTAGAGGTCAATAATCTCCCAAAGACACTCTACATTTGAGATATAATAAATGTTATGGCTAGCGTCATTCGTTTTGAAATAAATAAAGAAATGTTTTATATGATGCCAGTAAACTTTGTACAATCCTTTGATGCGAAAGATTAAAATATTGAAATGTAACGAAGATACGCAATATATGATATTCTTGTCCTCTGCTCTTAAGTCGCATGGTATCAATATAATCGCTTTAGACTTGATCCGTCCAGCTGCCGAGAACGAAAATATAAGTTTGGATTGCGCTAAGTTGGAGATGGCAATGAAGAACCTGCAGCTTAACAAGGGAGACTCCTGGCATGTTTCACATTCTCAAATATTCATGCTTGGCAAAGGCCTGGAAGAAAATTGGCGCACCCCAAGTACTATATACGGATATCTGAAGACGCACAAAACCCAGGGAAGGATTGTTCTTGTTGTTGTAACATTAAAGACAGAACGCAGCAGCCGTGGTCTTAAAATATCGATTTTATCTTTTGTGTTCTCCTCTTACTATTTGTTCCATGATCATTCCCTTTCTTCTGCATCCCCACGTCTCAAGAACTTCGATTTCCAATAACACGAGCTTAAAAGAGTTCCGATGCCATAACCTTAGCCCGCAGAACTAGCAGCTGCAACACCACCTTCATTACGTCTGGGCACTGTTGTTGTTTTGAGCATTAGCGAGGTAAAATAATTCACATTTGTACTGCCAGGGTTGCTTCTTCTTCCTCCGCCCCTATTATTTCCATGAGCCGTTCATTTCTGTCACCACCACTACCATCTTCTTCTTTTCCTCCTCTTTTGCTAGTCACCAGGCTCTTCTAATTCGCCTTTCTTTTATGGCTGTATAATTGCGTTGCTTTTCCATTCTCACGTCGATATAAACAGTTTCCTAATGGCTTGTATTACATTTCACATTTTGCTCTTTTCTCAAGATTTATTATGTAACTAGTTTCCCTTGTGCACACACAAGATTGGACGGGAAAATTGGGGGGAAGGGAAAGGTTTAAACCCGATATTAGTATAAAAGTGAATGTAATGGGTATTACAAAAACACTAGGTGTCTAATAAGTCACTCCTTCATAATTATAATCTGTTATTAACTATTGTTATTATTATTGTTATTATTATAAGCTCAGAGATAATTAGGCAGTACGGGTGTGGCAGAATCTTATTGAAAATATGCATATTGTTTCTCATGATTAGTTAATTGTTAAAAAAAAATGTGCAAATATTTGTGTACGATACTTTTACGAATTTACTGTATCTTAAAAAAATATAGGTCCTACTATTTGATTTGTTATTACGACATACCAATCTTTTCATCATGCAGAAGAATTTCGTAAATTATTCAGTGCTCTAGAATATATTTTTCTATTAACTACTTAATCGCGTATATGAAACCATACTTTATCATAGAAAATGATTAAAATTTGACTAACAATCCGGCATGAATGTTCTGTAAAACCAAATTATGGAAATTCATTGGATTTTCGTTGTTATACGGCCGTAATTCTTAAACTATAGTAATTCTGTAAGGATTCAATTTTAAAAGTTTTGAAGCCGTATGACTGAAGTTTTGAAACATCTACTTCTTGTGCTACATGACGCAACGATTTATTAGAAGAACGTTCAAGTGATGTCCCCAACATCATCCAGCTTTTCTTCTTTTAGAATCTGTGTTTAGACTTAATGATTTTAGAGTTTATCTTTTCCGTTTCTTTAATCCTATAGAAAAGGTTTCTAACTGAACCTCTATTTGGAAGTTGAATGCCAGGGAATCTGTCTACAAATTACCTACACATTTGTCGGCATAAATCTGTTATGATATAAGTATTGTAGAGAAGTATTTGTTGTTCTAGGGCACATTTTTCAGCCAGCGTTTCAATTATCTAAATAATTAATTTATACATACTCATAAGTAAAGAAGTATACACGCAAACACGCCTTCTAACACTTCAAACTGTACAAAGCAACGACCGGTAACATAGAGCCCGCGCAAACACGTGCTCTATTGCCAGCGCCTCAACCTGTACTTAGCATTGACCGGAACTTGTGAGCTCGCGCAGCACTGAAGGGAAATTACGCTTCTAGAATGCCCCTCTACCGACTTCATTTCGCCCACTTTCTCGGATCAAGTGTGACTCGAACTTCCCGTACCTTGCTTTTGAAGCAAAAATAGGTTCGGCAGGTAATTGGCTCCTGGGAAACATCAAGTGGTTTGAATCATAAAAAAGAATAGACAATGCTACCAGCGCAAAGAAAGCATGAAGAACTCTAAAATGTTTTCTAGCGACAGTAGCGAAATAACAGTTGTTTTATGGAAATGTACTAATCAACAATACTTAATAAAGAATTTTAAGTGATATAATACAGAATCTGAACAAATGAGCTGTACAATAGCATTCAATTCGATAGAACTGGTTTTGAAATGAAGTTACGATATTTAAAATTAGAGTATCACTTTTCAGACACTCTGTATTGAATACAATGCAGTATACACATCACAGAAAACAGATGTCTTAAAAGGTCAGTAATGAAAACCAAAGTAAGTATTCCACAACAACTGAGCCAATAGGAACAAAATAATCTAAATAAACTATCAATTTATTGAGCAATTTTTCCTTTTTCTAAGGTGTGATGTCCTGCACCATAAAGGAATAGAAGTTGCACGACTGTTCAATAAAAATGACAAGCCATCTTTTTTTGACAATTTGCCTTTCTCAAACTCATAATTTTGATGCTGTCTCAAAGCAGTCCTCGTTGAATGCAATGCACCTGCCCCAAACTTTTTGTCAGTCTTCATTCAAGACATGCTGGAAACTATTTTTGACAGCTGTTCAGAATCGCCTCCGCAGCCTTCACCGCTGCTTTTAAAAATGCCCCTATGAAGGTTTTTTCCTCTAATTTGGGGAAAAGAAGTCACACGGAGTTAAATCTGGGATATAGGGAAGATGAAAACGTGCGGCATTGGGCTAGTAGTACGGAAATGTGCCGTTTTGCCAGTAATTTGGCCTTGCAAGGTTTTAAAGAAATTCCATAGTATTGCCCAGTTAAAGTTGGGTGTGCAGGTACGACAGGCTTGTAAACAATTTCTTGAATATCGAAAAAAGAGATAACTGTTTTCCCAGCAGAAGTAACTACTTAATCGTTTTTAGGTGTTGGTTATAATGGGATTTTCTACACAGAGTTTTGCTGTTTGCTCTCACGGTCGAAATGATGTTAGCAAAGTTTCATCAGCAGTGATTACAACTCCGTATCTTCGACTGCACGCAGTTAGGCAATCGGTAGTCTTGCAATCCACTTTGCACTAACAGTCTCATGTTCAACTTAAAAGTTACCAACGGGTTGTAAAACTTTCTGAAAGCGTTCTTACTGTTGTTCAATGGTCCTCTCTCACAATGACTGCAGCGCTGTTAACGATTTCTTCCGTTAGAGCACAAATTTGAGTGCTGGTTCACCTTTATTTGAAACTGATTGCCTTCCCTCATCAAACATTTAAACCGTTTTCGAATTGTGCTATAGAAAAGAAGAAGAAAAAAAAACCTCTTAATGTGCCTTCTGTAACATTGTTTGGACTTTAGTTGAAAATTTGTTGAAACTAAGGCAGAATTTCAGAGCAGCAAATAGTTCTTCTTGTCACTTCCATTTTACTTTAGGAGGAATTGAACATATCTCAAATTGCACATCTCTCACAGGAGAGAACAATGAAACAATGCTGTATTTTAGACATTAAAGTAACAAAAACATTGCACAGTTAAATTTTAGCGGCAGAAATTGTGGTTGTTATAAATTATGATCATCTTTCGTTGAATAGCCCCCGTATGACCAATGATAAAATAGGAAAAATTAATATGAATGATACGACTTTGATGAAACATTTAAGAGAAATTAAGCCACAGAAATGTAAATGTATATACATACGCGAAACACGGAGATTCAGTGTTATTAAGATTATGGGCAAAGAAATTAAGTTTTTTGAGATTCACACCAGTCTATGCTTTATTAGACAGAACAAGGAGCATAGGAACTCCTGATGCAGCATGATGAGAAATTTTCTAAAGTAATAATGCATTACAAGGAACAAGGAGTTAATAGCTTTAATACTTAAGTCAGAACTACTTTCTCCTGTGTTACCTAGCTTACATAGGTACCATTTCTCTCTGCTGTAATACAGAAAGAGAATAAAATCCGACTTCTTAGTAAAATATTATTATATTCTATAAACTTTGCTACTGTTACAGTTACAAAATGGGAGTTAATATCGCGTATGTGCATGTGTGTATAGACGAGTAACGATTGACATTGGCGTTCTGTTTTTCAGAAAATTCAACCGAGCTTTTAAAATTAATAACAGTGGAAATTGCACAATATATATTTTCTACCTTATTCCGAAAAGGATACGTTATTGGCTACAACTATTCTGCCTAAATCTTACTCGTGTTCGTCAACGTTGGGTACTGTTTCTAATATTTATGGGGCTTTTAATAATATAATGTCCTGTGAGTACTTCCCTTGCTATATGCAGAATGAGATGAGTGACGGGGTTGCCATCTTAAAGGTAGAAATCATAGCCTTCCATTATTGTATTAATCCCAATTGAAGGGTCGTCTCTATTTCCAGACCGTCCAGAACTTATCCCTTATTTCTCCGGGAATGGATTTCCAAATTTGTTCTCTGAAGAATGGGCGCCTCCTCCGCACATTTATTTATGCAGATTGAGGTCTTGCAGGTCATCCTGTGTAAGAGACCCTTCGATTAGGTACTACACACCTTGATCTAAAGTTCGCGACAGAAGGGTCATTAGACCCTTTAATAAGACTACCTTGAAGAGGTTCTCATCTGCAATTGTTTTATGCTTTGTAAGTTAAAAAATATTAAGACACTTTTTGACTTTGCCTCTTATACTCATACATCTGAACAACGCAGGGCGAAGTATCCATTGAGATTGTAAGGCTATGCCTACCCAAAATTAGCATATTAGTTCGTATACAGGCTTAGTCTGCCTAACCCAAGAACAAAGGTGATATTTCAAGTCACTGTCCGAGAGAGGTGAGTGAGTATTTTACGTGGTTTTCGTTATGGAGTAGTCTAGCCTTGGTCTTAGCCTAATTGATTGATTATTATATAATAAATACCTGTTACTATGATTTATTATTTTAATTCTTGGACTCCTTTAATAGTGTTTTAGTTTATGCGATATACGATAGGTTGGTATCTCTTTTCTATAGTCATGTTTAACTGTTTCCTTCTAATTCTATATAATTGTTATGGGCAGCGGAACGGCGTGGTATCTTACTCGCCGGTGTTCTCGCTCACAGGTAATCCCTTAAAACCGTTTCAGTGCAATGGTTTATGTTTGTGTGGGGCTCAAAAGAAAGAAAGAAACCGAATTAATTTATCAAATTATTCAGTAAATTTGCTATTTTATTATTTTATTTATTTATTTTTCTTCGGCCTTTCTAAGAGGAAAAATTTCCATTAATTTCGACGTCTTACACCCCAGCGTACCCTACAAAAAGCCACGTTTCGCCATTGGAACTAACTACGCAACGTTAAACTTTTGTACTTTGTTCTAAAAGTATTTTCACATAAATCAGTACAAATAAAAATGAAGCTACATAGCATTTAAACAGCAACGAGTGATAATGAGAGCATTTAAAAGAATACGCATTTAAAAACTGGAAGCAAAACAGGCTTTAAAAGTTTTAACGAAAGGTTCTATATATTTTGTAGTATTTTTAAATGTGAAAATATAAATTGTCTTTTTTGCTCTTAAGCATGACCGTATCAGCATTTACTTGCATGCATGCAAACTTAAGAGGGAACAGAGCTCAACGCTAAATGGAACCCGCTGCGATGGCAGTGCTGAAACGAGTAAGGGAAAGGATAAGATGCCGACAGGCACAAAGAAGGGAGTTTCAGTGAAGAAAGAAGCATGCAACCTGGGGCAAGTGTAGCCTTTTGAAAGATGCCAGGCATTAGGGTGCCTTATCCTCAAAACCACTATGTAAATATGCACGATGCGCGCACACGTTGGTTCATTCAGAACGATCATCCTCTTTCTTGGCTATGACAGCAATACGCTTGTCCCACAGCATTATCCAATTTTGTAAACATAACGGAGAGACGGATGACAAATTTTAAAACTCTTTTCGAAAACCTTTTCTCACTTGCTGCAAGGTTCTTGGGACGGCACAAAACATATAAAAAAGAAATGTAAGCGAAATATATTCCTCCCACTTCAATACACGGCAATAAGATGAAATGCGGTTCTTGCATGTCCAGTTTCAACATTTGAATTGTTCGTTCTTGGATGATGATGGAGCAAGCTGCAGCGCTCGTCAAAATCCAGCGAATTTTTCCCTCTGGGCACACTTGAAGAGGCTGTGCATACTTGTCCAGGTTCGTTCACCGAAACTTTCATACATTTTTAACCCTTTTTCTGTGTGTTTTATGTAAGGAATCTCCTTGCTTAAGTTTACTCGTAGAGCAACTCATGTTTAAATTTCATTCCTGATTAAGTGGAAAAATTCTTTATTCACACTTTAAGGGACAATGGGAGTGAGTTTTTGACCAAAATCGAATATCCTTTTTTTCTCTCTTAAACCATTGGACGTCCACAGAGAGTCAATATTTGCATGTGTCCCTCTATTCCTTCCAGGTCTACACCATTTAAAGAGCTCCGCGTGTCCTTTTTCAGTCTACCATACTCCCTCAGTACAGAAGTGTATGAGTTACACAACTGTACTGCCTGATGGAGACGCAAGGACTCACCAACACCTAAAGGAAGTGACGGTATATGCTGCTGATGTGGAAATAGTGAAGGAAAAAGTGTCAACCATGTAGCAAAGAGAATTACTAAATCTTTCCTCAAGATAGAGAAAGACACTACTGACACTGGATTGGGTGACTGTGGTAAGCTGAAGTTAGGAACTATAACGGCTAACCAACTACTACAGACTGGCCATCCAGAAGCTTCTGTCATGAAAAATGTCATTTACTATTACAGATCAACAGACCAGAAGTAGAACATGAGAAGTGCCCCAAAGGGACAGACTCTTGGTGTTTCTATAATAGAAGTATAGCTTTCAGTGAGACTCCGCAAAGCCATTGCTCAAGTATGGTTAGGAGAATTCATCCCATCTGCCAGAGACCAGCTTGCACTGAACTACTGGAATGCTGTGCTCGTGGAGGGACACAACATTCAAATGAAAATATTCACTCACTTATTTGGAAATAATGTCCCAAAAAAGTTTATTCCTAAGAAGTGACTAGAAATTGGGGTGTCTAAATGGTGTTTCTGTTTTTAATATGGGCCGTTTAGCTTCTCAGGAGCTGAGATCTGTAGTAAGGGAGGAGGAATGTTTAACAGGAGCTTCAATGATCAGTAAAATCCGGGATATGACTCGTCTCTGCGGCAGCAGGAGGTTAACTGCCACAAGTGGGGAAAGACGTGCAGGTGGCGAAAATGGCACAACAGCACAGAAGGACACAAAGGGAAGTGTAGACACAACTACAAATAAGAAGTGTTATGATATTCACTGTTTCACAACATACTTTTTATAAAAGAGCGTTTTTCTGAAAACTTCATTCTCACACTTTCAAAATGTCCCATACGTCTCAGTTTAAACTGAATTAAAATTTCCCAGAATAAGCGGAAGTAGCCATTATAATATTCTACCAGACGAAATACATGCAAATACCAATAATAACTTTAAAAACGTTTCTATGAAAAAATAGTTCATTTTAAAGATTATAATATGTTATACATTAAAAAATTATCACATTTCTGTCATTAAATTCACTTAAAATATTTCTTTGTACATGTTTTGTATATGGTTCAAAACTCTAATTGCAAAAATTCCAACCAATTTTCTGAACTCATGAAAATTTGGGACATTTTGATTATGCGACATTTTTACGTAATAAAATTTATGAAACAGTTAATAGTTCGCAAAGTATTTACCCAATTTGAAAGAAATTTGCTATACATATTAATTTAACAGCATGCAATCACAGCAACATTTTCAGAAAACGTCATACTAAAATATGGAACTTCTAAAATTTACTCCCAGTTGTCCTTTAAATTTCAAGTTGGATGAGAATTAGAGTTCGAAAATAAATGAAATTTTATTATCTTGGACTTTTGTTTTGCATTAGTGCTATTCATAATGCTACAATCTTAAGCCTACGTCTCCAGCTGGAGAACACACTTTTTAACAAAGGATATATAGCTGGTCAAATTTCTATTGGTGTCGTAGCGTTCTGCAGTGTTCCCAACTAATTAATATCCAAACTCCTTCCCGAACTGACGCCGTCATGGGTACACAAAGTTGGAGGAACAAATGGGAACTTTCCCTTCTCAGGATGAGCCATTGTTCAGGCACCTGCAGTAATTACCATAGCAACCCACTTCCTCTGACACACATGTTGCTCCTGCCTTATAAACTTGTTCTCTTCGACCTTCCGGTGTCGTCCGCTCAACTCGCCGTGACCCGCGTGACGCTATCTTGACCATCTGTAACCCTTAGGGCTGCTGCAAATTCCCTCTTGCTCTCTTCACTTCCCATAGCCATTTTCATGCTCTATTTGATTACGTTCATTTGCTTCCTGACCACCTTTAGCTTAAATAAAGGTTAACATCTGGAGAAATAAAAATGTTTCACATTCTTATCATATTTATGTCTTTATTTTTTGTGCAAATGTTTGATAAAAGTGTTACATAGATCCTTCAAACACACGAGGGAGGATAGGTCATGAGTTTTGACAACTTTTTTTTTTCCTCGCGAACAAGGGGACAATACGAAATATGTAAGGTGTACAATTTAAAGTATATGGCATTTACTGCTGAGTGATGTCACTAACTGTACGCGGCTCTCATAGAGAAGAAGCAAAACAACGGACACAGTTGATTTATTAGGTATGAGCAAAAGTTACAACACAACTACCTATACACGGTTGCAAATCTGTAACAGGACGGGTCTCTCAGGTAATCCACGGTGTTTAGCAGCCTTCAAAGTAGTTTCCAAGTACGTCGACGGTTCGTTGCCAGCGATGGAAAGGCCTCTATCCACCTCGCTACTATTCGATAAGGATTCCTGTAGTTCTGTGTGGCATTCTCGTGCATTCCTGCTGCGGAGAAATAAGAACATACGCAAAGCACGTGACCTCCATTCCTGATCACTGTCGCACCCAGCTGAACTTCAGAGCGTGCTGAGACACGCAACTTTGTTCGCATACACTATCTGGTGGCTTTATTCAAAAGTAAATTCCATACACTTTCAATATATTATATGCTTCGTGTTGTACCTTGTTGGCGAGAAAAAAATATATTTGTCATGACTTATGACTTATCCCTTCTATTACTAACCGATATCAAGCATAAAGAGAAAATTAACATAAGAGGTTTTTCATATTTCACACAAATTTAGACTTAATAATATGTTTCTGTAATATGAGGACCAATTTTTGTAATCATCTTGCAATTCGTTATAGAAATGATCATTAACGGTATTACAAAAGGGTGCCCACAAGGAACCGCACTTAGACTAATATTTTGGGATATACTGACGTAACAGATACTGGAATAATTATATAATATGATGAAAACAATAGATAATATTTTATTTATGTTGTAATAGGCTATTACTATTATTATTATTAATTATAAAGTTTTATTTGGTGGTTTCGGAAATAGATTAATCCTTTTAATACTGGGAAGCCTAGATATAGCCCTCCAAATGCCCACGACTTTTTCTTCTCATTAGAAGAGGAATCGACGGTGGTTACTCAGAAATTGGAGATACGAAGGTAGATCCATAAGTTTCCGGCCTAACCATTTTCTAGGTATGAAAAAGACAAACAATATTTCAATTTTTAATATAGTTACCCTTTATTGCAATACGCGTCTCATATATTTCATTTAACCTTTCAATCTCCCTTCCCAAATATAATCAGTCTTGTCTGCAAAATGGGCATAAAGAGCATTCATCACTCCTTCGTCAAACTTAAATTTCCTTCCCTCGAAAGTCCTTTTTGGTTTGAGAAGAGGAGATAGAGCTAGATCTGAAGATACAGAGTGAATGGTCGATCTCCTTCAAGCCACATTTCTTCACCGCTTCCTTTACAAGAACTGTGTGTACACGCGCGTTGTCGTGAAGAAGGCGCACACCACCACTCAGTTTTCCTCGCCGTTTCTCTTTGACAGAAGCACGTAGTCTGTGCAGTAGGCAGCATAGTACTCCCCATTTACTGTGGTGTTCATCTTCTTGAAGACAATGAAGACTATTCCTTCACAGTCCCAAAAGATTGTGGCCATGATCTTCTTGGTTGACTGAGTGATCTTGGCCTTTAGAGGCGATGCTTCGCCAGGTATACGTTACTTCATTGATTCTCTTTTGGACAAGGGCTCATAGTAGAGGACCATAGTGTCGTAACAATGTTTGCAGAAATTTGCTCTCTTGTTGCCACGGCAGAGGCCCAAAAATGACAACAGTTGACTCGCTGCTGCTTTTGGACAGAGGAGAGAAGTCTAGGCACCCATCTTGCATTAACCTTATTCATGTTTAAATGTTCATGAATAATGCTCGAAGAACTGTTGTTTTAGAAAGACCCAATCTTGCTGCTATTTCTGTAACTTTGAGCCGCCGGTCTTCCATAATTTCTCCTTCCACAAGAGCGATGTTTTTAGAGAGAGCACCTCCAAGGGTCGACCTGCAGGCTCTTCGTCTTCAACCCTTTCTCGGCCCATTCGAAAAAGGTTGGCCCATCATTTTACGGTAAAATATGAGGGAGATTCTTCCTCATGTGCACCGTCCAATCGCTGTTTAATTTCATTTGGAGTAAGTCCTTCTTTTGTGAAGAACTCAAAAACAGCTCGAAACTCCATTTTGAACATGTCACAATCTTCTACATATAGCCTTGTTTATGCAACTATATCTGAACAACTGAACACAGCGGAACGTTAAAGCTGCAATTATTTACTTAGCAGATAAGGTTTGACACCAGATAAGAATTTTTGAAGGCGATAATCCTTATCGGCGAGGCCGGAAACTTATGCACCTATCCTCGTATGTTGTAAAAAATTTAAATCGGTGATTGCACTAGCCAAATCAGCATAGATGATGGTTAAAGAAAAATTTAAAAGGGGTCCGATAGTTAAAATAAACGGACGGAGTATAAAAAGCCAAAAAGAACTAAAATATTTGGGTATAGAATTAGACGAGAGACTAAATGTTGCAGGGCATAAAGAAAAAGCCAAGAATAACGCAGAAAAAATTATGTTGAAATTAGCTTTTATAGAACAGAGAAAAGTTAGCGTAGATTTAAATGGTGTGAAAATATACCACACTAGTTTCATCTAGTCTAGGAATCTAGGATACGATGCAGGTGTATGGGCGCAGAAGGCCGGAAGATTCGAGTATTACGATTGCTTAGAAGATCATACAGGAAAGTGATATTTAGTTTTACAGGTTCAATGTGCGCAACACCAACATTGACTCCGTTGGTTATAATGGGAATTTAGACACTGGTTTAATAGTAAGGATGAGAGGTACTTTGTACCGGCTGAAGAAGAATGAAATAATTATGTACTGTGCAAACAATCGATAAATAAAAGGAATATTACCCCAAAAGTAACAAAATGAATACAGGACACGATGAATGATCGTTTCCCCAATGGGAAAGAAAGACTACGGCTAAGAGACACAAATCCATTAAAGGAAAATTTACGTTATATATAAAGCATACACCTGAGCACGTAATTAATTTACAAATGTCCTGTTTGTCGTTCAAGAATGAGGAAGAGATCTAGCGGGGAAGGGGTGGAGTATATTAACAAATAAAGAGTACTGGAAATATTTAGAGATGATTACGGATAAAGTATCTAAATTTTTGTTAGAGGAATACAAAACCATAATAAGGAAAAATACCTGCACGAACAACACAAACCACGGATGAAAATTATGTGAAGAAGAAGAAAAGATCGTGTAGCTGCCATGGATGAGTTATTAATCCAATAAGATGGGAACTTAGAGACAAAATGATACAAATAGTAAGAAGAGAAGAAAAGTGAAGACAGCATACACAACTCTTCACGTAGAGTGTCAACACTGTGTTTCCAGTTGAGGAAATTGGATAGCAGGATGCATTTTATGTGGACAATTCTATTATTGTGGTAGAGCAGGATCAACAGTTCAGTAAATTACGGCAAAAATAATATTTAAAATTAAAGGAAATAGTTGGTAAAGGGTTATAATAAAGAACTCTTGACGTAGTGTTTTGGAACTGTAGTTTTAAATGTAGAATTGCTGGCTTGCAGTAAATGTAGATAAATTAGAGTATGACTTTTCTCCAAAAGTTTATGTCAAGTGGATGATGATGATGATGATGATGATGATGATGATGAGGATGATGATGATAATGATGATGATGCTAATAATAATAATAATAATAATAATAATAATAATAATAATAATAATAATAATAAAGCATTCACCTGATAGGTTTCAAGTAGGGCTGATTATATATTTTGTCTTTCTTCTGCAGCTCTCAACTGCGAGTGGCTTAGAGCAGTAAATATTTCACAACAAAAGAGTGCCGAGCAATGATGAATATACAGAGTGGCGCAAAAGTAACTACACACTTAGTGAATTTCAGTTAATATATGATGTCATTTCTTTGTACATTATGTACAACATGTTTTCCTTATTCACCAGTCCGTGCTGTCCTAGGTCGCCCACTACAAGACGCATTCAAAACAGAAGCTTAAATTTCAAATTTGCGATTTATATTGAAGCAACCTAACGTGATGGAGAATCTGACTCGAAATGTTCTCTCCACTCTCCCACAACAGCACTTAAACTTTGTTGATAATCGATCGTTACAGCAAAAATTATTTCCTCTCTAGTTAACATTTTCAACTCTTACTAACTATTCATTTCCTGTTTCCGGCTCTTACCGCTGACAGTATTACCAACTTAGTACTAAATGTAAAGTATAGTTAAAACAAAGAAGAATTAATTCAATATGTGTCGGGATGTCAGGACAAGTCCAAAAAAGTCCATTAGACGAATAACGGTACAATTTCCAGCAATGTCACGTCGGTCAATGCAAAGTATATTGCATAAGCAGAAGTCCAAAGTATACATTCCACGTCTGATACATGGTTTGTTGGGAAATGATCCAGACATTTTGTGAGATTGTGTTCAATCAGTATCGACATGACCGCAATTTCTTTCAAAACATTGTATTATCGGATTAAGCCGCTTGAAGTTATCGGGACATGTAAACTGACATAGCTGTACTTATTAACACGAAAAATATCATGTTGTTTAGCAGCAGCAAGCGCTAAATCAACCCGCGTTTCGGGACGTGATGTAATTGGGCCGCACTTTATTGATGCAAATCTCGATGATAACAAGTACTTGGCTTTACTTCAAGCAGTTAACCAGGAATTATCGTGCATTTGGACACTCTACTTCCAGCTCCTAGGCATTATGTTGCAATTGCTCGGACGCATGTTGATAACGTTTTCAATAGAAGAGCGCCTGTACGTCGTGCAGCAATTGAATGCTCACCACGATCCCCTTATCTTACCCCAATGGGTTTCACCCTTTGGGGCATGGAAACGAAGTGTATGGAAGGAAATCACAAGCTGCTGAAGAGCTGATTGTTTGCATTGAGGAAGCCTGCCATGATCTGGACAACATTCAACTGTATTGCATGTGTATCAGAGTGTTCCAGGTAGACTCCCACGCTGCATTAATGCGGAAGGGAAACAGCTTGAACATAAAAAGAAGTGAACTCAATTTCTAACTGAATTTCACTGAGTGAGTAGTTACTTTTTAAAACAAAAAGAGTGCAATCTTTGTTAAATGAAATTCAATACTTTTGCGTCATCCTGTCTTTTCCTAAAAGGAAACTCGCCCAAAATGTATATATGTTGCTACAACTCTTCCTACTGCAAGGACAATACTTGGGTTGCTCATTTAGAACAGACAATTTCAGCGAAAAAGACGAGGATCGGCCAGAGACAATACCACAAAATGTTGATGTCATTCATTCCATGATCAAAAAGACCATCTAAAAGGTTGTCAGTGACCCTGAACATATTCCGAGAACAAGTAAATTATAATATTCATGAGGTTTTATACATAGAAAGCTCGCAGCAAAATAGGTTACTAAATGCCTCAAAGCTGACCAGAAGTTTGATCGAGTGCTTGGAGATCAAGACTGATTTTGGACCGATTTTATCAGGATTTCGTGGGAAGTTTTATCGTCTCGTGACAATAGATGAAACTTGAATTTACAGTATAGGTACATATGAACAAGGCACAGAATGGAGTCCCGATGACTCCCCATTTCTAAAGAAATTTAGGACACTGAGAACATCATCCAAGTCGACAGTGTCTAGGATAAAGATGGAAATTTGCTTATATACGTTCTAGAAATGGGTGCAACCACTACAGCACAGTACTGCGTTAATGTTTTGATAAATTAAGACAACCAATAGTATTAAATGATCGAGGAACACGCAACAGGTTGCTAGATCATTTTGAATTTCTGAAAGACCACTCTAATCGTCTGACGGCTTCCTTGGGGCCTTGTTTTTTCAAACCTCAAAAAACATTGCGAAGGAAGAATGGTTTCATTCACTGAGGAAGCTTTAGATAAGTGGTTTGCGTATAGCTAATGATTTTTAACGACTTAAAGAAGTTAGGAAGTGTGTTTAATTAACAATAAAATAAAACCACAGATTTAAGTAAGGCTCATAACGCTTCGAATTTTGTAGCTCATGCTCAGTATTTACGAAAGTTCCATTAACATAAAGCTCAGAAACATTAAAAACAGACATTTTCATTTCAGTTAAACAATTGAAACTGTATAAAATAAAAACCAAAGCAATATCTGGAAATGCCTTCCAACAATTCCTTAATATAAATTATACATCTACGCTCTATAGCCATATAATCAAATATGTCTCTGTTAAGAAGTGCCAAATTATGAAGGGTGACTTCACAAAGTGGAATAGATCTGTTAATGAGCGTTAGAATTTACTCTCTTAAGATAAAATAAAGGAAAATCAGTAAGAATTAGAAATCTGACAAGAAATGAACATTATAAGAGTTATTTTCGGGGTACGTCCGGAGCTGAATGGAAACAGCACCAGGCCAAGGTCACGGCATTCAGCGGGCATGTTCCCCTCGTATTTCTACTTACACAACTAGATCAATAATAGGATTCAATAGATTAGTTTTATTTCATAATAAGTACTAACGTTCATATAGGAGTTGTTCGAAGGGGCACCTGTCTAACGCTATACATTTCTAAAATGTTAAAAAATGAATGCACACGTAACAGCTCTGCTTCCGCAATTCTTCCAATTTCTGCCTTAACATTTCTTTAAATTCCTCTGCAGCATGGGGGCTATTACGGTTGATTTTTTCTCCTTTGCTATAGGAGTAATTTTTAAATACAGTAAACTACAATAAGCTTTACTTACTGGCGTACCAACAACCTGTAATAACACAAAGACTTGAGTATAGTGATATTTAACTGCAGACCAAATTAAATAAAAAATACAAATAATCCTTGCTTTTGTAACAGCAAACTGCAACTTACTGTCACGGTACAATATGGGAACTATATACTGTTATGACACACGACTTATGTGACCTTGGACGCTGCGATCAGCTGAGGACGCAGGATAAAAATAACTCGGCACTTATATGCAAAAAAAAAAAAAAAAAAAAAAATGGCAAATAATTTGGATAGAAACGTTTTGCACTATATCCTACAAATGTAAAAGAACAAGACATTTTGGCAGAAGTTAATAGGAATAAAATATTTCTAATTTTTTTCTGGGTTTAACACCACCATCTAATGTACACATTTTCATCTAGAAAGTTCTCCAGCAAAATGATTAATACAGTGTGAGACAGGTCTTATCAGTCTTCTGGTTCGTGCACTCACCAAAATTTAAAAGAGAAAGAAATTTAACGAGCTCGGAATGCATGAGAATTAATGCTCTCTAATGGTGTACACTGGAACAGTTTTCTAGACAATCTTGCAGATATTGGGCTACAGCTGCCGGTTACAGATCGAAATTTGATTCGTTCCTTGTCAAACTGCCAAATGCTTCTAAGGCACTTATATATTAGAATAAGTGTCGATCTCTGAAAATACAATACTTGTATTACGAAAATTCCTCTTTTACACCAATCACCTGTTTATAATCTTTCTGTGCAGTACCGGGCACTGTTGTAAAGTAAACTCAACTATCCTTACAATACGTACAAAAAATCCAAAACAATTTTAGGGCCCAGTCAACTTGCATTCACTTCGTTACATTTATTGTTGACCTATTATTGCACAGAGCGTTTGAATAATAGTTAGTCACGAAATGGAGGGCAAACAGAGAGCATCTTATATTGCTACTTCAAGCATAAAATAATTCTTCATGCTGAAAATGATGGTAACAGGAAGAGAGTTCAATGTAGCTGAGAGCAAGAAATTGACATTATTTGCAACTAAAGCCAGTAGGAAGAAATTCATTGGTCCTCGCAAAGGAAGACATCCAGACATTGAAGAAAAATTTTGGGAATTCGTACATGAAAGGAGGAAGAACGGGCTACCTGTGAATGGTGACACCATAAGAAATAACTTTTTCTTCTTTGACCTATGCCAACTTCCTGGCAACAGCACGAGTGATGGATTTTAAAGAACAAAAAAATTATAAATGCACTACTGTTAATTTTTTGAAGCCCGTGGACAAAATTCATCACTCCTGCTGTTGTCAGGAAAGTTGGCGTAGATCAAAGAAGAAAAAGTTATTTCTTATGGTGTCACTAGTCACAGGTTTCCCATTCTTCCTCCTTTCATGTACGAATTCCAAATTTTTCTTCAATGTCAAGATGTCTTCCTTTGCGAGGACCGGTGAATTTCTTCCTACTAGCTTTAGTTGCAAGTGTCAATTTCTGTTGCCGCTACAAGCGAACGTTGCTTTCAGCTACATTGAACTCTCTACCTGCCTTTCTGTTAACATTTTTTCAGCATAGAGAATTACTTTAAACTTGAAAGTAGCATCAGTAGATGTTCCTCTCTATTTTCCCTCTAATTCTTGAGTATCTACTATTCAAACGCTTTATGCAACAATAGGACAACAATAAATGTAATAAAATCAAGAATTGCAGCAAAGCATTATGACGTAAATAAACGATAAGTTTGAATGAAGTTACCGGCGAACTACGGACCAGATTTGCATTGTGCCGTTTTTGCACGCAATTACTTCGTTCTTCAATGCATTTCCACCCCCTCCTCATTATTCCGAGGGCTCGCCGACTAGCACTTGTTCTCTATTGGCTGTCTAGCCAATTTAATGTTCTGGATGTCAGTGACGTAACCAATTTAATTGACGTACTCACTGTCTCTAGTTCTGATTATCAACTGGGCTGTCGGATTGAGTGGGTGCTTGAGACTTTTTGTTTCAAATTGTTAGACCTGGAGGTTTTAAAATAATTTGTTTCAACGTTATTAATTTTTATAGTATATTGGGCGAATGTTTTCGTTTGTATATTGTTAAACAAGGAGAAAGATGTGTTGATTTAATATGCCCGCAGCCTAAAAGTGTTTTATTCATTGCCTAAGTGGAAGCTTTTATGAAATGCTTGTGCCCGTGTTATTATTTGTTAATCATTTTTGTGCCAATGTTTCAGGTTAAATGTTTATTTTAATAGTATATTGTTGTGTTACGATTTACTCAAGTTTCATTTTCAAAGTAGAAACCCTTACTATTAATGTTCAATAAAACAGACTACAGTTGTAAATAGTTTTTCTTCCATATTGTAAAATTAACTTTCTACGGTCAAATCCTGCTACTTTGTCTTCTACTATACTTCCAAGCTTGTCTTGTATGGGCATCAGCAGAAGGGAGAATCGAACTCATGATAATCAATTACAGAACCGTGACAAGTAACAGCAGTTGATATAAACTTTAAACTCCATAAACCTATTAATAATAAGATATTTAAATTGTTATCAAATTTCAGCATAGCCCGAATTTTTGTTTTAGCTACATGATAACATTGAGTTGTATATTAAGTTTTTTAAATAAAAGGAACGGAGGAAAAAAGAGAAAATAATATTAGAAAACAATGGAAAAAAGACTTAAAGCAGTTCCTATGTTCACATTACATATATTTATTACATTATCCCACGCAGTAAGCAGACGAATGGTAGCGAATTTTGGCTTGCACGGCGAAGGTGGAACGCGCTCAAGGTTCTCTCCATACGGAATCCTTTGATGTTATCCCCCCTTGTTAGCGAACCGGCAAACTCCCAGCAAGAATGGAACCGCGTGTCCTCCGCACGCACGCACGCAACCGCCGATAGCAACCGGTTCTCAACTATGCACTTGTGAGCTGCTCGAACTTGGGTGTTCACGTGGCATAATGGCTCGCACCTCTGAACACGAACAAATAGTATAACTGAAATCACATGCGTGAATATGCCAGTATTGTGGGTTTCGGTAATGAACACTTAAAGCTATCAACTGCGTCTATTCGTTTCAATAAACAAAAATATGACTTCACAATCGAAATAACATACTCTGAATTGATGTAATATACAGAGTGTCGCATTTACTTTCCTCACCCAAAATAATCTTTTAGATGCGTCAAATTCAAAATTGTATCAAAAAAAAGTTATTTAGCATTATGGGAGAGTAATTGCTGAGGGTATAAGTTTTGTATTCAGGAATATATTTACTCTTTCCAAGATATACTCAAAAATACATCACACTGTACCGTTTTTGTCAAGATAACAGCAGATATGCACAGTTATTGAAGAAATCGAACTTTTTAATGCCTTGGTTGTACAAATTTATTTACCCAACGTAGTAAGGTAGTAGAGTCCAGCTATTTTGTATCATTATTTTCGGTTAAGTAAAAAAAATGTGCTCTGAAAGGGAGGTGGGGGTAGGTAGCCCATTTCTCTCACCTCTCAAATTGTCGTTGCTTTAGCTTACATACCAGCGACTGTAGTTATTCATCTGAGTAAGTCAGTACTATACGAGCTATTGTGACTATTATTTTTCTTGTGTAAAGGTGTAAAATTACAAGATGTACACGCACGAAGAAAAAGCAGAAATGCTGCTAATCTACGGAAAGCAGATATACAGACTGATATTAATCAAATACAGTTTAAGGGTTGAACACTTAATGAAGACGTGTTATCTTTCGAGACAAAAATGAAGTCAACACATTAGTATCCTCAACACCTGAATGTCAGTACCAAATTGGGACGAGGTTAATGCTTTATGTAACGATGATGATATATGTAAAATGAAATAAACAAAATCTGTATACAAAAATTCCTGCAAATGTCGATCAGACCGTTCGTTGAATGAATAGTTAAGAAGGTGACGCTGAAACAAAAGACTTTGTATCATAAGAATTAAGTTGACTATTTCACTTATGTGACCAGTAAAATGAAACAAAATTTTGCATTTTGACCAATCACAGCTCTATATCGCAGTAAAATTATCGAAAAGATTTACCAAGTCTATTTACCCGCGAAGTGCATTTGTCTTGTGGTCATGTAGCCAACTCTATAATCCCTGAGCACGCATCACTGACCACTTTTGCTAGCAGCGGTGGGTAAGGTATTCATAACAACAAAACTATCGGCTATCGACAATCATCAATGCAAAATGGAGGATTCGTCAAGGCGTTTTTGTGATGCGTCAAATGTACAAATTGACCTTGATCATCATTAGGAATATTGTCACACACACCGTTGAGGAGCATCATAAATTACTAAATTAATATACTTTTGGGACGTTTCTTATTTCATAAGGATAAATATTCTTTAACTTAAGTTAACATTGCTGGTTCAGTGAGTACATAGATGTTGCAAGAATTAATTGGTTAACCACTTCCTATGGCATCCCTAAGGGACTTTACCATGACATCAGCACCATGCAGAGTTATGCTGCACCCGGAGCCTGTCATGCGTCACCAGGAAGTATTCAGAACACCTACTCAGTGTTCTTGTATTGGTTGATACATTTTAAATCTAGGGCGTTGGTACACCATGATTGGTAATGCCGACATGACAATGTAGAGACCCCCCTAGGCAAGCATATTTTATATAAGGAGCTGCAGAGCTCACTGACGGCGCTCTTAGACTAGTCGACAAGTCCTTGCTCGCTAGTTGCCCGCTGCTGCGAGCTCTGCAGGATCGACGCCGCTGACGGCGACGTGATTCTACTCTTCCTCCTACAACGGCCGACACATCCCCTAAGGTGAGAACTCCGTCATGTAGGAATCTATATCAACATTATATAATCTGTAGTACTCCAACTAAACACCCATAGGTGTAACATGTAATCATATACTCATATAATTAATAAATGGACCTGCCAAGTGAGTAAAGTGTTTTCCATCATATCTCTCACCACTGCTCACCCCCACGTCACGAAATTGGTCGTGACAATATTAAACCACAGAATACAAAGAAAAATAGAGATACTGTGTGGAATTAGTTTAACTTATTCTGTACGAGACACAACTCCTATCGGACACCTCAATTGAAGATATTGTGACTATTTTGAAATATTCATGAAGACTATGTGGAACATTACAACTAAAATGACTCAGAAAAATACTATACTGAATACTATCGAAACTTTAACCCATTTTCCGATATGGAATTTGAAAGTGCCTGAGATACAAGAAATCAAAGAGGAAAAAACTACAGAACAACAAGAAAACAGAAAGGTTGGTTCGGTTGCATTATGTCTCTTCTCTATTGGCAATACCGACAATCAACATTCTTCTCTTGCAAGATGGCTTGAAAAGATTAAGTTTTCATTATACAAATATACAATTTTGTAAGGCACGTTTAGGGAAATTATATTTAAATTCTTATTTTATTCGTGAAATAGTCCCAATAATATCTCTCGAGGGTCTGAAATTTCCAGATCGGCAATCTCAGACCATCTTGTGATATTACTTGTGACTATTTCACTTATGTAACGTCATCATAAAATCGACCAATGAAGTGAAGCAAAAATTTTGAATTTTGACCAATCACAACCCGATATCGCAATGAACTTATCGTAAAGTTTTATCAAATCACTTTACCAGGCGAAGTGCATTTGTCTTTTGGTCAGTGTAGCCAACTCTATAATTCCTGACCATCATACAGATTAATCGGCATTCTAAATAAAGTGCAGAATTCTGCTTCCACATCTTCATTTACTAATTCTATAATGTCCTTTGTACGCAATAACATTACATAACTTAATGTATATTCACTCAAACGACTGTTTTTGCGTACTCAGTCAAATAATTTTATAAATTGTTAACAATACGTGCCTAAGCAACCACAAATTTAATAAACACGATACTCAGAATGGCAAAATGTTATCTCTGTTTTGTTTTTCTCAGTTGGTATGAGTAAATCGAACGATAGCGATTGCAATAATGGACTTTCATGTATTTCAATCTCATGGTTTCTGAATAGATTTTTTTAACGATGTTTGACACCTGTTTTTACTGCAGAGACACCACAGGCGATGGACACTGATGAAAGGATTTTTTTTTAAGTAAGCAAACAATCCAGGCCTAAGTTTAAGTACCTCCCGGTATTTGCCATTTATGAGGAATGAGGAAATAAACTTCAGTAAGGGAGGACGGTCCTGGCGGGATTCGAACCCTGGACCTCCCGCTCACGAGTGCGCGCCTTAATGACCTCCACCCCCCATGGCGGTGAATAGGTAAATATTCATATAACACTTGATATGACTGTTAATAATCTGTGGACGAAATTCAAATATATTACTTTTGTTCTTATTCTACTCATGAAATAGTCCTAAGCCCGTATTTGGCTCTCCTCTTTTGGCATTATTGATAATTGGCATTCATCTGCAGCAAGATGGCTTGAAAAGATTAAGCATTTATAACAAAAACGTACAATCATTACATTTTTTTAACCAACTTAGGGGAATTTATTTAAATTCTTATTTTATTCGCGAAATGTCTTAATAAATATCAATCGAGGGTCTAAGCTTTCCAATCTTTCAGCAATTTCAGACCCTCTTGCGATATTGCTTATGATAAAACTACATTTCTTCCTGAAGATGTAGAGCTTAACTTGGTTGAAAGCTCAAACCTGTTAATTCTGACAAGGCTGATTTCTCGAGAAGCCATGATTAGTTATCAACACCTTGAAACCTTCAGATCTTACAAAATTACATTTTGTTATTTCGCCAAAACAAGAAAGTATTAATTATGTCTTGAAAATAATTTGTTTTATTTAAGACGTTTGTTACCGCCGTTGTTATTGATAACAGTTGTTAATTTTATTTGCTACTGAGGTAAAAAGAACTTTAAATTTTGATTTGTTAATCTAGTAAAGTTAATTTAAATGGTGCTATAGTGCATGTTACAAAAGCCAATTGTGTATACATATTATATACATAATTCAAGCATTTAAATAGGAATGTACAAGTACTAAAATTTATTTTTGTTAAAAAATCCCATTGCCCCAATGTTGAGTTCGGGAAAAGTGTGAGAGCTTGAAGATACATAAAGGCCTTTCATTTTAATTTTCTCTTATCCTGCTAACATAGAAACTTAAGTTGTTGACTTAACTTTGTACATTCTTCGTGTTTTCTTTTCTACCTTCGGGAGTTGCACTATGAAGTTGAAATTCAGTCGACTCCTCGTGCCTCACCTTGACTCCCGGACAAAAGCAATCTTTTTAAAAGAAACAATTTTTGTGAAGTGGGTGCCGTATGTACCATTTGCAGGCAGAGGCAAGCAACCAAGCAAGTATGGGTGCGTCGCGGCGGTTGATCGATAATACAGCTAGCGCAAGCCAAGCCGGAGAGAGGCGCCTGTCAGAATAACAATATCTCTGTGAGAGAAGGCTCTAGCCAGTGCCAAGGCAGTCAGAGAGGGAGGGAGGGAGGAAGGGGGAGGATAAAAGTGTCAACTTAATTTGACTTCATTAATGAAGCTACACGAGTCGTCCCTCTTTAATTAATGATACAGTGCAGCATCACACCTGAGCCACTCCGTGGGAAACGGGTAAGAGGTCTTCCCGGAGAGAACCTCTCCATATCAGTTCCAGCAAGACGGTGCTCCACTCTACGCCGCCCGTCTCCGCATCTCCTCCGCACCGATAGGTTTGGTAATAGTGCTCTTGAGATGGCGGGGTTACCAAAGTCTAGCTCTGCTTTCTGTTTTAGGTAACTTTTCTGTGCAATCTAACGGTACACGCTTTATTCAGTAGATTTGTACCTAACCATTTGACCAATTATTAGGAAATAAGTAGAAACACAAAAGTGTGACAATCAAAATAATATTTTAAAAATTAGAGCGAAAGAAAGCTTTTCAGATAACGGTTCTGTATATTTTCTAAAATAAGTTGTAGCAAATCTGAATTACTGCACACAATGTTCATTTACATTACGACAAATGACCCGTAGAGTTTTACTCCCAATTCTGGATCCGTTAATGCTACGAATCTTTAGGAATCTTTCCAGCTCCCTTTGTTCTCGGTTTTCGGCTCTTGTATAAATTAATTTTGTTTCACTAGATACGCTTTCTTAAAATTTACTTTTATTTATGATTAAGTAGTATATAAGAATCGTATAAGTATATTATATATGACTACAAGTTTAGAAGATACAACTGTGTCTTATTAACAGATTATTTATTTAGTATGATAAGTTTCTCATGACTTTGTGTAGTTGTTCAAAAAATGGGCAATCATATTTTAATTGTATTTCCAATACGTTCATTAGTTGCTATATTATAACGTGCATTCAATTTTAAATGGGACTGCCTTTCTTTAAACTATGTAGCAAATTTCAATCCCGAGACATAGATAAACGACGTGGGGCGTGTCTTTTTTGACATCGGATACTGTTCTTTTGTTTTGTTATTTTCATCTTAACTAGAAATGTCATCCATGTTTTATTGTAACAAAACTTCCTTGACTTTTTAAAACGTTTCTTAAGGTTCTTTTAATAATGTTTGACGCCCGTTCTTACTACTGAGGCATCACAGGCGGTGGACACTGATGATAATGAGATGAAATGATATATTGGGAAAGGTTTTTTTATTATTTATTTATGAGGACTGAGGAAAACCTGGAAAGAACCTCAGTCACCAAGGATGGTCCTGGTAGGAATCGAACCCCAGACCTTCCGCTCACGAGTTAGTGCCTTAATGACCTCGGACCCTCTTAAGGATGACATGAATTATACAAAAGTACATTACAAATTTATTCTTGAAAGTTTTCGTTCAGCAGGAAATTGGTAACTATTTCAACGTTTAGAATTATTGTGCTATTAAATTTTTCTGAAAGTCTTATCAGATACGTTGATTTCAAGAAAGAAATATAGTTAAATTATTGTTTTATTCAAACCGAGTTACATGGCATATGTTTTAGTACGCTATGCCTATAATAAAAGCACAAAATTCTTGCTTAATTCTTTGAAACTACGGAAAGCCCATGCAGAAAGTAATAATAGCGATTACTGGCTTGGGTTAGGCTCGACCAACATGAGCTATTATGTCTTGAAGTGACGTATGATCCCATTTAAATTTAGAGAAAAGTAAATAAAATGTATCAGTCAATAAAATGCATTACCTTTTAAAAGCTAACTAAAGGACAAATAATCTTAGAAACATTTCAGTCAGTGCCATTCTTCTTGCTTTTATGTCCGAAACTGTAGATTTTCACAAATTAATGATACATTTATCGCTATAAAATACCCATTTACATACTTTTTTGAAAACAACAATAATTTGTAAGACTACTGCATGTCCGATTTCGTATGGATTGGTCGGAAAAGAAAAGTCACATTTCGTAAAATGATTACCGATTCCTCTTTGAATGCCTTTTGCTGTTTGAGTACAATTTTCTCTATATTGCAGATAAATTAGTTCAATTAAAACGTAAAATGTGTCCTTAAATTCATAAACAACACCTTTGCAAAAATATAGGTGTTTTCATACCCATCATTGGGGTGTTTTAGGACATGAAGTGAAACGAAGTAAACAGCTTTTATTGCACCTTTTTGTGCCTTATCATGAGATATATTTCTTTTCAACCTTTTCTTTCATGTTTTATTAAAAACTTGTGCGGATAAATAACTTATTTTCATAATGTGCTATAGTCTCATTTTAAAAAGCAGAACGAGAACTATGAAATGATACGCTTATAAATTTACAGCACCAATGGTTTCCAAGTTAATGTAGCACAACATTCAAGGAGAAAACACTCATTTCATTTGGGAGGACAAGGAAAAAGGGATGTAAAGATATAACAAGAAAAGTGTAAAATAAAGAAGGGAAATTTTTGGTAGTATAGGAAGCTAGGTGGTGAGGTACTGCAAATTGTACATTCGGATAGTGAGATTGGCATGCGATGCATGTCCAGTGGGTGACAATAGATCGTCCGAGGCCGAGCTTGCCCTCATGGGAATTGAAAAGTTAATAGCTTAAGAGAGAAATATATTCTTTAATCATCTATTTCTGTATTTGGGGTGATGCATTTGTTGAGGTCTGTGTTACGGGTAGATTAAGATTCGATACAGAGGACTGAAAACGTCCTGGATTGATCGGATGATGTCATCTTCGGTGGTGATCTTGATGCACGGAGTTTCTGGTATTAGGTTCTTGATGTGGGCCAGCATCTTATCCTGAGAGGCAATGTGCATGGGTCGCAGTTAAGAGTAAGCCTTCTCAAGAGTACTAAGGCATTTTGAATGTGTTGGTGAGTTTGGTGATTTGCGCGAAGTTCTTGGTTAACGAGGCTGCGAGGGTTAGCTGCCTTTTCTATTGCCTGGAGTTTATTGAGCATCTCACTTTTGGATGAGGGCGGAGTACGCTGCGCTGATGTGTGTGCTGCCGGGAGTACGTCGGAGATTGTGGGCAGTTGGCTTGTCCCGTCAAATTGTCCTTGCTCCCGCAAGTAGTACAAAAGCGGCGTCGGTGTGAGGGGTTGTGGTGCTTGCAATTGGCTGTCAGTGTGCTGGAACCATCGTGGTGACAGCGATGCAAGTGTCGGCGGTACGGCCATAGCCGCAGCTACTGCGACAAGGCAGAGAGGTTCCATACTGAGGTGCTGGCGTGCTATCCAGATAGCACATTCCGCATCTTCCAAAAAGACGAGGCGTACTAGTAGGGAAGGACTTCGGGCAGAGCGAATTCTGATGGCGGAGACCCTTGCACCTGTACTTTGTGTAGCAGGTACTTCTCTGTGTAGTGGCGTGGAACTTTGGTTATGAGGGCGGAGAAAGTGATGTATGAGTCTCTGCTGTGGTGCTACTCGGTGAAGCGAAAAATGATATAAATAGGTATTTTAATGCGATAAATGTATCGCACATTTTATATAAAGAAGACATAAATCTTTAGTTTCTCTACTTGATTGTGTCTTTGAGGTCCGAGCACTCTACAATGCCAAAAGTGTAGAAGGCAAAGTTGTATGCACTTTGAGAAGCACTCGAAACAAATCTTCGAAGCTTATGGTCCAATTTTTCTATGAGCTGTTTGCGATGTAAATATTGTGATCGATGGGAAGCGTCAAAGAGCCAGAATAAACAGCACATTCAGTACGGCAAGCATGCAAAGAATGTTGAACTCCACCAAACCGTAATTTAAGCAAACTACCTTGACATGTGCCTTCATTTCAGAATCTGAAAAGCGCAGCCACCAAATTAGGAATTTTATTCCTCGAGAAGTATACTGGGTGAGCAATGCTTGACGCAACCGTGGGATCGGCCGGCAGCGCTATGTTGGCGGAGACGGGGAGTATATTTTCCCCTCCGCTGCCAAGGCTTTAGAGTGAGTTGAAACCTTACGCAAGTAGCAGTGTTTGTTAGGCAACGCAATACAGTGAAAATGTATCAAGTGAAATGGGGTAATACAAATATTCTATTTCCCAAATAGTATTCATATCTGATTCATACGCGTACAGAATCAGCGCATGTTGTAAGGCGATTATTTCAAGAAGAATATCCTGATGTTCACGTTACTAATGAGTTCCATTCAATGATTAGTAAACAAATTTCGGGAAACGGGAAGTGTTCTTGATGGGAAACATAGAGAACTACATACAGTACTCACTGAAGAAATTGCTGGAATTTCTCAGAGGGAACTACAGAGTGTAATGAGCAATTTCCTAAACAGGTATCAGAAATGCCTGAACAACGAAGAGAGGCAGTTCCAGTACCTCCTTGCTTAATATACGTGAGTAATTTACTTTTTTTAAGTGTATATGTTATGTATGTTAAACAAATCGTACTATATTTACTGCGGATTTCCTGTCACCCGCACCGCCGACACAGCAGCCAGCCTCGCCGGTTGGCCGCACGCCGCGAAACCGGTTGCGCGAAGGATCGTTCATCCTTTACATAGAAAGTCAATACCGAAGAAAGCAACCTGAGAAAAAAGTTATATAAAGTCAGCTTATGAGAATGCTTTCAATAAAGTAAAAGAAATGGTCGGCAAACATAAAGTGGGGTTTATGTTAGACCATATTCAATGATGTACTCCATGTGCTGGTGTTTCCATATTCTGACGAAAGCTCACGCTTTTGAAAGGTAACAACTCGAGAAGACAAATGTCTACAATACATTCATTCAGTTATTCATACGTCAAGCTGTGGCCTGTGGGCATACAATATGAAAATATCAGGCTTGTGGAAACTGTTTCGTGCTTTTGGCTTTCCAGCAACTGAAGGTCATGTGCTTCCACCTCAACCACGAGTCACGTGTTGCACCTTGCTTGTGAAACAGTTGCAGCGGTTTTAATAAACAGTAAATGATGGTTAATTAGTTGTGTAATAGATGGAGGGAGGGATTTTGGTAAAAGGAAATTTGAATTGTTACGTTTTTGGTGTAATCTCAGGGGTAAATAATTCCTTCCTCTCCGACGATGGTTACCGCTATCTTACAGTTTTGCCACTGCTGTTAAGACTCTGATGCTGGATACTTTTATGGCACTGTGACCATAAGGGAAGGAGTATATGGAGATTAATAATGTTTTTGTCATGGAAGATGGAACACAATTTATTGTTCATACACTATTATATATAAACTATTGTCCTTAACTAGTAAAGATCGTCCACCAATACTATCTGCCGGTTTCCACTAATTGAACGGAACTAAGAAATCCCTTACACTGATGTTGCTTCGCTGAACACTCTTGCCAAACTGTGGGCCTTAAAATTGCAAAACTAAGTAAATGTGGTCTGCATGACTTTTTCAAGTAGCGAATGGCTTCTTCCCTTTCTTTTCATTTCTATAGTCGCCAAATGTTTTTATGGTACCTGCCCCGCTTAAGAAAGGTTCTAACAAAATATCAGTTAACACCTGTCTCCAGAATTCTTTACAAATATTGCTACAAAGGGCTACAGAAATTTACAGGTCAGGTTTTATGACTTGGGTAGCTTTCTGCGCCTTGGCAAGAAAATAACCTTTTAGACCCAATAGTCAACACCTGTACAGAAAAGGATATTACACATGGCTATAACGAAGTTACATGAAATTATTTGTTACAATCAATCTAATTAAATGTGGGGGTGGCAGCTCATAATTACTGCGTCAGAGTTTACGAGGAACAGATTAGGGTAAATTATTTCATTGATGCTCTGAACAAGATTTTGTAAACGTCCCAAATCTTCAACGTTTATACTAAAAGGTTACTAAACCCCTCCTTCACAGGTGTAACTTAGATAAGATGCGCAGCTTTTCTGTGCAAAAACCTCGGAAAAAGAAACCAAAGCTTCCTAGGTGTTCAAGATTGAACGGACAACAATGCCCGACAATTTCTCAACGACAAAGACCTAAAGTTGTAACCTGAATCGCAGCAGTTGGCTGCTGTGATTCAGGTTTAGAAGTAAGTATGCAGAAGGAGAAACAGTGGAAAAAGATTGAATGAAGTTTCTCTGTATATGAGGATCTGCTTAAGCTCAAAGCGCCAGTGACTTACATTCGAAAACTTAGAAATGTTGTGCGTAATCCAGTGTAATAAATTATTTGAAACAATAAATACCGCACTGGCCTTGCTAAATATTCGCTACTTTATGTTATTTGCTACAGTGTTGAGTAAAGAATGTTAATGTAACCGGTTTAGACCTGAATAAACGCGTTTTATCAGCACTTTTTGAACAATTTTGTATAAATTTTTAAAACTTTTCTATTCCCTTTCCAATCATAATTTTGCATTTTAAAAGAATCCTTTTTCTAGACTTTCTAAACTTGAAGTGTTTCTCCACCACCCGATAAATACACTTTTGATAAGTGTGTATATTTAAAACCAGGGCAATAATTTAGAAAGACCCTGTATTTTCACAATGATATTAATGACCATTTTGCGAAAATTGACAAACAATGGAGACAGCATGTGCATTACAAAAGGCTCCCGAGAGAGATTCGTCTTGTCCAGGGCCCAACATCTGCTTTCTCAAGGAGAATGCGAAGGAGGGAGAAAGGGAGCAAGGGAGGGAATTAATTAAACCCTTTATCTCGTAATCATTAATTTCAGCAAACGCGGCGTGTTTCCATTTCTGCAAAAATTATGGACTCGACAAGTTCAGCCAGCCCACTTTATCTTCTGAAGGATTTATTTCCCTTCCCTCTTCCATTACTTTACATTAGCGAATCGCATCACGCCGTTAAACGTCTGCATGGGTTTTAGAAATGCACATACTTGAGCAGAGCATATTTGTATAATGCATCAACGTGTACGTTAATTAGTCAGCAAAATAGAAAGCACGCTTTTGGATTTTAAGTGCACGTTACTTAGTTTTACCCACGAGGGATTACATTTTACATAACGGGAAATGAAAACACATTACATTCTGGGGTTTTCATTATACTTCTAATCTTTGCATGTCTGTATGCCAGAGTATACTGGTTGGTACCGAAACTTAATAGAAGCCTCACTTTAGTCGGCTGAAATTATGTTCAAAACGTTTTCATTACTATATGATGTGTTTGCTTCGGATGCCCAAGGCCCACAATATACTGAAGCGATTTGCTGTTGAAGTCCTGTGGTCCCACAACGGGCGCCAATTTTGAAGCGGTGTGGTATGGGCCTCACGTTGTGATGTCAATTATGAAGCGGTTTGGTAGATTGATTACTCATCGCTTCGGCGTTGTTGCCCACGCTTCATGACAACAATATTTCAGGGATTTTCTGCTATTTTGTGAATCATGCTCAACAGGACTAAGAGAGGACATTGACTGTGTAAATGATCACGCTTTGCGACATTATATATATGGCAATTTATTATTTACAAGATCTTTCGCGTTCTCTGGTGTTCTGTGTACGATAGACCTTAGGTACGTAGAATATAAATTTAGCTGACGACTTCAAAGGAGATGAACCAAACTTAAACTGCGTTTCGGTCGAATGTAGACTTAAAACGCAGCTTCTGAATTGAGCTGATGTGCGAAATGCGTCAGCGTGTAGAACTTGTTATCTGAGTCGAACTGATACCCTGTGCTTATCGGAACTGAATACTGCGTCTCTCTGCTTAACTGATCTGAAACTGCATGCTAGACTGAGGAAATAGTCTGAGTGCTCCAACCGAGCAAAAGCCTCCTTCATTCAAATTAAATATACTTTGGCTTCACCGAGCCACAGGGTCATACTAGCACGCGCAAGTATCGAGCTTTGCTTTAAAAATTCAAAATTGCATTTATTATTGGCTGGTTTAAATTCACCTGCCAGCACGTGCCATACGTTATTATTTGAAAGTTTAAAACTCTTGTTGACATTGGCTAGTTTAAAGGCTTACTGTACAAGTGCCTGTCGGGCTCAAAGTACTAACGAATTTAAAAGTCATTGGGTTTATTAATCCTCCAAGGTTTCTAAACAAAATCAAATCAAATGTAATTGTAACCATTTATTTAAATGGCTCACTGTTTAAATCTGTCAGAATAATTAGTTAATGTATCCGCTCAATGATCAAATAATAAAAACTATCATTTTCTGTAATACCGATTTCTGAAAAACAGTAGCCCGATGAAACAAAATTAAGGCTGGTTTGAGAGGTTCCAGGTGATAAGGAATCAGAAAATATGAACAGTTGTCATTCAGTAAAAAGTGACAAAATAGTCAGCCGCTTGAAGAAATTGTAATTTATCACATGAACAGCTTGTGCTATTTGAACCAAACAACGGAAATACGATTATTAATGTATTTGAAAAATCTGCCGTCATTTCGACTATCGTCTTAGTTCCGCGAACAGATTTCTAGCTATAATTTAAAGTTATTTATTAATAAAATATAAAATTTGTTCAAATATAACAATTATAGTATACATTCCAGAGATGCTTTTAGAACGAGAGAACAAAGAAGAAGAAAAGAGGAAAAAAGTGATGATTCACATCCAATACATGGAATTATAACAAGCTCTCTAAACAACCGAACAAGCAAAATTTCCAACCGATATGATAAAATACATTTTCCTGCACCAAGGGAAAAACAAGCATTACAATCCGAAGTACAAACAGAGGTTGATAAATACGTTGCACTGAGTGTTCCATTTTAGCCTTAGAATAATAAAACAAGCCCCGGGAAACAAAGAAACCGGACTTTAAATCGATAAAAGAAGAGAAAGACTGTAAGACACGTTATATCGTTTCTGCTCATTCTTTCGGAAAACTTCTTATTTTCCAGCATTTAGTTTCTCCGCTCCACTTGCTACCCCAAGAAGGCTCCAGGTTTGAATCATCAAGATGTTAGTTTAATAATTACTCACTTCTGCTGCTACTACTGCTACTACTACAATTACTAGTACTACTACTACTACTACTACTACTACTACTACTACTAATAATAATAATAATAATAATAATAATAATAATAATAATAATACCAAGCGTTACATTTATAGCCGGGCCATAGCTCGTGTATATGCGCAGTTCAGTTGCAATGCAATGACCTTCAGCAGCGCACTAGCGGTGAATGACCCGCTCAAGGCTGTGTTTATCACCTGTGTTATGCTGTGTGAGTTTCTGCCTTCTGTTCGAGCTGTAAAGACTAGAGCTTGTTCATTGTGCATCTCAAAAGTGAAAGTTTATTCAAGACATATATGTTGCCTATGAATTACATTAAATTATTCTTATTAGTCCACTGAAATGCCTATCAAAAAATTCACGCTTGAACAAATGAATGAATTAATAGTGTTTAACGCCCGTTTTTACTACTGAGGTACCATAGGCGGTGGACACTGATGATACATGAGATGAAATGATATATTGTGAATGTATATTTTAAGGAAGAAATTGTTCCAGACCTAAGTTTAGGGTACCTCCCCGGCATTTGCCATTTATGAGGACTGAGGAAAACTTGGGAAAAAACTCAGTCATGGAAGACGGTCCTAGCGGGATTCGAACCCCAGACATCCCGCTCACGAGTCCTCGCATTAACGACCTCGGCCACCCGTGGCGGTACCTTGAACAAAGAATGGCTATGGATGGTAATAAAAGTTCACGTAGACAGGTGTGTAGACAATTTCAGGAGAAATTTCCTGATATTCCAGTTCCAGGGAGAGAAACTGTTGGATATCTGGTTAATAAGTTGAGGTCAATGGGATCGCTAAACACTAAACCTAAGAATCGAAAAAGAAATGTTCTAACGTAGGAGAAAATATACCAAGTTTAGGCATCATTCGAACGCTCTCCAAAGAAGTCTATGTGTTGCACAACAAGTGGGTTCGCAAATTTCATCCGAAGATGCCAGGAATGCCTGAATGCAGATGCACATCACTTTCCTATAACAAGGTTAGTAATCATTATAATCATGTTACTATGCTCGCGAGAAAGTAATACGGGAGTTTTAAAACGGAAAACCCCCCAGTGTAATAGACAATCCACTGGCAATAAAGGAACGCTCTGTACTTAGAAGTGCTATACAGAACTGAAGGGAAATGTGCCAAAACAATTCCCTAAAAGCAAAACATTCGCCATCTAACACACATACACAAAAATATGTCTGGTCTTTTCTATGCTTTCATACTAACGAGTTTCTTAAATCCCTTGTTATTAAACTTTATGTGATCTTTCAAAGGCTTTTAACTTGTAAATTATGAGACACTCCTTTCAAAATTGCAATTCTATGGTATAAAAGACACTTGTCATAATGTCTTGCATTATATTAAAGCAAAGGAAGTAAAAAGTAGCAACTTATTCAAACTGGAGCGAAATCAAATGTGATGCATCACGGGGGGTCACAAATGGTATAGTTGCTGTTTCCGATTTATATATATATATATAAAATGTGTGTATTGTATTATATACCAGAGTACGAAGAGATGTTCCACTGAAGCGGGAGAAGGCCTTGAAGTTTATCTCTTGAATCTGGAGCAGCCGTTACTACAGTCACAATCAAGAGTTGGTTAAAAATGTCATGAAAAATTGCGAATTTGTGGCAAGGGCCATCGTTGGACTTTCAGATGCTGGTTATAGTCTATTCAATCCATTTCTTCAATTACATCATGACAGTGTATCACAGGAAGAAAAAAGGAAAGAAAAAACAAAAAGAAAATAGGAGACAGAGAGAGAGAGAGAGAGAGAGAGAGAGAGAGAATAAAGTACAATTTTACCTCAACAACCACAAAAGTCACCATAATAAAATTGATAAAAATATTGAAAAACTTTATTCCATTGTTAAAAACATTTTTGTTTAATCCAGTCTCTTTCTAGGAATATGAAACATTTCCTTGTATTGTGCTGATAACATTAATTTTTTGGTTTACCATGATAGTCAAGTTGTTTAAAAAGTGTTTATACGTTTTGACTTAAACACAACAATAATTATCCTAATTTCCTTCCTTTGTAATGTAAGTATTTAAGCTTACCTTGAACATTTATTCCAGTGACATATCCCATACATTAAATGACAATGAAATAATGAGTAGTAGACATAAATTTTAAATTTTGTGACCCCATAAGTTTCAGTCGACTAAATAAAAACAATATTTTAGATAAATTAGAGTAATTCACCAATATTCATGTTCCAAATGACTATCAAGTGCAAAACAACACCAATTATACTTGTGATATTTCAGTTACCTAATTTTAAAATTACATTTTTACTTTTACAGTTATTAATCAAAAAACATAATCGAACCAGATTGCCATAGTGTCGTCACAAATTCGGTGCGGAACTATTTGGGTGAACCTTGCAAAGGCCTGAGTTCGGTGCGGCTGGTACCTCCATAGAAAACTGGTTCTAGCTGTATTTCCTAATGACGTATTTATTTGTTGACAAAGTCAGTTAGTGCAGTGCCTGTTATAGTTCTAATAAAACGTTTCAAGCGAAAGTCAATGCTGTGGAAGTAGAGTATAATGAGAAAAATAAGCAGCCTTATGTGACAGACGGACATAAATTCTGTTTCCAGAAGAAGTCAAAGTTTCAACGTTGGGTTTAATAAAGAACAAATGTAAATATTACATAAAATTATCACAATCGATGAACATAATAGAGCGAGTGGTCGTGCATAACACGAGAAATTGTCAGAGAAAGTGTCAATTCTTTAAAACGAAAAGCAACGGATAGATTGTTCCTAGACCAAGTAATGTTATACACCAGGAGTTAAAGACTGGAGACGTGAGTGTACTAGCACCTTCAGATTTAAAATTGATTAGAAATAACATTTCTGCAGATAATATCGTAAATAGCACAAACCTCTCCGTGATATTCCAATATCAGTCAATGAGATGCAAATAATGTCAAAGAAGAGAGAACTATTCTTATTATTTTGTGACACTGAGAGCAAACTTGTGGAATCAATATTACACAACTTTGTTCTGTCATGTAAATTTACGGCCACATGGAACATTTAAATGCTGGCCACCATGTTCACTCTGCACGCAGTTATACATAATATGCCGTTGGTGTTTTGCTAACTGGCAAATAAAAATCAACAGGCTTATAAGCAAGTGTTTAAAAATATAATAAACACATATGTCTCTTTTACCCTAAGTTTCAAGTCGAAGGAAATGTTTGGTGTCGAGATTTCTATTCATGTTGCTATGCAAGAGATTTGGCCTGAATCTGAAATTCGTGAATGTAGCTTTCATCTTGGTCAGAGTTGGTGGCGAAAAATACAAGCAATCAATCTCACTTAAGAAAAGAAAGTAGGCATGTATTTGATTTTTTTGCGGGGGGCTTACCATTTTTCAGACCCGCAGATTTCGTTGAAGATCTTACTGCAATACTACCACAAATCGCAAATGTTCAGACTGGAAAATTTCATCAGCGAAGAAAGTATTATTCCACCGAAGATATGGGTAATATTGTCATCAATCAATAGGACGACAAACTGATGGAAGCGTTCCATTAAAAAGTTTTAACAGATTGTTTTCCACAGTCCATCCAAATATATTTATATTTTTAGATATTTTGAAGGACGTCCAGTTTGAAATATAAGTATCTCTTCGATCAATATGTCATCAAAGAAACAAAGAAGCCTTTAAAAAAGAAACTTTTCCTGGGAGAACAGATGCTGCTACACTTAAACGGTCCAAAACCGAGGATGGAATAATTAAAATTTTTACCTTTCAAGGTTTTTTTTTTCCCAAAGAAGTAAATGTTAATAGCTAATTGACAAAGTATAAACCTGTTGCTAAAAGAACTATGACTTGAAAAACCGATTTAAAACCATGTAAATACGTAACATTTAACTATTATGATATTTAAAATGCCAGCATTTCCGTGGTGCCTCCAGGGTAAAGCTAACAGACTACAGAGAAAGAGAAAAAGAAAAAAGACAGTTGTAGGAAGTGACATAATCTTCCAGATACCGCACCGAATTCAGAAGGATCCTTCAGGTAGCCTGCACAGAACTCCGAAATAGTATTCACAATATTGTGGCACTTAGACGATAATATGACATGTTACGTTAACACATACATTGTTAAGAAAACTCCGTTCGTTACAGCGTGCGTTTGAGCATGGGGAATGATAGTAATGCTCATGCATTGTAAGGCTTGACACTTTCTTCTTTTAGGGAGAACGGTGGAAGAAGGGCCACCTAACACGTGTAAGCATAAGGTAATATATATAATTAAACTGCTGATGTTAACTCTCGAAATATGCTTCTTCCTTAATTCTTCCTATAATGATTTCTTTAAGGCAAAGATGACATAGATTAATGATGATAGTAAACTGAACTTACCCTCGTGTCCGGACCTCTAGGTTTCAAAACAGTAAATAATGTGAAAGATTGTTGAACTACTACTAATAGTAATGATGGGTGTTGCAGGGATTTATCAAGGATCCGTGACAATATTCTTGTGTAAATTTTATATACAGACATCCCTAAAAGCACCGTCACGGGTGGCCGAGGTCGTTAAGGCACGGACTAGTGAGCCGGAGGTTTGGGTTCATTTCCCGTCATGATCGTATTGCGTGACTGAGTTTTTTGAAGGTTTTCCTCACTCCTCATAAATGACAAATGCCGCGGAGGTACCCTAATCTTAGGTCTGGAACGGTTCCTTCCTTAAAAAAATATTTCCCAACTTATCATTTCATAATACAGTCAACCTTATACCTGAACCTTTTACAGTGTATCGATAATCATAAACGCTAAAGAAAGGGGTTCCTGTTAGAAAGACGTGTGTTCCTACCTGAGTTTAAATGCAAAATAATTCAAAAGAAACGGACCAAGACGAATTGCAACAGTAATATCTAAAAAGAGGTAATTTAAAACAAAAACACTGACAAAAGAAGTATTGCCAATTGCACATTAACATCATTGCCGCTTGATTTATGTTTGCACTAGAATCGTAGCATAAAGCATAACTTAAGGATGCAGCATATCAAGGAACGCTTCACCAATGGCAGAACTTTGTGTGAGCGACACCTTGCGAGTGACAAATTCACTAGATGAGGCTTGGGTTACTTCGGATGATACAAACGAAACCAGTGTCATTTACTACCTGCAATAGGCCAAAAGCAGCGCTCTTAACTTCATCCGTGATAAGAAATATAGATTCTCACAGAGTCACATAGGTCATAACTTCTAAATAGAATTACAGTCCATTAAAATGGTCAAAATTTATATGGGTCACCCTGTATTTCAATTTAAGATCCATATTTATAATACTGTTATATAAGGAAAGTTTCATCACAATGTTTTTAAAACATTTCTCCTGAGAAAGCAAAGCATTAAATGACCTTAAGAGAAACTTTCATTTACATTGGACATTAATTAACACAAGCAATCACAGGTCGGTCCTGGTGGTGTAGTGGTAACCATACTTATCTCCTAAACCCAAGATCGCGGGTTCAACCCCGGCCAGGATCGATAGATTTTTTTCGGGCGCAACAGTCCTAGGTATGGCGGAAATGAAGTAAAGCCGTGGGTCCCGTGTCGTAGATTTACGGCATGAAAGAACCTCAAGCTTGAAAGAAGAGGCCTCTGAGCAAAATTTGTCGGCCGTTTCACGCCCTGAATTGAATGGGACACTGATGACCTGAGATGTTAAAGAGCGTCCTAAATAAACTAAACCAACAACAAGGTAATCACAAAACTACAAAACATAAATGAACAATAATAATATGAAAAAATGCTTGCTTATTATACATACCCAACAATTATGCGTATACTTACCTCATATAATCACCAAATCACCTAATATAATGGATTATTTGCACAACCGAGAAATCTCTTCCTGTCTCCAGCCCATAGAAAAATGAGCTAGATGGTGTACACTGTTGTTGGCGTTCTTTTCTTTAGAACAAGGCAGTTCATTTGCAGCTGCTTACAATAATTACAATCTCATTACGACGCATTTGGAATGTCAGGAATGATTTGACTTTTATTATCTGGGATGAATATTTCTGGCAAACACTTCATCTCAGAAAGTCCTACTACCCCCTCATCTGCCTCATGTTAACATTCCTTGCTAATCCGCCTATGGTTTGATGTAATGGGCAATTTGCGTTCTACTGTGAGATTAAGCGAACGGTATGCAAAATTAAAACATCTCCTCCATCACCAGACTGCGCTACAATAAATATGTTTACAGAGAGGCATTGAGATTACCTTATGTACATCCTTTCAGCTGAAATGCCCTGAAGTGGCTGGGCTCCAAGTGGGTGCCTTGGTGGCGAAATGAAACCGATTCTAATTAAAGCGAGCAAGTCCCGCCTCTGTCTGTCGACCTGAATGGAATACTCAGCATACCTTGCCTGCATTCTTTTTGTCCCCTCACGTTTCTCTTCAAGTATTTCGCATACACAAGGAGCGAAAAAGAGAGACTGTGCTAAATCCTCCCTCTCACTCTCTCATCCGTCACGGCTTCAACAGGATTTTTTTTTTAAAGTTAAGTACTGTAAAGCAGCACATTTACCATTGTTTCAAGACTTATTATAACTGCAGTGGATTCCAGACAGCCCTTCATTTCTTACCTCACTTTCTAACTGAAACTTTTCTTACAAGCTTCAGACACAAAAAAATTATTTGTCTCATATTTATTGTTTACATATGCGCCGTATATCAATAATTTGAGAACAAACTCCCGTTCTTATCTGCAAGCTTTCTCTTGAGGATGATACCGGAGGAAATTTCTCATAGACGTGGCCATGAAAAGAAGACTCATCAATACAGGAAAGTATTAACTCACAAGTTTCAGCAATAAATATTTAAATATAATTTAATAAACAACCAAAATCATGTACATAACACATGCAAACGTATCAATTCAAAGTCAAAATAATAAAACATGGAAAGCAGCATATTAGTTATTTAGCATACAGTAAAAGAAAACATATAATGCATTGAGAATTTACACTATTATTAACCAAATTTTAAAATACAAAGACTCACGTAACAATTCGTAAAAGAGTTGCCCCATTTAACTTTCATTCTTAGAATGGGCTTTAATGTAAACAAAACAACCGCCAAAAACAAGTTCCGTACACACCAGACCAAAAAATAAGTGATGAACTAATGGTATTATATTTAATACCTTAGCGTATAGCGTGAATTACACCAAATGAGCATCAAGAAAAAGATGATAATAATCATAATGAAATTTTAATAAAAATTATAATAATTTATCACTCTCACTGCAACTTTAAGATGTTGATGTGATCACTAACTGAGCGACAATAAAATCGCAAAGGCCATCCATTTTCTTCTATTTTCACAACATGCTCAATGCACTTTTTATTGCGAGTGTGGAATATTTTTCGTAAAATTTGTTAAACACATTTATAACTATTGTTAAAAGTCGGTCCTGGTGGTGTAATGGTAGCCATATTTGGCCTCCTTAAACCCAAGATCGCGGGTTCAAACCCAGCCAGGATCGATATATTTTTAGGGCGTAACAATCCTAAGTATGGCTTCCTTCGGAAGGGAAGTAATGCCGTGGGTCCTGTGTCGTACATTTACGGCACGTAAAAGAATCTCAAGCCTGAAAGAAGAGGCCTCTGAGCAAAATTTACACGCCCTTTTACGCCCTGAATTAAATGGGACGCTGATGATCTGAGATGTTAAAGATCGTCCGTAAATAAAATAACCACTACTTAAACCCTTGCCTCTTGTGTTTAATATATTGACAGATTGTTTCCCATTTTTACATGTATTAAACACTGTGCACTACTTTTGTGTGAGTAGAACGCCATGTGCTCAATGCCACGTGGTTATATTTACATTAGGAACCGTTCTAAAAATAAACGAACTAAAATTGACATTCCTCCTTGTTTTGCTGTTTAGTATGTTCAAGTAAACTTTCATTCCGCAATGGTAAAATTTTACATAAATATATTGCACTAGACATAGATTTTTTATTTTTGTTTCATTGGATTACGTTATTCGAGGCGGAGGGATATACTTGGGCTGGTTCTTTGTATCTACGCCCCAAATGGGGGCACCTCCAGGAGGAAGGGATGAGACGAGGGAGATACAAGGTAGTAATGCACTGATGTAAATAGTTCTCTAACACGATTCCAGATAGAACACTCCGACGCCGGCGGAGCCCCTTCCCTAGGAGTTCAAGCCCCTCAGAAGTTCTGTTTCTATACTAAAAACCGGGTTAGAAACCTGCACAAAGCGCAAGCCACCGCCACACCGCGCCAGCCCACTTTAACCTGGCATGTCGACCCTGTAACGGAATAGAATAAAAGTATACGAAATGGGAGAGAGGAAAATGTGTGGAAGGTAAAGAACTCCATCATAACGGGGAGGGGGGGGGAGTTAGAATGACCGAGCCCAAAGGAGTTGAACCGAGACCTCCGGATGCGAGTCCTAAGCGCTATCGCATAAGCCGCCCAGCTCGGTTTTTATTTTTGTTGGTGAGTATACATTAAAGTAACACTTAAAAACAAAAGATAGGCATTTGCTATTTTAAAATGTTAATATTTGCTATAGAATTATTTGGTTCACAAATTAAATACAAACATTTTCTCTCTATGAAAATGTTTGTATTTACGTTGCATATCCTGGGTAGAATTGTTTCACAAGGCTCTAGTTTATTTTTAAGATATTAATAAACAAATAAATAAATAATATATTGTGCGTATATGATTTTAAAATTATATATTATAATTATAAAACCGCAGGTATGAAAAGAAGGTAATTTTATTCAATCCTGTTAGAAGCAATAAAAACTGCAGTTTCTTCTTTCCATATAAAGTAGATATATGTCCATATTACGAATCCCCAAAGTGCCCTCTACAGTTTATGAATCAGACGGAAGAGGAAGGGGGCTAAGCAGCTAAGACCTTTCCAGCGAGAAAGTTAACCGTACATTGTCTCAGATTTCACGTGAATATGAGAAAACAATGTAGCAATGCAGTTAATGCACTGAAACCGAAACAACAGTAAATGACGAACTAAAAAGCAAAAATGAGTCAACCATATGCTAACTTTAGGATTCACTACACTACACTATTTCACATTGAGGTGTTCATTTGGAATTTATGATAGAAAAGAAGTAGACACCTTTCGATTCCTGGTACCTGTTTAGGAATATTTCTAAGTTAGGGAAGTCTGGAAACGGGGTCCTAACAGTTTCGTGAGGATAATTGGGGAGTTACCTGATAGAGTTTGAGATCTTCGATCTGGGGGGGGGGGAGGGGCGTGTGACAGACGACGAACGGGGTGCCAGCATGCTGACCACATGCAATACTGCCCTCTATCAGCGAAGTTGTAAGACGACTTGACCTTACAGACAAGGTCAGTCCTACTACTGTAGTCCCGAACGGCAGCGGATAAAGCCGAATTCCACCCGAACGGCAGTGAGAAAGTGTTAATATGAAGTTCTGTTCTGTTATGTTTTATTTATTTTTTTTGTTAAACTTAACCTAACTTAAAATATGAAAAGTATCTAACATTAATTGTATTTAAAAAGTATCAAATAATTTTTTGTTAAACCTAAACTAAATTAGCCTAACCTAATGTAACCTAAAATAAAAAAGTAGCATTATTTCTATTAAAAAGTAGCAGAAAACAGATTAAAATTTAAATAAATTAAAAGAAAAAATTACACTTGGGAATCGAACCCATGAGCGCATTATTAGCAGGACACTCCTACCAACGTCGGTCCTGGTGTTGTAGTGGTTACCATACTTGCCTCCTACGCCCAAAACGCGTAGGCCAGGATCGATGGATTTTTTCGGGCGTAAAAATCCTAAGTATGGCTTCCTTCGGAAGGGAAGTAAAGCCGTGGGTCCCGTGTCGTACATTTACGGCATGAAAAAGAACCTCAAGCCTGAAAGAGAGGCCTCTGAGCAAAATTTGTCGGCCGTTTCACGCCCTGAGTTGAATGGGACGCTGATGACCTGAGATGTTAAAGAGCGTCCATAAATAATAAATCAATCAATCAACTCCTACCAACAGAGCTAACAAGCCAACATGCACACCAAGGAAATTACCACAAGCAATATCACAAGAGGATCTCAGAGCTTCCAGTGACATTTTATTCGTGAAATAGTCCTGATAAATAAATATTTAAATATAATTCCTTTAAACTTGGCTTACAAAATTATAATAATTTTATATTTGTACATATTCTTTTCAAGCAATCCTAGGATAGAAGAATGCCGATCGTCAGCAATGCCAATAGAGAAGAGCAAAATATGGGTTTAGAGTTATTTCATGAATAGAATAAGACAGAAGTGAGATATATTTGAAATTCGCGCACAGAATATTAACACTTGTATAACATTTTATACTTATGAATATCTATTCCATTCATAAATGGTGAGGCTGAAATGGAGAAAAGCCTTTACAATCACTACCAACTGGGAAAGAAGAAGAAAAAAAAATAACGTACAGTGTCTCCATTTTTCTTTGTATTTAGTGGTTTGTAATTCCTAATGATAAGATCAATTTGCACATTTGACGCATCAACAAAACGCTTTGCAACGAAGTAATCCCTACTACTAAAATTGCTTCCTTCGCTGTCGTCGGATTTCCAGCTACAAGACCGACCCTGTCTGTAAGGAAAAGTAAAAGACGAGGTAGAGAAAGCGGTACGCAAAGACTCACCCCCGACTATAGCGCCAATGGGAAGTAGATACCTATTTTCCCTTCTTTTGAGAAGTTTACCAGAACTTAAAAATATGCCTGTTTCGTTGCTAAAGTCACATGGGTTATCGTTGCCTACAATAAAACACAGAAACAAATTCTATTGAAAAGACTTTACAATCTGGTAATACAACTTTTTAAATTCTGCTCTTAAATCCATCATAAAATATTGTTATCCATACGTTAAAGGCAGTGCAACATTTATAAACTGTTTTTAAATAACAAGTTTGCATTAAATAAGCAACATTTTATATTAATTTTCCTTTAGTATTGTTGCATTAATTCCATGCGCAACAATGTTTATATTTCATTATTTCTGTATTATTGCTCAAGCATTATGTTGTGTTGTCATGTTTTTCCTTGCTAATTTTGTTACTTCTGTTTCAACATTAATTTAATTTCTGTTTTTACCAAATAAGCGATAATTATGTGCATATTCCTATCCCCGTTCCGATAATTTTATTTTTCGAGATTGACAACATACGCCGAGGTAACCTACATTACCACAAGAAGCCAATATTAGTAGTGGTGACAATCGATGACCCAGAGAGTCCTGGGAGCAGCATTTAATTTAGATACTAAACACGTTTCTAAGTCGGACCTGATTGCCATGTTCATTGAGACGAGTGAATGCAGTTCCGCCTCGTGTCTGGGTGGAAGCGCTTTAACGTGTATCCGTATTCCGTGTGTGGTTCTCGTAATACTTAATGCTAAAAACCTTGCCTTAGTTCGAGGCTTTGTAAATTAGGAGGGTCATTCAAAAAAGTTAGCAACTAGCCTATCCATTGTTAAACAATAGTGTCTACAAAAACAGCTGGTCACAATGGACTTCAAACTCTCATTTGAGAGTTTGATTTGATTTTTACGGACGCTCTTTAACATCTCAGGTTTTCAGCGTCTCACTCAATTCAGGGCGTCAAACGGCCGATAAATTTTGCTTAGATGCCTCTTCTTTCAGGCATGAGGTTTTGTTATATGCCGTACGATGGCTTTACTCCCCTTCCGAAGGAAGCTATACTTAGGATTTTTACGCCCAATAAAATCCATCGATCCTGGCCGAGATCGAACCCGCGATCTTGGGTTTAGAAGGGAAGCATGATTACCACTACACCTCCAGGACCGACTTTAAGTTATCAACATATGGATTAGTGCAAGCTTAAACTTGAAGACTGTCGTACAGTCTTGAGGTCAGTACTGTGTCCATTGTTGGTGAAAAACCATGAATATTTCTATAGAAAACTTTAGATTCTACAATTTCACACGTTATAAACTAGGTGAAAGAGCGAAAAAATCCTCGAGGACTTGGTAGCTGTTCATGGTAATCGAGTTTGTTCATTTGATACCATTGCAAGAGGATTCGATCGTTTGAAGAAGGGTGAGAGACTTTGAAGGACAACCCTCGTCCTGGCCGGCCTCGTGAATCTATTGACGAGAGAACAATTCAAATAGTGAGGAACTTGTGGAGGAAAATCCACATATTACTGCTGAAGAAGTGCTAGGTATGGAAGCATTGGCAACACTGAGAGTACACTCCATGAACATTTAAAACTGCGAAAAATCTGTGCAAAATGAACTTCACATTCCCTAACCAACGAAGAGAAGAAGAGGAATAAGGAATGTACAAGGAAACTGCTGAGCATGTTTCCACCAAATGGTCCTAAATGTTTCACAGATATATGCACTGGTGATGAAAGTTGGTTTTATTACTATACCACCATAAATAAAGGTCAAAACTCATTGAGGGTAAATGAGAATGAACTAAGATCAGTTATTCTTGGATAAGATTTTCGTTTTCCGAAAGGAATGTTTTCTTCAGCTATGAAGGATCATTAAAGGTTGGTTGTATGTCAGAAGAAATGACAATGACTGGACAATACAATGACACATTTATTTGAAGAGCTGAGGCGACGGCGTCCAGACAGGAACTTCAAGGCTTCAGCTTTTGTACGCCATGCCTCTCCTAATAGAATAATTGAATTTTAGGAAACAGAAATCGCCAAAGTTCAGTTGCTTGACCATCCAAATTACAGTCCTGGCCTTGCACCATGCACTCCTGGTTGTTTGCTCGAGAGAAAAATTTAATTGCTGGAAAACCTTTTAAACAAATGCAGAGTTTTGCTCAAAATGTAAATTCAGCTACGTTGAGAATATCTCAGTTCCTATACCGTAATGTTTTTGACAAGTGAATGCACCGTCTACAACTGTATGTGTGTGGAGAGAGATAGAGAGTACTTTAAGGATTATGAGGACATGTTTTCGAATTCAGTTCTTAGTTTGGATTTTAAGGTGACACTTGCAAAAAAAAAAAAAAAAAAAAAAAAATGTAATGCCCCTCGTAAGTAAAAGCTGGACAATTGAGCATTGCATTGTTACGAGGCGTGGAAACATAGGAAAAGCCACAAATAAACCGACTGCAAAGCTATGGTTAGTTACAACTCTAATGTCCACACAGGAAAATGATTTAGACCAACAATCACTGAAGTTTTTATTTAGCACACCGTTCTTGCTAATAGTAAAATATGAGATACCGGTTATCGGAATGTATTACGGGAGTATAAATATGTAGCGCATATGTCGTCTTTTCTTGCTTTTTCTGTTACTATCACGTCACAACCTCAAGGAATGCGTCATTATTGAGGAATAATTGTGCAAGTACAATATGAAAACAATGACCTGCCAAGTCTTTATTTATTTAACATTTGAATTTAACACTACCTCTTGTAAAACTGGGAGAAAAACCTCGTCTTATATTCAGGTAAATACATTAGTTCGGTACTATCATACCTCCGCCAAATCTTCTAAATTGCATACATCAGTTAAAGAAACCGTGGACTTTTGTTGTTCAAATTCTACGATCTTTCGTTTCATCAGCGCCAAACCTTCATCTTGCCACTGGGAATAGTATGAATGTGCCTTCTAGATGCCCCACCAGAGAAAAGGAACGAGTCGAGATATCAGAGCTCTTAACGACCTAGCATTAAAAAAACAAACCTCTCCCGGGGGGGGGGGGGGAACAACCCTATATTTTCCACATACCATACTCTTATTACCAGTGGGCTAGCCGATGTTTACTTTCCGCGTGAGAGCACCCAACACCTTGTTAATAAGAAAAACATGCTCTCTAACTAAAAGTGATAATGAAATCTAGTGTATAAAACACGATATTTTTCGGTAACTACACAGTCTTCACAGATTAAGGACTTTCGTTACCTTTGACGAAGGGTAATCAAAATATTTTCAGTGTATGAACAATATGTTTTTCTTGCTAAACCATCTGTTACATCTACACTTGCCAGAAGTCACATATATGGACTGTATTTGAAAGTGAAGTTTTGCATTTCGAAATCACCGAGAACTAGTGAACAATTAATGTAAACCTCTCATACTTACGGAAATCTGAATTAAGCAGTAACGTCCGCAGCCTATGTGAATATTAGTGGAGAGGGCGTTCCATGAACCGGTAAGCGCATGTGTTTTGGCTATTTATTGTATGCAATTGTCTCGTGTTACGGCGTTATTGCCTGTTTTATGTCTGTCTTTTATGAGGAATTTAGTGTATTTCGTGACAAATAAGGTAGAAAATCGTAACATTAGTTTTATCTTTTCATTACTGACCTTCAAATCCACAAATATAATTTATCATACTGATTTAAAAAAAAAAGTTAAAAACAATTTTATGTGTCGGTATTCAATTTTTATTTAACGTAAAATATTCACTACATGTTTACTAAAAATAAAACGTTCATTTAAGTTTTTCATGCATTTCAGATCTTTGTTTATAGTTTCGCTACGTACTCTTTCTTGTTCAGAAACAAGTATTAAAGTCAGCAATAAATATAAATATTAAGGATGCAGCAGTATGTTTAAATAACTGTCCGCGACATAAAAAAGCAGTGTATATTAAGAAGTTCAACAAATCAGTGAAAGGCAGAAGTTGCAAAGTTGTCCATTGAAATCTCACAAGTACTAAGCCTCCTCTCACTAATTATTCAGTTTTACTCTTATTTATGACAATGTTGCTGCTTTTTAAAATGCAATATCATTTAAGGATACGTTAGTTGAGTTGCCTTTATAGTGGAAGAGTTTGTTATAGTCTAGCATCTAATGGGAAGTAATAACGTTCACCTCACGACAAATCGCTTAATGGAGTTCTTCTTGCAGGCGCCACGATAGGGAGGACAAGCTCAGTGTGCAAGTGCATGTAAAGTCCACAGATTCTGCATGCCTTTCATGAAGTTTCATATGACAGCTTCATAGCTCCTTTTAAACCAAAGTATTCTCTCTTGATAAGCTTGGACACAAGAGAGTGTGTCCTAGCCCGTTCTCTTCACACATACACATACCAAGTTGTCTACAGTTCGCAGAACTGTTGCCCCTCTCTTCTATACAACAATGTAGGTGCTGAAACACTCAGGATTTGCATCTATGCAATTCTATAATCTTTTTTGAATTGACAATTTATACAGAAATTATTTAAAGGTCTTTATGGTTCAAAATTAAAGGAAGGCCATGTGCCCTTGTGACCTTTAGCGCGAGCCATCACTATTCAACATCCTATAGGCGTTCCCAATATGAGAACATTTTTTAAACATTCCAGGATCTTATTCATTTATAAAGGGAGTGTTTTCAATAATATATAATAGTGGGGCAATTAACGCGCGAAAGCTATATAAATTTAATTAATAATTAAATGTAAATAAATACAATGTTAATACTAGTTGTCAAGGTTTATAAGATCTAAGTATCAATGATAAAGCATTACTAAATAATGCCAAGTAGAGCCGCCAGTATGGTGGTCCACTATGATTATGTTATTGTATTTTGAGAGTACTGTAATGCGCAGTACAAAACAATTCTGTTATATTAACTTGACTGGTTGTCATTTTTAAATTAGAGAATGAACTGTGCTGGCCTTTTAGAGAAAAAATTGATGTGTCCCTTATTGAATTTCTGAAAAATCTAGCAAGTCTAATTATCTCCTAAAAAGCTGTAAACAAAATAACTAGCAGAGTTGAACACCTTTTGGGTATACATGTAGACGTAAATTTTAACTTTTGGCTCTTTAACAGTAAAACTTGTAATTGTTACTGCTACTAGAGCATTTTGTTCTGGAACACTTTGAAAGTATTATCGCTTACAAAGCAAGCAAGGGATGATATTTCAGTCCCATAATATGAGATATTTATACAAAATGCAGCGAGACCAGCCGAAATATTCTCTCCATCCCTATGACGACAGCACATGCAGGGCTCGTGGGGAGCGCTACAATTTAGCTGGTATCTCACTTCCTGTGGCAAGCGACGTTCAAGTTTCCAGGGGAACTCGAAACATCCTATCTACTATGCTCCCTTAACTTGCTTGGTTCGTCTGCCTGCTTCTCTCTGTACACACAGGTCTTGATCTATGTGGCCCTTTTAACTTGTTGAGATTTTGTTCGCATTATCAACACAACTGTCTTGATTAGCAATTATATTTTTACCAAATAAAATTATGTTTTTTCTAATGTCCCTTGTTCGTCATTACAAGCGCTACTGTTCTCATTGAAAAGTAGAACCGTTTTTAAAGGCAAATTAATACACTTAATTTTCTAGAACATATCTGAATAATAAGGCATTTAGAAAGTTTATTAAATTAAGATAAAATTTTTCATTGTGGTTTTAAACGTTTACAATAAACGTCTTTAACTAAATTAGACTTATTTATTTATGATCATTTATATATCGTATCTATGGTTTATATTTGAAAAGAAACTACAAGTACTGCCTAGCGAAAATAACAACTTACAGAAAAATAAAAAAATTCCAGAAATGCTTTGAATAATATTTTAAACTTTTGAGTTTGAATCAATGTTGACTAGGTTTTTCGTTCGTCAGCGACGAATAATAATTGTGAATTATTCTCATCTCCGTGTTTAAGTCTCTTGAACCACTTTTACATTGTTCTGCATATACTGATTCTTCACCAAAAGCAACATATCTTCGGCCGCTTTAGTCCCGAGTGTGAGCTCGTAAAGTAAGCAAGATCATGTTACGTCTTGAGAAACACACGTTTGCTATTCACTTACTGCCACTAAGCATGCAATGTGAAGGTATTTTTTCTCAAAATAATAACGTAACGTCGATAATTGTTGTCTTTAAGTTCAAATTGCCATCTCGGATTAATGTAGATGTGACCAGATAACATTTTTTCCGAACCTTCTTGGTCAGGTAATAATGGTGTAATTTGTCCATAGACACCGAGCGGGGCGGCTTAGGCCGTAACACTTTGAACTCGAATTCAGGATGTCCTGGGTTCAAATAACTTGGGACCGGCTATCCTGACCTTGTGTTATTTTTAAGATTTCCCCTGGTCACTTAGGATAGATCTTCCCTTTGCATTAATGTTCCGTTCTCCCGCTTCATTTCACTTCCGTTCCTTCTGGTCGAAAGTGCTAGGACGAGGTGGGATGTACGGAAGCAACACTTCTGAGAAGCTCTGCTGGCATCTGGATGTTCTAGGACGTAACACTAAATGAATTACAAATGGATATAACTTTAGTAAATAATAGTACTGATTTGAAAAAACACTTTCATTTCTTAACATAATCTCCCTGTATGTTGAGGCACTGTCCCATTGTTTCACAAGCCCCTAAAATTCACCAGATTAAAATCCTTTGGACTGCTGTCTGAACCAGGCGGTGACTTCCTTCTCTACAACTTCATTATCGGGAAAATGTTCACCGAAAGATGATGTTTAAGAGGGCCAAACAAATGAAAATCGCTTGCAGCAAGATTGGGGCTATATAGAGGATGCTTGAGGACTTTCTACCTGAAATTTCGCAGCGTCTCGTTTGTCTCAATGTGCAAAAGTAACACGTCTTTGGTGAGGAGTTCTGGTCGCTTCCGTTAAATTGCCTTATGAAGTTTCCTGAGGATGTTGCAGTAGAAGTCCGCATTTACAGTTTCAGTATGCCTTTGTAATCCCAGAAGACTGTGAGTATCGCTTTCCCGGCGGACGGTGTCACATGAAACATTTTTTTCCCACAAGCCACGCAGGATATTTCCACTGCATTGACGCACGCTTTGTCTCGGGCTGATAATGGTTAACCCAAAACTCATCACCCGTGAAAATCCGGGTTAGTGTTGGTGGTAGCGATTAACATGCTGTAATATCATTTGCATTTTGTTGTAGGGTCAGCATGCGCGGCAATCATAGTGCACAGACTGTGAAAAACCCACCCTGTCATGCATTATGAGATAGGTCAATAGCCAATAGCAGTGACTATAGCGTCTACAGTTGCCCTTCTGTCTGCTCAGATGAAATCTTCAACTCCTTGACCTTGCTCACAAATATCGCGCAAAGGAGACTTGCTTGAGGGATCGTTTCCTATCGAATATTGATTGACTTACTGATTAAATTAAGAGGCGCTGTTTATTGCTTGAAGAAAGTAAATTTAATAATTTGCAGTCAATGCAACAAATTAAAGGATATAAAACAAAGTGAAAATACAATGGCAGCATGAATGGGAAAATACCGAGACAGGCAGAAGTTCTTTTGATTTATTTAACAACATCTTTGAGAGATTAAAGCTAAAATTTATACAGCCTACCAAAGGCATAATACATTACCTTACAGGCCATGTACCTTACAAAATTTACTAGGAAAAAATTAACAGAATATAGGATAATATGTGTAGATTTTGTAAAACACAGGATAACCCAGAGTACGTATTATTTGATGTACAAGCAATTTAGAGCAGGTGAGAGAAGAAAGAGAAATTCAAGTGACACATACATTTAGAAATAAAGGCTTATACAAATACTTCGAGCAAGCTGCATTCAAAATCAGTAATCTAGCACGGGACGAGATGATATCACAAGAACAGATAATAAGAATTAACGAAGAAGCAGAGGAAGAAGTAAGAAGATCAAAACGCATTCTCTTCCTATTGATTTAATTAAAATTGTAATATATATTTTCTATTCTTGTTAAGTTAGTTGTGTTTTGGGATTATGTTTGTATATCTTTCAGTTATTGTATTATATTATTTTACTCTAGTTATTAGGAAAATCTGTAAAATAATGAAGTAAGAGATTATTGTATGTACAATTTATAATAATAAGTAGAACATTTCATATACATGCTCTGGTTTAGGAAACCAGGTATCAGGGTGGTGTATACAGTTTTTATTTATTTATTTTTACATCGAATGTGGAATAATGGCCTAGTTGCAATAACCTCAGGTTTCTCTTACATCAATTTGTAACTTATCCCGTATAAGCACTAAATTGCCTCCTTGAATGAGAATATACACTGATAAATGCAAAATTTCAGTCAAAATAATTATTGCAGAGAAACAATAACCAAATCTCGGTACATATATCTCCATATTTATCAAATTATTTATATCCTCTTCTTCGTTTCACTTGCCTGCGTTTGATAGGGCGATAGTGTTAGTGTTTCAATTCCTGTTTCGATGTGCATCTGCCATTTGCCATTCGAATTTCAGCTGCCAACGTTGGTGCGAAGCAGCACTTTGGGGATGAATTATTTAACTACACTTACGACCTCTCAACACTCTGCTTTCTGTCGTGCTCGATTAGAACGCGCAATACACACATAAATGTTAATACGTGAAGAATAAAGTATGCGAATATTAAAATGAAAAAGGAAAGCATGAAGAAATATTACGCACTGAAGGAACAAAGATTAGAACATCTTAATTAGTTAAACATCACAATTTTCAATTAGTTAAATTAATGTCACTCATCTACATTGCTCACAAAAAGGATTTTTATCCTTGTATTATAAAATATCTCTGACATAAATCAACTTGCGACTTGCTTTAGTCTACGCTATACGCTTTATCAATTCACTAAAATGTCAGAGCAAGAGTAGAGGTCGATATCGTTTGTACTTTGAAGATGGAATTTCCAGACTGGATTGTCGCGATTGCCTCCCGGGTTGCGGGTTTCCATCACCATTTGTAATGCAGCTGGGATTATTACAAGCGTTCGGAGGTTTGGTCACCGAAACCCTAAGGTTTAATGCAGAATTGCTGTAATGTATGATACGACGAACGTTGGGCGGAGTCAAGAGAGCTGTTTGGCACGCTACTGCAGTCTTATCATATAACAGCTCCCATTAATATTCAGACAGTAAACATTTTATCAATTTTAACCTCCTTTCTTACATGTAAGATTAAAATAAAATTCTGCTTAGCAAAATAATAATGCCAAAATTTGCTCAATCATTTTCAAACATTTAAAATAAAGATAAGAGGAAAAACTTAAATAATTTATTAAAGAATATCCCCTCAACTTTTTCGCCTCACTATTTCAGAAACCTGTATACGCCTACTAGTATTTCCCCATTATTCTGATATTCTTCCTTAGATGTGATTGGATTTTCCCTTACTGAGATACCGAGTTTGTCCGAAGGGTATTTTTTTTTTTTGATTGATTTATTTATGGACGCTCTTTAACATCTCAGGTCATCAGCGTCCCATTCAACTCAGGGCGTGAAACGGCCGACAAATTTTGCTCAGAGGCCTCTCTTTCAGGCTTGGGGTTCTTTTTCGTGCCGTAAATGTACGACACGGGACCCACAGCTTTACTTCCCTTCCGAAGGAAGCCATACTTAGGATTTTTACGCCCGAAAAAATCCATCGATCCTGGCCGGGTTCGAACCCGCGTTTTGGGCGTAGGAGGCAAATATGGTAACCACTACACCACCAGGACCGACTCCGAGGGGTATAAATTAGACTACTGTACCCAGGGTTCTAATATTTTGGGACAACTATTAAGTATCCCGAGGAAGACCACGGAGTCGAGATGACTGAAAGTCACATAAACAATCCGAAAAAGGCTGGGCTGATGAAACCATTATTCAAATTCAAAGTAGCCGGGAAAAAAAGGGGGAGCCGAACTTTCTCAGTGTATGTTTGGAAGCAACTGTCTATGGAATTTTACATTAGCCATTCACCTCAAATTTTACATTTGGCATTAGATGTATTTTTGAGTTGCGTTCGCAGTTGGACGTAATACGTGCGGGGCCAAGGCATCGCCTTCGTCTATGGATAACATCCCCTCGCAAAGAATTGTTGAAAATAAAATCTGTCTCAGTCACTTATTTCTGGCAATTTTTCAATGACATTTGAATTCTCATAACAGTTCTTTTACATTGTCTAACCTGGTTTTTCCTTTAAATTCCTCCACAATATGGGGTGTAAACATGCAGACTTATCCAAGAAGTAACTACACTAAAATTTACTTCACTATCATTACAGTAATAGCAGGAGTGGTATGTATTTATTGCTCAACATTTAAAAACATTATTTGTACATCATTCGCATGGCCTTTTCGACATTACATAGTTACAGCCACCACCACAGGTGGCAGAGGCCGTTAAGGCGCGGGCCCTTGAGCCGGAGGCCCACCACTACCGTTCTCCCTAAGGTTTTTTTCCAGTTTTTTTCTCAGTCCTCACAAATGGCAAATGCTGGGGAAGTACCCTAAACTTAGGCCTGGAACGCTTCCTTCCTTTAAAAAATAAAATAAAAAAAAAAAAACTTTCCCAGTTTATCATTTCATTAATCATCAGTGTTCACCGCCTGTGGTGCCTCAGTAATAAAATAGGAAGTTAAACACTACTCAACAGACACAGCTTTGAAGGCAGGCCAAATAGTTCTCGCTGTTTCCATTTTCTGCTGTTTTACGTCACATCACTCACTAGATTATTCGTTCCTCAGCAATGAAACTCCCTTAACACATTTTGTTATTATTGCACTTATGTATTTGATTCTCAAATTCTTCATGGAACACCAAGTGGATTTTGGTATTTCTCAACTTCAAGTTCAATTAGTTTCTCTGCCTGATCTTTCTGTGATGTGAATTTCATTTCGTGTCTTACTTCTTTAATTTGCATATATCTAGTGTTTCGGCTATTAATGTGTACTATTGCCTTTTACATGACATGATTGAAATATCAGCTTTCACCTTCGCTATTCATCCGTTTTATTGAGCGTGAACTTTATTCAGCTAGCTTACAAAGCTATTTTTAAACATGCTTTTATTTCACTATTTCTTATAAAATAAATTTTTGAAAGAGCCTCTGATAACTATTTAACTTTCTGCGTCTAACTGATAAAACAAAAGTTGTCCAAAGCACATTTAATTAAATGTTTTTAATATTTCTAAGTCTAATTCATGTTCCTGGGAATATTTCTTCTAAAATAAGTTCTGTAAGCAAGATAGTTACAGAGTTATGGTGATTCGTCGCAATGGGCAAAGGACCATTGATACGGGTTCATCTTTTAGAACTCAAAAGAGTTCCACAATGCTTAATGAATGCTATTTACTCTAAAGGTTAAAAAAATAAAACTATAAGTGCATTCTTACAATTGGATTAAACGTTGCAGAAGGGCATTGCAATTAAAAGTATGTAGAATTATTCTTTTTGTAGGTAAAAGTTTAAAAAATTTACGTTTTTGTCATATCACACTTTTTTAATACCGTGAGATGAAATTCATACGTACACGTTTGGCTCATGTCAATGCTCATAAATATGATCTGTTTATCATTTCAGCGTAACATTACTATCATTTGCCCTTCGTCAGATCAATGTTGCGCTTGACTAAGATCATTAAATACTTGTCATAATATCAGCTAACTTGTACAAGGTACCGATGCTAAAATGTACTTTACTAATACATTTACCATGAGCATTATGTGGTAATCTTGGGCATAGGTCGATCCAGCATTATTTGTAAGAGTGTGTATGAAACATTTAAATTATCATTTGAAAAATATATGTGCTGTGATTTTTTTCTGCACTTTTCAAAACGACTGAATGAATAACACTTGCCAACAAGTCTATTCTCATAAAAACAATAAACATATAAAATAACTATTACTTATTCTGACTTAAGACAGGGTTGTAGATAATCACCATTACTTTTCCTAATATACTCGTATTTAGATAAAATTGTTATGGAATGGAAATGGTCAGAACCATAGGGAATAAGAATAAATAGATATACAACGTTAAATACAGCAAATATTTTCAGACGATCATTTGTAATGGCTGAAAGCGAAGAGTTCACTTTTAAATTACAAAACATTTTAAATAATAATAAAATAAAAATTTCAAAAGAGAAAACGAAATCATTGACGGTATATGGCAAACATATCGTAACAGCAAAAATAATTTAATAAGTGACAGAATTTGATTATTTAGGAAGCCACGTCTCAGTATTGAATTACAAAATGAACGTTTGGAAAAAATAATGAAAAATAATTGATTAAACGACGAAATTTTAATAAGCAAATAAGGAAGGAAATTTAATTGCGATTCCATAACACGATTTCAAAATCAGCTTTAGTATATGACAATAAATGTTAGACATTATGCAAATGATAAAAATAGAATAAATGCTTCACAAATAAGATTTGCAGGATTCCTATCAGCCACATTAAGAAACCATATCTTAAGTGAAGATTTGACAATGAAGTATTCACGTTTATAAACACAAAAAAATGAAAACAGCAAATTGTACAGATGCCAGTCTATCGTTTACCTCTTAAATCCTTCATTTTAATTTACGTGGGCACAGAAATACAGGAAGATCATACGGCAGACGGATGGGTCAGTTGAAATGTAGTCGCAGAACGAGAATTATAACCCATAATGCAGTTCGGAAGGAGAAGAGGAAAAAGAACATTACTCATGATCACTCCTTTGTTTTTAGAAAGGTGGTGCAAATTTTGTATGAGTCGTTATTTCAATCTATGAATAGACTTGCACAACAGTGGAAATAAATTAATGTTCTTCTCTGATATAAACTGTAGTTAAATGATATGATTGTTTAATGTTTTTCAAATATTTATTCTGTTATAAACGTATTAAAAGTATTGAGGGTATTTAAGTTCTTTACTGTGATCAAATATTAGTTATGTTATAATGAAAATTCCATTCTAAATACTTTTAAAATTATTTCAGGGAAATGCTGCGTGATTTGCACAGCCATGGGTGGCCGAGGTCCTAAAGGCCCAGACTCGTTAGGGGAGGTCTGGGATTCGATTCCAGCCAGGACCGTCCTTCCTGACAGGTTTCATCCAGGATTTCCTCGGTCATTAATAGCAAATGCCGGGGAGGTACACTAAATTTAGGCCGTAACGCTTCCTTTAAAAAATATCCTCCCCCAATTTATGATTTCTTTTCATGTATCACCAGTGTCCACCGCCTGTGATACTTCAGCAGTAAAAACTGGCGTTAAAAACATTTTTAAAAAAACTGTGTCATTTGTAGCTCTTTATGTGCTGAAAAAGTTTTTAAAAAACTGAAGCCTAAAGGAATGTATACTTTAAATAGATTTATCTTCCGTCAACTTTTGTGGCATATTAATTATAAACCTTAAACTTATAAAAGTTAAAAAAAAAAGTCAAATTAGAATCATTGTTCAACTAGAATATATAAGGGAATTGTCTGAAAATAATGATGTACAAATATGGATTAAACCTTTTCAGACTTTTGCAAAATTTAAATTATCTCTCTTTTCTCTCCCTGTAGACTGGTAGGATAGTATCCTTTTTTGGGTATCGATTTTGGTCTATTTGCGACCTTGTCTGATTACCTCATTTTGTATTCTGTTTGGTCTATGTAATTCTTTACGCTGCGGAGAAATCTAATATTTCAGATGGTATAATAATAATAATAATAATAATAATAATAATAATAATAATAATAATAATACAAAAAAGCGTTGTTAAGAAAGAAGATGAGGGTTAAAATTAATTCATAAATTTTATAAAAAAGAACAGTTTAAATGGGAAGACTTTTGTTTTGAATTGTGTTTAAGGCGGTGAACACTGATGATACATGAAATGAAATGATAAATTGGGAAAGGAATTTTTAAGGAAGGAAACGTTCCAGGCCTAAGTTTAGGGTACCTCCCTGGCACTTGCCAGTTATTAAGACTGAGGAACACCTGGGAAAAAATCCCAGTCAGGGAGGACGATTCTGGCGGGATTCAAACCCCAGACCTCCCGTTCAAGAGTCCATGGCTTAACGACCTCGGCCAGCCGTGGCGATCAAATGGGAAGATCATATACCTAAAAGAATGTCACACGATAGATGCCTAATGGAGGCCCCATTGAGTAGAAGACAAGTGAAATCACCCAAATTAACATAAACAGCGGTGGGGAGGGGGGCGGATTAAGCGTGGAAACTATCATGATCAACAAGAAAGACTGAAGAGCAGGTGTAGAAATTAAATGGAAGCAGAACATTTATTTTACACGTACCACTTTATAAATAAATAAATAATACACCAGAACCAGGTGGCAAATAATTAACAAATAGATTCGTAATTTGCTAAAAATCTTAAAATGTTACGGTGCAATTTTAGAGGGAATAGGACTGTATATCTGAATTAGTAGAGGGGGAAGATAAATACGGAAAAAAAAAAAAAACCGGCATGCTAACCTCAGTGTTTTTTTTTTTTGATTAATTTATTTATGGACACACTTTAACATCTCAGGATCAGCGTCCCATTCAACTCAGGGCGTGAAACGGCCGATAAATTTTGCTCAGAGGCCTCTCTTTCAGGCTTGAGGTTCTTTTTTGTGCCGCAAATGTAACCTCAGTGGTGAAACTAGAATCTTTTAAATAAACTAAGGATGTTGTTTAGAGTCGCTATTTTCTGCATATGCTACTGTATGTATGAAGTGGAAATTGGATATAAGACAGATATAGATAATCAATTGGAGGAGTGCAGAGGCTAGATAACAAAGAGTAAGCCATAGTATTACAGATATGGTGAAAAACAAAACTAACATTATTCAAGTAAAAGTGAACGAACGCAGTAAAAAGCAGTAAGAAAGTAACAAATGGAGGAGTTTAGGGGCAGAAGTGAATGGAGAAATAGAAATGTAAAGTTTTGCGTTACAGGACACAACAACAACAACAACAACAACAACAACAATAATAATAATAATAATAATAATAATAATAATAATAATAATAATAAAGCTACTGAAAGGGGAGATTTTACCCTCAAACCCAAAATACCCCTATAGCCACACAAACTTCAGGTAATCAATACTAGGAGTTAACACTAAAAATATTTCATTTCATTTAATACTGCAGGTATTTGCAGACCAAGCAAAAATATCAACAGCAGCAGCTGAATAGCAGTAGAAAAACAAAAGCATTGCTAGTTCGCCAAAAGTTTGAGGTAGGGAGGAATTTAATTATGCAGCGAACGCTTTTTACCTACATGTATCAAGTCTGTTTTTTGTTTGATGAATACAACGATATGTTTAAGCAGAATTAAGACTGATAAACACAAACCGATATCATTGTGTTGCTAGATAGGATCACGATATATAAAAGAGAGAAGCAAACAATAATAATTTATATTTACATCCCTGTAATGTAATATTTGTTTATTTGCATTCCATGAGAGTCATTTCAGTTAAAACGTGAAATAAGTCTAATTTCGTTACATGAATGCTATACTAATATTATCCATAAATCTAAATACTTTAAAATATTAAAATATGTACAAAACATTCTAGTACAAGAATTTAGCTACAGAATAGATGGCGTGGAGGAATGGATATATCTTAAAGGTTTTCCTAAATAATATAATATTTTTATTTTGCCCTTTCCTGTCATTAGAGAAGAATTGGCTTTTCCAATTTAATACCTTATTTATATATAAATCAAGAAATTCAGGTGCTGGTTCTAGAAAGTTCCAGTAACAATTGCCTCTGTATATGAACTAGATTTAAATTAAATTACACTACTTTCATGCGAAATTATGACTAATTTATTGACCTTTAACCATTAGCATAATTTAGGCAAGATTGTCTCTGTTTTAGATTAAGTCTGCGGAAGGACAGCATGTAAAATACGGGTAGTCAAGCCCAGACAAAGTCGTGTAATATAATGTAAAAGAAAATTTCTTTCTCAAGGGCTGGCCGTTCGTGCTTATGCCCTCGGGAGGAAGGGAGACGGTGAGGGAGACACCGGATGACCAGGACCCAGGGACGGCGAGTCATTGTCGCAGAGGGAGCCTTTAACATTTTTTCTAGATAAAACACCCGATGCCGTAGAAAGCTTTCCCAATTCTAGGAGTTCGAAACCTTCAGAAGGGCTGCTACCATACCAGACACTGGAAAAAATACATTTTTCCAAAGTGCAAGCTGCTGTCACGCCGCACTAACCCATATGGCGAGCACTTTCGACCCTGTAACGGAATGAGATGGTAGAGAGGAAAATTTATGGAAAGGAAAGATCTATCCCAGCATTAGGCTAATCGATCTACAAGGTCAAGATGATCGACCCCAACAACCCAGTACGGTAGCTCTAATGTAAAAGCATGAAATAATTTAAATTAGAAGATGCTGAATTTGAATGCGCAATAATGCTTGAATAGGAATTATGACGACGGTAATGAAAATACCTGATTGTAATTCAACGTGATGCTTTTGGCAAGAAATGACAAAAATCGGTAACGGTGTTATTAGCAACCTCACGCGACACATACATTGCCGATTAAGGGGCATGCAGGTTACTATTTGTTGTATATTTGGACCACGAAAACGTCGCAACTAATGGGGCAAGAGAGAGAGAGAGAAGTAATTTGCATTTAGATCGCTCTCCGTCTACCACGAAACCAATGCACCACGGTACTTATAATTACCATCGTCTCCTTTTGCACAGCCGTGCCGCACGACCTGTGTGTCGTACTAACGCACCAACTTCGTTCTGACTTGTGGAGAACTTGCTTATCTGCATACCTTAAGCATGTGTCCATCTGTGCAAGAAAATGCAATAATGCAAACATAGTTTAGAACATTTTATTTTCTAAAGTAACAAACATAGAGTGTTCAAATTTGGCATCAATGCTCATATAGTAGTGTCAAACAATCGTATTAAATTTGGGATCGTTAAACTTGTTCAGTTAATTTTTTTACAAAATTATTACATTATTAAAATTGAAACTACTAATTTTCAAACATCAATATATTCATTAGAAAAATTAAATGTAGATGCTTACGCTGTCATACAAAAAACAAAACAAAACAAAACAAAACAAAATCTATAACAATTGAAAAGTTTTAAAAATTACAACATTTTTAAAAATCAACTTTGTTTTGCTACTAAATTATAAAACACATAGAAAAATTGCATTTTAGTTTTATTTAGCATACTTTCAAGTGTAACTATAAAAAACTTAGTACTCCTAGCTCAATTTTTGTAGAAGTAGATAGGAATGAAGTTGTAAAATTTTTTCAACTGCAAAATTTGAGAACAAGAGATCTAAAGAGCAGGTCATTAGGTTCCTTTTCAACTTACAAAGTGAACGTTGTCTAGGGAAAAACCTTGCTGGCAAGATGGTCCTTGTGTTCTTTTCTTTGTTTCCTGCAATCTGATTTTGCCAACTTGATTTTTTTTTCTTCATCTTGACGTGTGTATCTACAGCTTGTCGGTGTGCTGCCTGGTTTCTCTTCTTGTCCTGGCGCTGGGCAAATACTATCGTTTTGCTTCCAGGAGAGGTTCCAGCTGTTTGTTAGGTTTCTACTTAAGTTCTAGTGGAACCTGCTTATATTCTGACGCATCCGAGTCACTGCTGCTTGAACATTAAGCTTGGAGGTGAAAATCTCTTTTGGAAACCTTCTCCTTATAAGCGAATGCGATCTATCGTTAGCCCTTTGTATTTTTGCCATGTTACGCGCAGCTTTTCAAACACCACTTTCAAAACATACTATTAGAGAGTCATAACTTTAAACGCTTTAAACTTTCTAAACATGTAAATGAAACTTCAATGCAAAAAAAAAAAAAAAATGAATAAATAAACAACAAATGTTAGTAGTTACTTTAATTACAACAAACTTGTTTCGTTTATACAAAATTAGCTAAAACATGAACGCTTTTGTAATAATTTCTTCATATGGATATCCATAAATGATATTTCTCAGTATCCCGGACCCTGTTCCACAAAAGTATGGCGTAATACATTACAAGTGTATAAACGTAGTTATTAATAGAATTCTGTTCTACAAAGGGTTCAGTTATACTTGTACGTTACAACTGCATACTTACAAATGTACGAGTGATTTTTCCTTGTTCTGTTCCACAGAAGTATTAGTGTTAATTGGGCTCTGGTAATTTGTATAAACTTCTCTACAAGTATAGGAATTTCAAATACTAACACAAAATTAATCTTTATAATGATTTTGGAAATCAATTGACTCAAGTGTGCTAAGTATTAGCGAAAGTGATAATAATGATGGGTAGGCATATTTATAAAGAAAGAAAAAATAAGTATTTGTGTTCAATGATAAAGTTAGGATAAGTGCAATTAAAAGTACGGCTTATGACTGATATTGGCGTTTGCTGTTTCAAATGCATGTTTCAGACCAGCATCTTAGCTTATGTATTATTAAGGTTTTTAACTATATGCCATAAAACAATTTCTTTTCACTCTTCATTATTTTTTAAATAATCTTTTTGATGCAATTTTCCTAGTTTTTTGCTTATATTGAGAAGTGATTGTTAAGCAATATAAATATAAATGATCAAATAGACTAATAATATAAATAAACAGAAGTAATCGGGAAGCTCGATTCTTCTGCCATCTCTCGACGACTAAAATTGATGCTCCTAAATGTAGCCGCATGGGACAGTCACCAAACATGGATTTTAACGCTTAAATGTTGATAAATGCATAGTAAAGTATTTAAATTATCACTATATCTGACAAAAAATACAAGATCAACTTAGTAGGAATGACAATAATCTGCTCTGTATATTAAAAATCCCTAAAGCGTGGACATAACCTAGTTCAAGGTATGACGACGTATGGCAAACAGCTGTTCTTCCCTCTTGCTCTTATATGACGTCACCTGTAACTATTTATTAATATTTTAAATATGTTACACTTTTTTGTAGAACAGAAAGTTACAAAACCATACTTTACAAGGCCTTGTACTAATATACTTATGTATTAGACTATACTTTTTTGGAATTGGACCCAGATGTTCGCCATGGAAAGTTATTTTGTTCCATTGTGCAGTGCCGGGAACATTAAAACAACTTTTGGAACCTGAGGCCATGTTCTTTTCGGTTTGCACCTAGGTTCCAGACAATACGCACATGGAAACATCCGAGTAGCGCAGAAAGACTGAAACATGTATAGAAGTATCGCCAAGATCTGCAAGATGATGAACTGAAAAGCAGATCCCATTTGATTCGTGAAACACTCAGTGTAAAACTTAACATTCAAAATGTTTAGCAGCTTATGTTCTTCTATTGTTGAAGCGTCACCTTGGATTTCTCTGCTCAGTCCAGATCACGTGCAATACGTTGAGACTCTGGATTATTGTTCGTACATTTCGATCATCACTGGTAGAAGATCGAAAATGGTGAAATCCATCATTATCAAGGAGATATCCACAATGCCTGAGATGATTATACAAATTAGCAAGAAATTTGAAAAGAAGATACAAATGTGTGACTGTGTGTTTATGTCATTAAAATAAAACAACTGTGGTGTTCATTCTTAAAAATGGTTTATATGTTACTATTGCGAGCTAACGTATTGTATATAACATTAAAATTAATACTATGATGCAACCCTACCGATTAGTATAATTAAATTTAATAAAAATGCTATGCTGCTTAGACAGATTTTATGTCAATAGCATAGAAAATGACATCACCATAAAACGTTTAGCTTTGTTTCCTTGCCCAAATTTTTAATATACTTTGAACTTTTTGGAACTTTCATATTCAAAGTACTGGGAATATGATGTTTGCTGTGCACTACAGCTATGAAGGGATGCTTCTTGGTTATACGTATTATAATAAAATTGTAATTATGTAACTGCAGAAGCTTTGTTTATTATTATTTTTTGCGAGCACTTGTCCAATTAATTCTTTTTCTCAGATACTATTTGCTCTAGAAGTCTGTGGTTTGCCTTGAATTATAGAAAAAATTATATTTCATAAGTTGGCTGCGTTTATTTTCATGACATTATCCTTTATTGTTTCACAATGTTAGAGAATTTTAGCTAGTGTTTCCTTCATAATTTTTTCTGTAAAAACATTCTTTGTGGTAATTATTGAATATATGTCTTTTTTGCACAAGTTTCCCATATTTTAGGATCTGTATAAGCCTCACTTTGAAACTGTTGCCACTTACTCGTGGTATCATTGTGATTATGTAGATCTATTTTATTTTTATTTATTTATTTATGGATGCTCTTTAACAGTTCAGGTCATCAGCGCTCATTCAATTCAGGGCGTGAAACGGCCAACAAATTTTTCTCAGAGGCCTCTTCTTTCAGGCTTGAGGTTCTTTTCGTGCCGTAAATGTACGACAAGGTACCCACGGCTTTACTTCCATTCCGAAGGAAGCCATTCTTAGGATTTTTAAGCCCCCCAAAAAAATCCATCGATCCTGGCCGGGTTTGAATCCGCGAACTTGGGTTTAGAAGGCAAGTATGGTTACCACTACACCACCAGAACCGACGTAGATCTATTATGGTAGAGCTAGGACAAAATGAGACAATGTAAAAAAAGAAAAATGTGGGGGGAAAGCAAATTATTGGAAATGATTTATAATTTGTTTCAGAGTCATAGTATAGTAGTGAAAATAGATCAGCAAATTTCAATTATGTGCATCTGTATGCTGTAAAGTTTCATTTCATTAGGTTCAATAATCCTTGAAAAAATGTGAACTGTAGTTGGTAAATTTAACATTAAAAGGATAGATATTTCACACTCCCCTTAATTATAATTTTTGTTTTTACTACATTCATCCTGTAATTTATTTCCTCCTTTAGGCTGATCGAAATTATACTATTAGACAATATTTTCAGTTGAAAATTAAATATGTTTTTAAAAAGTCGGTAAAGATTAATAATATTCGATTTTTAAAACAGATTACATTGAAAAATCAAAAGAAAACACACTACTAGATCACATATTTCAAGGTCAAAACGTCCATTAAAGCTGTAAGACTGAGTCTGCCCCTTTTTATTCGTTTCGCTCGTATTAATTTTTATTGACGAATTAAAATACTTCCTCATTTGAACTAGTACCGATCACCAATAAAACGCCGAAGATTCAGCCAGCCTTACGCAAGCGTAGTAGTGAGTTTTAAACTTGCTGTCATGTAAGTTTCCGTTAATGTGTAGGCTTGCCTTAGCCTCAGCCCAGTTGATTATGTAGACCTGAAGCCCTATACAAGGGTTCGGGATGAGGACGATATCAGTTAAAATATATTACACATTTCGCTATCTTTAGTTCAAATGTGGTAATATGAAATGACAAAATTGTTTCATTTTAACGGTAAATACGATTTACTATGACTTATTATTTCTAAAACCCATTCTTAATATTTCTGAATTCTATTTTAGTTCAAGTGAGACCGCAGGTCACATGGAAGGTCGATAGCTCTTCGTTTACAATATTTTTCCTATATTTGTCCATTGCAGCGGAATGGAGCGGTAAAACGTTCAGTATAATGTCAAGAATTCATTTCAAGAGTGACATATACGTACAGAAAAGGAACGGAAAGATTTACCTTATATACATATTTAAGGCGAGTCCTGGAATATTAACTTTTTTTTTAATAACGCGAGCAATTTAGTATAATCTCACCTGCATTATTATAGTCATAATTATATAATTTTGAACATTAAAACAATTTATGATCACATTACAGAACCATTTTCGTGGTATATTTTCTATTGTATGTCTCATTTCATCCTGTACAAAAAGCTACAGAATACTCCGAAACTTTCTTTTTTGTACACATTTCATTTGCGTACTTGGGTTTGAAAGGCGTCTTGCAATGTCCCGAATGACCCAGAGGAAACATTACACTCTTCTAAGAGATGCGACTGTTCCTTCTTTACCTTTCAGATATAATGGTATCCCTTAGGAGAGCTGAATACTGACTGGATCCAGATGCCTTGCCTCAGCGCAGCAAATGCTAAAGTGGGTTTCTTTTTTCAAAGCTTTTAGCGTCCTGTGCTGTTACGTTACTCTCGGGACTTCGAACGAAATAGGTTAATGATGTCTAAAATCATTTGGGAGTCCATTTGCGCCTAAATTTATCTTACGTTTGCCGTTCTAGAACTACAGAGGGGAGGAAAACAGGGCTACTTGCTCAATTGAATTCGGATCTTTTAGTCGATAAGTGCTTGGTATCTGACCAATGGTAGAGAATGGCTAATGCTGTAACTCATCGACTTGTTTATTGAGCTTAATTGCACAGCTTCAGGGATTGGTTTATCCAAACCGTTCAATCTTTAAGGTGTTCTCTTGTTCTCACAAGGAAGGGGGACCGCAATCGAACTTGATATCTGAAAGTACTAAATATTTCCTGTCGAAGCGCAAAACATAAGCTACCATGGTAAAAACATTTGCAATAATTCAGTGCATGCCATTCATGCACTTCCTTCTACGTACTTTTGTACCTAACACCTTTTCCCCCTCCCTTCTCCATGCTGGAAGCCTTGTTAACCCTCTCTTCTCCCTATTGGTTGGGAAATGCGAAGTAATTTCTAGAACTAATGTGACGTCAGTGTTTCCAGCGCGGGCCGTTCCTTGCTTGCAGAGAGGGCTCCGATTTCATCAAGTTGGACGCTTTTGGCCGATCATTGCAAATTGTTAAGGTCGATTCTCTTCCCCCAGTGAAGGTAGTACGGCTATTAATCAACTTGCAACATATTAATGTTATTTTCAGTATTTGCTTAATTGTACGGTAATATACTGGCTTTGCATAAGTTCTTGTTAAACCAGATTAACATTCATATTCTTTTAAAAGGGTTTTAATTAAGTTTTGTCGAGTGTTTAGCTACTTTCATAATATTTTTCAATATTTTGCATTGGTTAAATGCTTGCACAATTAATTATGTTGAGCGCTAACTCTGTGCTGTACTTATATATGGCTATTTATACATCGATTCGCTCTATACTTGTGTAATGAATGTTAAGATTGGGTAATTTTATTTTCTAGTAATTCAAACTTGCATTTCCTCTGACATATCCTGGGTTCCCTTTTCCCTCTAAATTTAACCTTGTCCAGGCATCAGCGGAGAGTGCCGTACTGAACATTATAAAGAAATGAAAAGAACTCCATATAGCCATTTTATTGGAGGTCTCAGTTAAAATTGTGTACACGGAATTTAAACTTTAAAAAGTAGTCTGACTGCACGAAGATAAGCTTTCAAACATATGTTTGCTTTAAAAGGCCATTTTTATGGAAATATAGAGAGAGGAAAACTGGAATGCATTACATCCTTTACAAGGACATATACCTGTTAAGTTATCTTATGAATATGTTGCATTTGAGCCTTTGAAATCAAAAGACCGCGAACTGTGATTGGTCTCTGAAAATTATGCCAGGAATAGTGAAATAAAATGGACATCAATGTGCTTCGCGCCAGCTTGCTGCAGTGGAAACTAGCTCGCGCTTGAGATGATCACACTGAACTCACAATTGCTTTTTTCTATAAGTTAAAGCTGTTTTAATTTGTTACCATAATTTAAAACTGACACATCAATTATGGATAATGCTTGTATAATAAAAATGATAGAAAAACCAAGAGAATATAACTTTGGAAACACATGTGGCATTTGTTAACTAGAAAAAACTTTTGGCAGAGTAAATTATTATTATTATTATTATTATTATGGAAAATATTATATTAAACAAAATACCCTATACATCCAATAAAAGAGTCGGCCCTGGTGGTGTAGTGGTTACCATACTTGCCTCGTAAACCCAAGATCGCAGGTTCGAACCCGGCCAGGATCGATGGATTTTTTTCGGGCGTAAAAATCCTAAATATGGCTTCCTTCGGAAGGGAAGTAAAGCCATGGGTCCCGTGTCGTACATTTACGGCACGAAAAAGAACCTCAAGACTGAAAGAAGAGGCCTCTGAGCAAAATTTATTGGTCGTTTCACGCCCTGAATTCAATGGCATGCTGATGACCTGAGATGTTAAAGAGCGTCCATAAATAAATCAATAAAAATTCAATAAACGTCATAAAAACTTATATTACAAAAATGATAATAAATGTAAATGGGAAGTCAACCGAAGAAATAAAAACAAATTGTGGTCTAAAACAAGGTTGCAGTTTTTCTCCAATATAATTTAATATATATAGACCAGTAAATATTTTCTAATGCAGATGATATAGTAATGATTTTTGATAAGTAAGACCCTACAAGAAGTACCAACTAAATAAAAGATAAAATGTGAAAATTTCAAAGATCAAAACTAAAGTAATGGAGTTCCGATGTAAATACCCAAAATACGAGCAATATTGTGATAGAAGAAAAGATAATTGAACAAGCATTACACTTTCAATATTTAGGTTGTGATTACATTTGACCTAAATCAAGATATTAATATAAAAACAAGAGTTCCAACTGTGTGTGGAACAATTAGAAATACTTTGAAAAACAAAATGAGAAAAGACACAATTAAGATTGTACACAGCTATGACCCTGCAGTTATTTTTTGTAGACGTGAAGTTTGGACTTACTAAAAAACAATAAAAAGAAAAAGAAAAAAATTCAAGCAGCAGAAAGGCGCTTTCTACGACCTGTCATATTAGAAATGAGGGTATAAGAAAAGAATTAGAAGTGGAACCAATATTACAACAATTGGAGAATTATAGAAAAGAATGTATAACACACTAAAGAATTACAGAAGATAGAACACCAAAAATATATTGACATGTAACCCGAAAGGAAGAAGGTCAATTCGTAGAAAAAAAGAAGGAAAATGTGTGAGATCGGAACGGGCAGGACTAATCCGTGATGGAAGAACAAGGTTGAAAACCATCCTCCACCCTAAATTCAACAGATGTTTTCTAATATCAGAGCCTAACCTTTAATTGCACACTAAAAATAGTTTCATGTAGTCGAAGGACTCCTAACTTTTGCTACGGATTCAATTTTCGTTTCAAGCTCTGGGGAAAAAAAAAAAATGGAGTAAGATACTAAAGCCATTACAGTACCTCACGTGTAAAACATTTTTCTGTCAAATTGTGGATAACGGCAAGTTGACTTGAAAAACTCTTATTGCATTTCTAAAAGAAAATCCCACACAACCTTATACCAATGAACTGCAGACTCATTAGTGAAATAATTCATTTATTTCTTTCCTTCCACATTTAAGACCTTAGGGTGTTACAAAATTTTAAAAGAGGTAGGAAGAAATAAGACATTCTCAGTAAGACAAAAAATTATAAAGGAAGGAAATAAGACGGAGGAAGGGAGAAATGGCGTAAACAGAATAGTATAAAAAAGTTTAGAAATAAGGCGACTACGAACACACAGTCATAAAAGTATATATATATAAGAAAGGAAGAAGAAAAAAGAAATAAGAAGGAAGGACAAAGGAAAGCAGGCAAGTAACAAAAATATAAAGGACAGAACCGCTATAACGACCTCTGCAATAAATCGCACAAAGCCACGAGTTGCATGTAGTTTCTTTCCAGAACAGAAATAACATCGAGGAATAATGGGCCATAAAAAGCGCTTATTTGGAAGAAAAAACATTTAGTAGTGTGGCTGCTAGGGCATCCATTTTCATACGCAATAAACAGAAGAGCAGAATTTATTAGTCAGCCGGAATACAATACCTACCTAAGCGGGCACACCTCTAGACTGCAAAGTATCGCGCCAATACAGCAAAGCAAGCCTTAGCAACCGCCCTCTTTCAGCGTCTTCGGATTATGCGTGTTAGCTCTTTCTCGTCACACGTTCCGATTTTAAGAAAACTTCAAATTCAAATGGTTTGGCAATAGAGGTACAGTCGTGCGAATTAATGTGAACAAGCAGGTAAATTCAGCTGATAAGTTATTCAGTGCTAATAACCGTTTCCCTCCAATTCTACATGGCATTATTGATACCCATTGTTGAGATAGTTAATGGCAATTGTAAGCTCGTAACCCTCCATGAAATTTGTATTATGATTCAGAGACAGATAGCAGCTGGATGTAATGTTAAGTATGGGTCTCCCGTAAGGGGGGGGGGGGCGCGGGCGACCGTTGCCCTACAGATCTCCAGGTGCGGGCTCTGCGGACCCTGAGTACCCGTGGTACCTCTGACGTACTAGAGGGAGCCGGGCCGGACTTGAGACGAGCCCCTCCCGAAAGGGAGTTGTCCGGATTGGGTTGGACTCGGCGTGGCAGTGGTTCCCGGAACTCACGGGTAATTGAGTACTCGCAAGAGCGGAGTGTCCCAGGGGAGTGCCTAAGGCGTGTACCCTGGGGGCCGGTGCGCAAGCGTGTGCCGGAATCTCCGTTTTTGTGAGGCGGTGGTGGCTTCCTTAATGCTGGGGTCACTCACCCCTATAAAGGAGTAGGTCTAAGCTAGTACGACCTATCAGCCAGTCAAATTCTGGTAGCTGGATGTGCTCGGCTCTTGAAGCTGCAGTTCACTCGGTGCGCTTGGGCGACGCAATCGCCTGCAGCCGAAAGGCGGGTCGTTTTTGGAAACTAGGTATCGTCCCAATGCAAAAAAACCACTGGGTGGCACAGACCTCTGTGTTACAACCCCTGGTCCTAGAGCCTGGTAGTACTCGAAATCACATGTTAGTAATATTATTAGAAAGTGAAATGAGATTGGATAAATTTCACATCAGAGGAAAGATGTACCCGAAAACGAAAAACGTCCAGGAAAGACGCCTAACTGATCAGGACTAGCAAAACTAATCCTGAAAAGAATAGTTTTGTTTTACAAAAAGATACGGAGGCTGCAGGGGTGGAACTCTATGCTTCAACAGTGCATAGGCGGTTTCTAGAAGCTGGAGGAAAGCTCGAAGACCGGTCAGAAAACAGCTATTGATGTGTCCTATGAAGAGAAAGCGATTGGCATGGGCTGGAGAATATCAGAACTGGATACAAGAAGGGTGGAGAAGGGTCTTATTTTCTGATGAAACTCAGAATGCCTCGCATGTAAGGAGAAGCGATATCTCGCCGAACAACATAAGACGGTAAAGTTTCCACACAAGATCTTTTGGGGCTGTGTTGCATTCACAGCACTAAATGTTTGATTCCTATTGACGGAATGATGTATAGTGACAAGTACATTCCAATTTTAGAGAAAAGAGCTGCTCCAAGACTGAAGAGAGTGGCAGAGGAACTGAACATTGAAAATGTGGTTTTTCAACAAGACCTTGCCTCAGGCCAGCATCGAAGAATGTTCAAGACCTCATGGCGGAACATGGTTTTCAGTGCCTGGACTTCCCTGGAAATTCACCGGATCTCAACCCCTATTCATGAAAGAAAAGATGAATTGTGCTGCGATAAACGTTCGGTTTCATGACCCAGAAATAAGTGAAATATATAAGAAAACCATTGACTACATGCTCAAATGAGTGAAAATGGTAAGTAAGGCAGAGGGTAGACACATTAAATACTAAAAATACCGTTTAATAAAAATTAATATTGAAATTTTGTGAAATAATTAAAAGAAAATAGAATACTATCTTCGTTCACAATAAATTTCATAAGGTCAATAGAGTATTTAATGTTCCAAAGTAGCACCATATTAGAATAGACCTTTTTATATCGAACGTGTTCCCTTCGATATTCCTATTTAATTCAAATTGACTACTTTTTATATGCATAATTCGTCTACGGGGGCTGTAAGGGCATGTTTAAGAAAAATACCCGAAATAAGTGTCAAATGGATGGAACGAATATACAACACCATGGTAGAGGCAAAAATTATGTATGGAATAGAAGATATGGGAATATGATAGTTGGAAGGTCCTGCATTTAACAAATAGATCATTTTGTAAATTAAATTTCTAAAAGAAGTGGCAAAAGGTGTAAAAAGAAATGTGACATCTTTAAAGACTGGAATACTACAATATATTAATTTTTCTAATTCGAATGTTGAATAATTCAATTATTTTTCGAGTTGGAATTGAAAAAAAGTGCACTGTATCATTACCAGTTTTAAATTGGACAGTGCTTACTATTAATTTTTGTATTTCATTATACCTTTGATGAAAGGCACTGAAAGTCCCTTTAACATCTTACATCTATAAGTAAAATAAAAGAATGCTTTGTATTTCAGTCTTTTAAACAATACCGATGTCACCTGTTCACATTCATTTCTCTGATCCCATTACATTAAGAATTTTATTATTTCACAAAATGGATTGCAGCAGGTGTTGGCAAATAATGCCATCTTTTATAAATATTCAGTTTTTTTCCCTTCGTTATCCGAATTATTTTCTTAGCATAATTGTTTTGCCACTGCGCATTTATCAAAAAGAAATGAGTTGCACTTGACCACCTCCATGATATATTTGACAGTGTTGCTGACTGCTGGCCGGTAGATCTCGATATGCTTAGACATTCTCTAAGTTAACAAAGTTTGAACCCCATCCTCTCAGCCTTGTGAGGACAACTGGGAGCTACCTTATGGAGAGACGACGCTCTTTTATTACGAAAGTCGCGTGATGGCGATCGGCGGAGTGACGCTTTGTCTTAGTGCAATATTGATCTATACCTGTGATGTCCGAAGACGCAAGTAAAGGACGCAGATGTTGCTGCGGCAGACCAAAGCCTGTGATGCCCAACAAGACCTTCAGAAAGGATGAAGTGTACTCCCTTTGGAATTTCGTTTCTTTGCAGGAGCCTCATAGAGCATCGAAATGAATTAATTTTCAACAATGTTTCAGCTATCATCAACAGATAGTTTGATTTGTTTTATTTGCGGACGCTCTTTAACATGTCAAGTCATCAGCGTCCCATTCAATTCAGAGCGTGAAACGACCGACAAATTTTGCTCAGAAGGCCTCTCTTTCAGGCTTGAGGTTGTGCCTCAAATCTACGACATGGGACCTACGGCTTTACTTCCCTTCCGAAGAAAGTCATATTAGGATTTTACGCCCGAAAAAATCTGTTGATCCTGGCCGGGTTTGAACACGCGATCTTGGGTTTAGGAGGCACTACTGGTTACTACAACACCCAGACCGACTTATCAATACACACTTAACAATCAACATTTCTGAAATTATTTTATATTGGGTGAACGGATTATTTGTGAAAAGTGAGTGGGAGGGGGGAGGCTCTGGCTAAACTGATAGCACTAGAGCCGCTATCTATTAAAATATTATTTACTTTCCGTTATTATTTTTTTATGGTGTTTATCGCCCGTTTTTACTACTGAGGCACCACAGGCGGTGGACACTGATGATGCATGAGATGAAATGATATATTGGGAAAGGATTTTTTTTAAGGAAGGAATCGTTCTAGGCCTAAGATTAGGGTACCTCCCCGGCATTTCCCTGTTATGAGGACTGAAGAAAATCTATAAAAAATCTGTCAGGGAGGACGGTCCTGGAGGGATTCGAACCCTAGACCTCCCGCTCACGAGTCCGCGCCTTAACGACCTCGGCCACCCGTGGCGATACTTTGAGTTATGAAACTATTTACACGTGTTGTGCAAGATGCTGTACTGTATGCCTACATTTCTTTGACGTTTAAACTAAAGTACGAGGTTTGGCTTTTAAGTTATTACAAAAAACTAGGGAAAAACCCAAACAAATTGATTTATTGGTTTTCAAAATATTCGCCTTTAAGATTTATACACTATTGCATTGGTTCAAACCAATTCTCGAAACATTTTATCCCCTCTGAAGTTCGTATCTCAAAAAAATACTTTTAAAGGTTTCAACAGCTTCTTGAGATAATGAAAATCGCTTTCCACTCAATTTTTTTTTTAATTTGGGAACAAAAAGACGTCGTTATGATAAATCCGTTAATACGAGTAATGAGACGGTGGTGCTCGCTTCCGGTTTCCCCCCCCCCAATTTCGTTGATGACTTTTGGCAAACAAATTGTTGTATACTATTCTTCTATTCTCTAAAGAAATAGTTGCGACATGTTCAGTACAACTGAAGAAACAAACTATAATTTTCTTGGAAGTGCTTCGTGAACGAACAATTGTTATGGAATTAGGTTCATCTTGGAACACCCAAACAGTGTATTGTTGCTTAGTTTCCGGTTCATACGAATATATCCAAGTTTCATCACCTGTTACCATGTTGTATACGGATTTTTCAGTTCCTCGGTGGAATTTGTTGAGCATTTCATTACATCAATTAACTGGAGCATTTTTTTGAGCTTCGGACAAATGCGAAATCCATGCCGATATTCTTCAAATCATGTTGCGCACAGCATCGATGATTTTTGGAATGCCAATCGATTTTAGTCGACCTTCACAAAATTCATCACTGACGGACACAACCCGTCGAAATTCTGCAAACCAAATGTAAACAGTCTTTTCTGGTTGTGCTTCATTACCTAGAGTTGAACGAAGCGATTCTATGCATTGCTGTTCAGTTACGCCTTTACTAAAATCGCAAAAAAAATCATCCAACAGAAACCTTCATGCGAAATCCATTTTTTTCGCAAAATTGCTCTGTTTAAACGATCATTTCAACAAATTGTGTTATTGTGTTATTGTTTACATATAACACATGTTAATTGTTTCGAAAGTAGTAATGGCTTATCTCAACAGCGCCACCTAGTGGTCGTTTGTAACAACTTTAAAGGTAACACTCGTACTTGGTGTGAATTATGTGTAATGGAAACAGCGGAAACGTTTACGATGATACCAGGAATCCTCCCATTGCAACTGAATTTGAGTTACGGTGTAGGAAGTGCTTTAAATTCTGCACCATATAAGTGACTTTAAAAACGAAGGAACCCGCTTCTGTCGGCATATATTTCCACATAGGTTAATTTTATATTGGAGCTGTAAATTAATATTACAGCATCTGCAAAAAGGTTTAATGTTATATATCCAAGAGATGATATCTCACTCTCTCTTGAATTAATGCGTCTTGAAATTCATATTTTGCATTGTTTTTTCGTGGAAGGTAACTACTCTAAAATTAGCTGCGATTATTTTTAGGTAGTGCTCGTATATCGGGGTTGAGATGACTGGCCGATACTTTCCAATTACCGGTCTGTATTGGCTTGGCGCACGAGCTGGACAAAATCTTGCTTGAAATCGGTGAAGCGGAACATTGGAGTTATTTATGGTTTGGATCGGATAGCTTCCGGTTCCGCTGACATATCCCACAAGTGCGCCGTTTTTATATTTTGGTGAAACCGAAGTTCCTGTGCGGACTTAGCCATTGCTCTAATCAATATGCCACCAAGGGACATGCAATTTAGGCTAGGTGCCTCATGGGCCCGAGTAGCTAGATTTATTGCCCCCTGGCCAAAAGCAACCAAAACAAAATATAATTAATTGTTTTTATGCCTTATATTCCACAGTTTTAGGTGTAGTTCTAAAGTTTTGCAATGTACGAAATGTACAGTATTTCAGCGCCATGTTAGGAGCCAAGAGCTGAACCCGGCACGCTTTACCCATAGACAGAAATGATAGACACAGGTGATATATTAATTTTCAATGCAAAGAAGTAAACTTTAAAGTGACAGGACCCTGTGCACCACGTGGCAGGCAATGCAGCATGCCCCAACATGAAAAGTATCTCTGCCCGTCACATATGCTTGTTCCCGTTCGAGTTAGTCATAAATAAACGTCCTGCTGTGCGGCAGACAAGTAACCATAATGGTGGGAAAATTTATGGCACCACCTGCCATAAGTTTGTGGTTTTTCATTGTGTTCGTGAACACCTAACGACTCAATTCATAGAAGCTCATACATTATTTTAGCGCATTCTTCTCGCAAATTCTTCAGAATTAGGTAATCATTGAATGAAAGCATTTTTACTTGCCTGCATTGGATTTACAGTGAGTTTATTTGAATTGCGAGCCACAGCAAGTAAAGTTAGTCATTTTATTTTACAACATATTTAAATTTGCTGAAATCATAAAATAGATTTGTATTTTGCATGGATTTTAGTGGCTTTAAAATTTGATTTAAACGCAAACGTTTTCTGAAGGTTATTAAGGAGCGCTCTTAGATACAAATATAATTATCACACACTGATTAATATTTCACATTGATATCTTCAGGACAATCCTTTGTTAAATATGAAATATATACTATGTTATAAATACAGTTTATTTGATGAATTAATTTGTCCTTTTATTTTGAAACAAGCGAGAGAAAATTAAATTTAAATTTCGGATTTCAGATATACCCCTACTCCTAAAAGTCCGATTTCCCTAATTTTCAGAGAACTTCTTTATTATTTGATTAAAATGGTATACGTCGAATTTTGTTGTGAAAAGCGAATACTGGTGTCGGTAGAGCGATTTTAAAATTTTGGTTATCAGTAAATCGATTTCTCTGATTTTCAGAAAATATTTTCCGTACTTTATTTAAATGTTACATACCGAGTTTCGTTACAAAAAAAAGTGGGGCCGCTATAGCTTTTTTTTAAATTTTTGTTTTCAGGCAAATCCCTATTCCTAATAGTCTGATTTTCGCTATTTTTTGGAAACTATTATTATTCATTCATTTTAATGGCATATACTGAGTTTTGTTAAGAAAACTCCAAAATTGTGGTTGCTAGAACGATCTTTAAATTTTTGCTTTAAGTTAACTCCCACCCCCAATTGTCCATTTTGCTGGTTAACGAACTAGACAAATCATTTGTTAATTGCTGAGTTTCGTTGTGAAAAAACAAAAATTACGACCACTAATATATATAATTAACTGTTATTGTTATTTTCGGTGTCTATTGGGCAGGTTCGATGGCGATTTTAGGAAAAGTTTCAAAAATATTTTAATGGATACAACAGCAATAGCTACTACATTTGTAGAAACATATATTTAGTTATTTTAACTTTGGTGAGACAGGGCCTTTCGACCCCCCTTAATGAAAAGTTAATATGAATGTTAAAAAAAAAAAAAGAACGTATATTGTATATAAAAGAAAGTTTTGAACACAACAAATGTGGATATCAGTACAGGTTGGCTCGTTATTTAAATGTAAATGTGGTCTCTGACAAACATTCCCAACCAACTTCCCCTGTCTATGTAGAAAGGTAAAGGCAAAAATATCTCCCAGAGCTCACGTTTAACAGATACGGTTATTCAGAGCAGTAATAGCAGTCAGGAAGACGCACAGACACTCTCTCACTCTCGCTGTATCTCTCGCACTCGGATTGAGCCGTTACTAAACCGAAATACGCCACGAACGCATGCAGAATAAATAATGCTTTGCAATCCAAACGTGTTTAAAATTTCAGAGAAGCAACATACATACACACATATGCTCACACGATTGATTTTTGGAAAGCAAGTCGACATTTAGCGGGCAGAGGTGCTGACAAATCCCATATTCATGTTGACCTACAAGACTGCACGCTACCCGCTATAAGCTCATGCAATATGGATGATGCCTGATTGCGATTACCTAGCAAACAGAGTCCTCATAAACATCATACAGCACATCCTCAACACATATGCCATTTTACGCATCAGTTTTATAGTAGCAAGGATATGAGATAAAGATTGCCGAATATGAATTTGTCTTATAAAAATGTAACATTCTCGAATTAAAATACTAAACTTGCACCGCAAATAGTTCTGAAATGAGAGGTGTTATTGGTGTGCTGATCTCACAGAATTGAAGGGCCCATAATTGCAGCCCATACACAGATCTAAACAATTATTAGAATGTGTATTTCTTGAATAAAGCTAATTTTTTTAAATGGAAAAATATCTATTGACACGAAGAAATAAAAACATAGTAAATTACAATATCAATGTCTTTTTTACATGATTCTAGTGCAAGGCATTTACGAACTACAGTAATATGAAAAATTTAAATACTTTCAGTTGTCTGCTCCATTTAACTCCTTAGTTACTATGTTACGATGTTCATATGTTTGTTTACATTTTGTTTCCACTAAACTGATTTTATTGGGATTTCCTTTATGATAAGTTCTTGAAATAGGACGTGCATGAAGGTGTGATTGTTTCAAAATCACTGGATTGGACGAAGAGGACCTGTATGTTGGCCACCCATTTACCAGATTTGACGCCTTTAGACATTTCCCTGGGGGAAAACTCAAAGATACTGTTTACAAGGACATACAGATTACATCAGAAGATATGAAACGACGAATTATAGCCGCCTGTTCTTGCTGAAATGCTGCAACATGTGCAGCAATCTTTACATGACAAACTGGAAGTTTTTATTGTATCTGGTGGTCATAGTTTTGAACACAACATGTGAAACCTTTCGTATTTCTTAAGAGAGTGCTGACACATTGTACAGTAAAAAAAAAACACACAAACATAAGTACAAAATACAATCTGTGTTTCATTGGAAATTCAGTAAGGAAAAACAAAAAAGTTCAACTGCAGATATTTAAAATGTTCATTACTATAGCTCGTCAACTGCTCCAACCAAAATCCTACAAAAATACCACTGACATTCTAATTTTCTCTAGTTTTATTTTCTTGATGTCAATAGGCATCGTTCCACTTGAAAAACATAACTTTTTTCATAGAATATACATTTTAATAATTAATATCTGATATGGACTGCAATTATGAGCCCTTGTCTAAACTTCAGTTCCGTGAAAGCAGCACATCAATAGCACCTCACATTTCAGAAATATATGCGGTGCAAGTTTTAGGTGATTCGCCCGGTATAGAGAGCGTTTTAGGCAAGTTATCTGAGACAGGGAACTTATTGTCACAGACGTAAAATATAAAAAATTATGGGTTAAAATTTGCATTAGAATGTCTACATGTCTCTTAAATAATCGCATTGTTAATATCCAATGAACATTTCAAAATTACAGGCTAAACACATGATTACACGCCACTGCATTGGTGTGCAAATAGAAATTCAGTTGTAAGAAACACACTCGCGATTCTACTTTCACCTCAGCGTTGCGAGATATTTATCAATCGTTTCATACAATAGTTGTTGTGCTTTGTAAATAAAAGATATAAAACAAAATAGCTCATCCAATAAATTACAATATGGAAAAATGGAGAACGGTTAGTTTTTCTGAACATGCCGACGTGCATCAGGTTTATAAGGAAGCAGGAAGTTTGCTAATTCCTTAAATTAAATAAACTGGAATAAGACACCTGATATTCTTTTATTTCATTCCGCCTGATACCATGCCTAGTGTGAAAATAAAATAAAACAACAACAACAATAATAACAATAATAATAATAATAATAATAATAATAATAATAATAATAATAATAATAATAATAATAATAATAATAATAATAATAGTCAGTGACTGCTCGTGGCCCCTGTGAAGGGTGGGCCAGAAACATATCCAAATGCAGTGGGGAAAGATTTCTTTTATCAAGACTTATACTCCTACCCGACATTCTCCCATAACTGCAGCATCATCATGCATAACTTCTGGTTTATATGAAACTCTTCTAATTCAGCTGTTGCAGTGCGCTTTAAGTCTTCTTCAGTCAATTCAGAAACAGCAATGAAGTTTATGAATCTTTCAACCGGTTTACCCCCACTGATTTTTTTGAATGGTCTTTAACGCCCGTTTTTACTACTGAGGCACCACAGACGATGAACACTGATGATATATGAAATGAAATGATATATTGGTAAAGGATTTATTTTTAAGAAAGGAAACGTTCCAGGCCTAAGTTTAGGGTACCTCCCCGGCATTTGCCATTTATGAGGACTGAGGAAAACCTGGAAAAAAACTCAATCAGGGAGGACGGTCCTGGCGGGATGTATCGTAATATTACAAAAATTTGTGACATGTATGTAATATCTGTTATTTCTTCGGTCTATACAGAAACGAAATTTGCCCTTTCTATTTCTTTTTATCTCATTCCTATAGATAACATTCGTTTCTCACTTCACACGCTGTCAGCTAAGATGTTTTATCAAATCATACAAAAAAATCTTAATTTTGTGCCATCTTGCTGAGTAAGCTCCTATACCTTTCGGTTGATGAGGTCCAAATCGTTTCACTTCCAACTTAACAGTTAAACTTGGAAGAGAAAATAGAGATCTTCAATAAAACATCCACTTTATTCACTGCCACAAAACAGACATGCTTTTATGTAACTTAATAGTTAACACTGTGAAAGTGATCTTTCCACCGACAAACAGTGAGGAAGCCACCCAATTTCAAATAAAAGGGGTTGGGGAAACCGTAGTGAGTTATGTATGGTGTCAGTAACCTCTCAACATCTGGTTCCTCAGAAAAGAGGATACAGAGAGCTGGCCCAAGAGACCGGAGAAATAAGCAGGAGAAAGGCTAACCCATATTGGAGGAAGACAAATATAAGACCTTGTAAATATTTTTCTGGTCTTGGAAAGTATAAGTTTAAAGCATAAAATTTCCCGGGGTGGCCCATGCACTTCCCTCGCTAACGGAGGACCCGCATGCTACCGCTACTACAGTACAGAGGAAATGCGCTTATTGCGTAAGATAGAATCAAGAACTAATCAATTATGCATCGCTGGTTTCATACATTTTTAGTATGAACAAAAGTTGACCAGAAGAGAAAATTGTAAATAATTATGGCATTTTATTTGGGAGGGGGTGTGCTGGGCCCATCTGGCTCTTATTGACGAACCGCCCCTTATAATAATGAATAGAATGGTAAAACAAAAGCTTCAGAAGTATACCAGATGCAAATATAAAGCATTTAATTGTGGCATACTATCGGTGACTAACATATCAGTCATTATTTATTATCGTTTCAAATGAAACTTGCTAAAAGTCAGTTGCATGCATAAACTTTTGAAACACTTAGCCCTGACATGTAAGTTTGAAATCTTTAACCTTAGTTTACCTATATCGAATTATTTGTCTAAGACTCCTCTATATTTAAGTGTTGTTAATTAACATTCTGTACAATATTTTTTTTACGTTTTTCAGGTTTCATTTCTTATAAAGCATTTTATACTACGCTGCAAGGCTCAAGTTTCGAAATTTCATCCTCTGCCCGTAATAGCACAACCCATTCCTAATGTGCTGCGTAAATTACTCCATAACCAACTCATTAGTCCTGTATCCTTCGCCAAAATGTACAGTCTAATCACATATGCTTATTCAAAATCTTCTTGTAATACTCGTAGATTGAGTTCTCCAAAAATATAGTTTCTGCTGTGAGCTAAAACATCACAAGAGCATACAATATGATGAGCAGATTCAGGCTGTTTCCCACAGTCTGTAGTCCAAGTAACCCGGAAACAAGTCCATTGTGTTAAGATGTTTCTTCATAGCGCAGCTCTATGAGAAGATCGGGGATTATTTTCAGCTGTTATATTGAAGTAAACCTTCACATATTTTCTTGCAATCCCTTAATAAGTAGTTTACCATGTACAAAGGTGGAGCTTGAATTCTGTTGCATTCAACCAGTTCTTAATTACTTCTCTTATAGAACATGTAGGTATGCCGAGTCGGCTCTGGTTCAACACAATTTAAAGCTGCTCTTTGTCAAGAAAACTTATCAGCTTTTTCAGTTCCCTCAGTGCCAGAATGTCCTGGTACCCAAATGAGTTGTATTCTGGCAAGTTTGTGAGTAGATTCAGGCAGTTTAAAATCAGGGACACTAAAGACATTAAATGCAGCCTGCTAATCTAGCAGCAACAGTTAAAAATGACGAGGGTAATGGGGAAGTGTGCACAATTATTCTATTTCTGTGAGCAAAAAATACGCAACCTGTAAACATCCATTGATGAATTATGCTGTATATGGAACGAACGGGAAATCCAGCTAATAGAGGAGTAAATGGTGGAGTGAATTAGCAGAACATCCAGCTATTAAAAATGGCTTGCTGGAGAACTATCGTTGACAATGTGTTTTCTATCGAGCAAATACTGTCATCTGTTTCAGAAACTGGAGAGAGGGGGGAGGACTCTGAGAGAAGACGATTTACACTTTGTCAAGACGAAGTGTTGAAATTAGTCAACATTGTGGACGCCCAGTTTCTATCGTATGGAATTTATTTTAAGTTATGACAAATGCTTGAATAACTTGAGATTATGTGCAAAAATTACGGAGTGATTTTCTTTATCTTGTGAGAGAGTTATGAGTGGGAGTTTTAATATATTTGAAAATGATAATGCCCAACGTTGGTAAGTCAAAGTCTGAGGGCGTTATGATGTGAGGGTGGCGTGGGTGTTCAATTAAAATGTTTGATCATGCCTCACATTGGTGGGCCACAGTTTGAAGGGGTTATAGGTGGCGGGAAGAATGGCGATGGAAGTTTGATTATTTGCGATACAGTCACCGCTCAATCACCACTCAATAACTCTTCTCGTCGATCTACAAGGATGTAGCTGGTTTTCGGGACCTGGTAGTGCTCGGTTGAGTGAAGGTAATTAAAGATGATGTATTGACCAGAGAGAATACCTTGTTATCTGCAAGTTGACGTTGTTTATTCAACAAAGAGTGCATCCTATGGCGTTTCTGTTCGGACCGCAGTAATGAGACGTCGGGCAGACACGCGGAGCTGTAATGCTTGACTAGCAGTTTCCTGACTGACTGCTGGGAAGACGTGCCGAGCAGAAGTGAAGCTCGAACATTGATGTTCCAATGCGTCCTATTACTTCTGTATTCTGAATACCAGAATGACGAATGAATAGTGTTTAACGCCCGTTTTTGCTACAGAGGCAACACAGGAGATGGACACTGATAATACATGAGATGAAATGATATATCGGGAAATGATTTTTATGGAAGGAATCGTTCCAGGCCTAAGTTTAGGGTACCTCCCCGGCATTTGCCATTTATGAGGACTGAGGAAAACCTGGAAAAAACCTCAGTCAGGAAGGACGGTCCTGGCGGGATTCGAACCCAGATATCCCGCTCACGAGTCCGAGACTTAAGGACCTCGGCCACCCGTGGCGGTCCAGAATAACGAGAAAAGACCAGAGTGCCCAAAGTAAAAGACCTCGAAAAGGGCTATTTCATGTCCTTAAATACTCAATATGGCTCGCTTGAGCACGTGATACAGGCACGCTCTATTTTCCCGCCACTATGGATTTAGACATCCTCATAGGCTATTGGAGACTTCATGCGTCTCTCATATTATTCGCTAATCAGATTATCTGAACGTAACCACTTGGCGATTCATCCAGTGTTCAAATTCCCTTGGTACCGAAAGTTATAGTCCAACGTCCTTAACGGTAGTATGACCATTTAGCAGCGCGGTTCTTTCCCAGCATACCTGACCGGGGGGCGAACATCCGTCCTCCTAATGAACAAAAGAAAGTATTTGCTCCATTGTCTGCCAAAACTGATCCTCTGCTGTCCGAGCAAAATTCATGCTTTTCTTGACATTCTTACAAACAGAACCCTTCACTTAAAGCTAGCTGGAATAAAATGTTACATATATTCTGATCAATTTCTCATAATTTTATGGAGTACCAAAAACTGCATCACTTGGTGTTGCTTTACCCGGTCACCTACAAACAATTACTTTTTTCACTTGCCCTTTTATATAAACAGGTTTTATAATGAAAAAGTAGATAAAAGAAGTTAAAGATTAAGGAAACTATAGAAAAGTATTGTTTACCTCTTTATTGTACATATACTAATATGAAAAAAAAAATTCTTAAAGAACTCGTGGCTAAAAACAAACAAAACATTGAAATAATCACACAAATTGTGCCTATTTAGCTATTTGTGTTTATTCATTTTTGAACCTCTAGTTCTTCTTCTTCTTCTTCTTCTTCTTCTTCTTCTTATTATTATTATTATTATTATTATTATTATTATTATTATTATTATTATTATTATTGTTAGTGTGCTTATGTTCCACGTTTGACTCAACGGGGGAAACATTGCGCAACTATTTCCTATTTGATTTCTTGATATACCATCTCTATAAAGCAATGATAGTTTTTCACCAGAGCTAGGTTCCACTTTCTAAAGGACGAATGCCATGCCCGAAGGGAACTCCTTCCTTTGGTTCTGCTACCATACAAACAGAAGAAATAGCAGTATTTGGTACATCTACCTTGCACAGCAAGTACCAAAGCTACAGCTTGCAATCACATTATGAAGCTGCCAGTTAAATTTCAGGTACCTTACGTTTTTGAGCATTCTTTTTGCGGTTCATATTTTCACACAATTCTTGATTCCGTTGTGCATCAGCCATAGGCTTCAAGCTGAACTTTCACACATCTATGGATATTGACATTTTTTTTTATAATAAATGCTTCAATTTCTACGGCAATGGTGAATGTTCTAGACTAAAGTAGAAAATTTGAATTGCATTTCTTTTTCTGAAAACTGACTATATTGTGTTTAGCCATTTGATTCCTCTATTGTAATTTGAAAGGTAGAAGCTCAGCTGTTTCCTTATGCAAAATATTTACTTATTTTTACTCAATGAAAGAGAATCTTAGGTAGCATTACAGCCTCAGGCTATAACTGCACCTTCAACATGTTTTCGGCATCGCTTCTTGTGAACTTTCCCTTTAAGATGCTGGCTTAGGTCCTGGTAAGTGTTCGCCATCAGGAACCGGCTAAAGAGTTGACGGCACTTTAGGATATTCTCGTTTCAACATTTATTTTTCTTGAAAAAGCTTTCAATTTGGTTAATACCACAATAACAATCTTCCACATAACTTGTCATTCAATTATACTAACATACTCTTGAGCCCAGTTTCTTGTTAAAATCCCCTAATAGTACTTTCGAAGTTTTTTCATCAAACGAATCCCAGGCTTTGCAATAAAAACTCCAGACGTTGTCAAAATAAACCTTATCAGGTGATGAACACAGAACGGCGAAACACATAGAAGAGAACGTGCTAACCATCAGAATACACGTCGGTCCTAGTGGTGTAGTGGTTACCATACTTGCCTCCTAACCCAAGATCGAACCCGAACAGGATCGATGGATTTTTCCGGGCGTAAAAATCCCAAGTATGGCTTCCTTCGGAAGGGAAGTAAAGCCGTGAGTCCCGTGTGGTACATTTACGGCACGAAAAAGAACCTCAAGCCTGAAAGAGAGGCCTCTGGGTAAACTTTGTCGGCTGTTTCACGCCCTGAGTTGAATGGGACGCTGATGACCTGAGCTGTTAAAGAGTGTCCGTAAATAAATCAATAAAATAATAAATAAAAAGACACCATTAAAGTTAAAGTGACGTTTTAACTAAGGAATTAAAGACTTCACTTTTTGGCAGGTATTAAACTTAATTATAAGAGAAATTGCTTTGGGAGAGCTAGTCAGTTTACAGTCACCAAATGGGCAAATTGCATGGAATAAAGTGAAAGCAAGGATTGATGATATAGAAAAACAGGAAATATTTGGTAGCCTAAGAGATAAGAGTAGTCTGATATATTACAGGAGTTTTAAGAAAGAGTGGAGCAGGGAAAAAAATATCGAGGTTGATACAAAAAGGGAAGGGAGGGTAAGAACAGGAACAACGATGTTAGATGGGGTAAAAGTTGACAAAAAATTGTGCCCACTGTTTGGTACGGTAAACAAGAAATTCCACTGTATATTAATTAGAATGTACAGAAACCGAAGGGTGGACAGGAAATATAGAACAAGAAGTAGGATAATTTGCAGGCAGAAATTCTGGCATTAAAGATTTTTGGGATTTGCAGGGGGAAAAAATGAATCGGTTTGGAAATTATGTAGAGAAAGTAAGATAAATGTGGTGGTGGAAAGTGATCCGGGCAAAGGAAGAAGGTAATAAGGTAACAATGAGGGAAGATGACCAGCTATTGGGAAATATTTGTAAAGTTCAGTTGTAATATATATATATATATATATATATATATATATATATATATATATATATATATTTAGAGCAGGATCCATGCACACAATAATTGAGGTGTTAGTTGTATAGGATCCTGAATTAATAAGCACTCAAGGATGAAGGAAATATTGTTTAACTATAATTGAAGTGTGTAGAAATAATAAATATTCATTCAATAATGTTATTGAAATATGTTTAGCTGCGCTATAATGCTGTTTTCTTTGTTAAATCTTTCACACCAGGAAAGTTCTTGTATAAATGCTACTCTATTTGTTTCATTATCTTATCTGAACTGAACATAAAGGGGGGTTATTTATATTTATCTTAATTACAGCACAAAGTTTTTTTTTTTTAAAAAAGAGTTTTCTTTTCTTTGAATCTATTTTATTCCATTCGTATTTATCATGTAGAAAGTATGGAAGTATTAAACCACAAATTCAGAAAAATGAACAGCTCTTCCATCCCACCTCTCTCATCTTTGTATCCTTTTATACTCTACCGGCCTACGGTTCACGGCATATAGCCAACCGTAGTGGACAAAAACAGAATGACTAATGGAGATGGGAAGGGGGGGGGGTAAAAGAAACTTTGTACTCCTGATAAAAATCCTCTCTGAGGCCTTGTTATTAACAATACATGCGTTTCACGAGCCTGGCGACCAGAAACAACTTTGGCTACAGGAAACCTTTCCTTTCGTCTAAAGACCACCAACGAAATAGCCCGCTCTGCACACTTCCAGTACTTGTAGCTTAATTAAAAACTTTACCAAACTCAAATAAAGCCTTGAAAATTCGGGATAGTAACCTCAAAAGCTGTGTGGGACCATCTTTTATCGATGCTGCAACTAGCGCATGTTACAATTAGCGAAAAGCGCACATATGGGTGTTGAGATTCAACTACTGATCTTTATTATAGTCATTTAGTACCTATGTTATTTTTAAAGATTTTAAAAAGAGAGCTCATCACGCAAAAGTCTGTAGAAAAGGGTGTGAAACACCTGAGAACACCTTTTTCAAATAATCCATCTGACAAAGGAAGACCATGGTTGGAGATATGGGTACGAGGATAACCTTTAAGTTGTTATAAATGATCACTAGGTGGCGCTATTGAGATAAGTCATTACTATTTTCTAAACAATTCACCTTTGTTATTGTGGACAAATAGTTGCAGCTTAGAAATGGACCGAGTAGTTGCTCTAGTGAGCGTTTAACCAAAACAATAGTGGGGGGATAACAATTTCACGTGAAGGTTTTCGTTGGATCATTTTGGTAAAGGCCTAACTCGACAGCAATGCATAGAATGATTTCGTTCCACTTTTAGTATTGAAGCACCATCAGAAAAGACTGTTTACAATTGGTTTGCAAAATTTCGTCACGGTCGTGCGTCCGTCAGTATGAATTTCATGAAGGTTGACCGAAATCGGTTGTTACTGCAAAAAACATCGCAACAAGATTGAAGAAGATCGGCATGTGACTTACAGTGAGACAGGGGCATATTCAAGACTGCAGTACATTCGATTTTGTATGAACATTTGACTTTGAAAAAGACATGTTGCCGAAGGATTCTGCATAATTTCACAGAAGCTTTAAAAAAAAAAAAAGTACTTGTTAATTGGTGTAATGAAATGCTCAAAAAATTCCACCGAGGAAATACAACATTTTGACAAGTGACAAAACTTCGGTATGTTCGTATGAACCGGAAACTGAGCAACAATCCACTGTTTGGGTGTTTCAAGATGAACCGAATCCCACAAAAGTTGTTCCAAGAAAACGATCGTTTGTTTCTTCGGCTGTACTGGACATGTCGCAACCATTCCTTTAGAGCATCGAAGAACAGTTAGTGCTGAATGATATACAATAGCCAGAAGTCATCGAGATAAAAATATCGAGTTAATGTCTCATTGTCCGCATTCACCTGTCTTATCGCCTAACGACTTCTTTTTGTTCCCGAATGTCAAAGCAAAAATGCGTGGACAGCGATTTTCATCACTCAAGAAGTTATTGAAGCCTTTAAAAAAAAAAAAAAAAAAAAAAAAAAATATATATATATATATATATATATATATATATATATATATATATATATTTTTGAGATACCAACTTCAGAGGGGGAAAAAATGTTTCCAGAATTGGCTTGAATACATGCAAAAGTGCTATCTTAAAGGCGAATATTTTGAAAAACAATAAAAGATAGTTTGTTTCTTTCCTAGTTTTTGTAACAACTTAAAAGACAACCCTCGTAGCACAATCAAATTGGTTCATCTGAAAGATATAAATATCACATATAGAATGATAAACATAAGATACTATTAAGAGTTCGTTTGCAGTATCTCAAAAGTACCCTAATATAATAATAATAATAATAATAATAATAATAAGCAACAGCCAAAAAAAAAAAAAACAAGTTGGAAAACATCTGAAGCATCGCTAGCGCTAGTTTCACAATACACGTTTTAACGCCCCCTTCGGTTTTCACCCTTAAGTTAAATATGCGTACTCTGACAGATGAGCGGACAAATATACCTGTATCGTAATATCCTGATCCGGATCCTAGTTATGCTTGAATTTCTATTTGTTAGTTTTTACTCATAAATTGTTATTTAATATCCGGATATATGACAATATATATTTAAATGATATTACATTTATGCTCATACACAAAAAACGTAAATATGCATCTTCATTTTAAAAATTAATGTGAAATTAATAAATATTCTAAAGTGAAAAACTAAAAATAAAAAAAATATATATATTATATTTAATTAATTTAAAAATAACAAAGTTCCTGTTTATTTTTTTTAAAAAAAGCATTACTTTATGCTTTTTAAGCATAAATGCCTTAAAATTACATTAACACGTGTATATCCTGAACATTGCTTACAAAAAAAAAAAAAAAGAGCTCACATTAGGGTTCGAAAATAGGTAGTTTCCATTGCTAGACACCTGTTTTTAACTTCTCAACTATCAGCATACGCCTTTCATGGAGAACTTCATATGTCTGATGAGGTTAAAGATTGTAAGATCCTTGAGCAGAGCACAACTCAGATAAAATTAACGCTTCGAGAATGTCTCCACCATGACCTTTCTTGGGAGAATGTTTTTCGAAGCAAATATGTCATGTCGCAGTTGTTGCTTTTCCGATGAGCCATATGTCTTAATTTAAATGTTATTGTAGTAAAAATAAAAACATATATCACAAAGTTTTTTGAAGGTTATTACAGAGCGCTCTTATATACAAATATAACTCTCAAACACATATTAGATTAATATTTCACATTTACTATTTTCACGATAATACTTTTATTAAATATAAAATATATGTATCCTTATAAATACAGTTTATATGCTGAATTAATTTTTCTTTTTATTTGAAAACAGTATGGAGAAAATTAAATGCAAGAGCGCTTTCAGTTTTCAGGAATACCACTACTCCTAATGGGCTTATTTCCCTAATTTTCAGAAACTATTTTTCTTATTTTATTTGAGAAGAAACTCAATATTGGTGCTGCTAGAGCGATTTTTAAATTTTAGGTTTCAGGTATACCCCTACTCCTAATGACTAGATTTCCTTATTTTCAGGAATTATCTTTTCATTTTATTTAAATGGATTATGGGAAGTTTCGTTACAAAAAACAAATATTCGTGCCGCTAGAGTAACTTTTAAATGTTGTGTTTCAGATATACCCCCACTCCTAATGGCCTGATTGCCCTGATTTTCGAAAAATACTTTTATCAATTTATTTTAATAAAATATACCGAGTTTCGTTGAGAATTAACAAAAATTGCAACCGCTAGAGCGACTTTTAATTTTTTTAAAAACTTTTCGCTTTAGGTTAACACCCACCTCCAATGTCGAATTTTGCTGAATAGCAAACTCAACGAATTGTTTGTTAATTGATGGCTATAGGCCGAGTTTCGCTAAGAAAAAAACAAAATTTGCGACTGCTTGGGCGTTAACGTTTTTTTTTTTTTTCATGTTGCTTTTGGTGCCTAGTAGGTAGGATCGATGGATATTTGAAGAAAATTTTCAAAAAGCGTTTCATGGATACAACCGCAATAGCGGAATTCGTTATAAAGTTTCTCTTTTTCCATATCCCTGGTTGGGGTCTTCTCATTGAATACGAATTCGGTGATAAACTTTCGCGGGAGTGTTTAACACGAGAGATTCTAGTTAAGCGTTCAGATTCCGCAAATCTCATTAAAATCCGTATGAGTGTGCAGCGGGTTCCAGTTATTTTAATGAAAGAGAAGTCAGTAGCGGCCAGAAACAGAAGAGGGATCACGTCCGGACCAGCTGTGGACCAAAGTATGTCTGTCACCAGCAGTGCTGGCCGTTATCTCGACATGGAGTTATCGAGCCCTACTGCTCTCCCCTACGACAGAAACAATGAAACAACATAAAAAAGAAGCAAAGAAAATAAATGACACATACTGTGTCTGCCGAAGCGTAAGATTTGCCCTTTTCTCTCCTGGCAGAGGCAGAACTGACTTGTCTTGCATGGTACAGTGCAGGTATCCATACGACCTGCTCTATTACTGTATCCTGAAATATGGCTCAATATTTCCAAATGTTCATTTGATGGTACTAGGAGGTGCATGTTTGTTTCTTGCATTCAATAGGGAATAAATGAAAGGAACCATGCGAGGTCAGTATTGTTTAAAGAGCGTCGAAGATGTTTTAACATTTCTCATGTTATAGGCAAAAGCGATTTCCAAAAGGCTAACTAGTAAGCACATCTACAGGGCGTAGGCAGACAAAAGGCATTTAAAATACTGCAAGCAGACAGTAATATAATTAAAATATGTATTTATTAAAGGTGAAACAGAGTAATATATCATTCATTATTAATTAATATACGCATTTAAGATACTTAATAATTTCTTGATCATATAATTAAAGAACTTAAGCTTACTTTTCTTGGTTACAAGCAAGTGATAATTGTCATAGTCAGCCGCTTGTCAGAGAGAACATTTTTCAACATGAAAATGAATGTGCTACTTCCACTGAAGTGAATGGAGCATATTTAAAACAAACTATTTCGGAAGGACTCACACCAGATATAACAGAACATTTATCTTACGGGACATCATGGAAATGTTGATCAAGAGAAAGTAAAGTAGTTGTGAATAGTCCTGGCGAATGAGCAAAAAATGCGCAGTGATTTCTGGTCGAGTTCATTTTCTGTTTATGCATTTATAGGGGAATCAGGTTAGTATCTCTCTTACTTCCGTACTGAACACTTTGTAGGGACGGTTTATTGCACTGCTGTATCGCTCTCATCATTCTCGCTTGCAATTGTTTGTTATATTTATGCAGCTGAGCAATTACCCTCACCACAGATTTCCTAGAATTGTTTCGAAAGATCGATACAAAGTAATTCGCCAGGACTACTCAAAACTACAGTGCTTCCACGTCCTCGCTATTTCCTCGTAATTGTATGTCCGAGGTAACCGTACGTTCCTTTTACTAATGAAGGTTGTGCTATTTAAAGAGCTTAAGTGAATGGATTGAGGAGAAAAAATTTGACTGCTTGAAAAGAAATAAACATATAACAACATTCCCAATAGATATTTGCCACTTAATTTTATAACCTTTTTCCCCTCGATATATTGAAACTCTGTAAGTGCTTTTTAAAATGCATAAATAATCGCGGGAAAAAAATCCACAATGATCCAAAAGAGGCAAAATCTAAAAGGTTTTAAACCTTATAATAGGCAACAGAAGGCAAAAAGGGAAAATAAAACTGACCCTACCTATTCCAAATATACAGAAACATGTCAATTTCTATCTGAGTCTTAAATACATCGCCCAGTTAGAAAAGGAATTTTGCCTAACTTCCGTGCCCTTATTTGTGAGATCCCTCAATTCAAGCCAAAAGATCTCTAATGCAACTTAGAATTACAATGACCACCTATCTTTATTATAGATGTTCTTACACCACCACACATTTCTCACAACGTTGAAGAAAGTTTGCATTCACAAGCATTAGTTCTTGTAAACTTGCTGCAATTTCTCTTTTTATATCGTCTTTTATTCTTTCAAGTATGCTAGCTACTCCTATACAGTGTATTTTTCAAGTTCTTCCATGAATAAAAAAATTGCATACCGTAAGATCTGGGATAAAGTATATGCGCCGCAACAGAGTTTCGTTAAAAAAATTATATTTTCTTTCAATGTCCATTTTTGGAAGATATATGTCTCTACGCATTCACGATATTTTAATAAAGTTTAGGATTTATAATAAAGTATTTATTTGAAATAGAATCTTGCTTCATTCGTGGGGGAAAAAAATAATGGATCTATAGAGTCACTTCTAATATGATCCAAATTCATTGCAGAAATTTACTCTACTTTCTGATCGTTTGGCAGCAATTCCTGAACAATAGATATCATATGATTTTACTTTTAAAAGTTTGGCTGTATTCCAAGCCGAGATTTGCAAAATTCCTGTTTCCTGTGCAAGCCTTTGCAGAGATCTCTTGGACTTTGTTGTAACCTTAACATGCACACAGTGGTTTGTTCAACGAACGTACGAACGAACGAACAAATTAATGAATGAATGTATTTTATTCAAATGAATAAATATAACTAATAATTAATGTTTATTAATATTAATTATATTAGTTATTAATAGTAATAACTTCGCAATCTTCACACAGGTTTACGTGCACGTGCCTTTCATAATATACAAAAAGTACATTATTTAAATAAATACGTAAATAAGTGATACCTCCATTGCTTGACGCAGTTAAAATAATAATGAAGTAATAATAATAATAATAATAATAATAATAATAAGAATAGCTTCATATACACATCCAGAACGTGGCACCCTTTTCCCCTTGTCAGTGCAATAAGAAAACACAATATCATATATAAATACATTTTATAAATCCCGTTTTTATTTCAATTTAGTTACCCCTGCCCCCACCCCCCGGTTTTCAGCCTTTTCAGCTGTCTCACCTTCGACATGAATTTGCCAACCTGTTCTTCATCGTTGCCTGCCAGCAGAGCCCAACATGCCTCTTGCCCTCAGTAAAGGAAGGCGGCAGAAACTTTTTTCTCAACACCTCAGTGCTGCTACAGTTCGCTAGGATGTGCGACCATGATTCTTCCTCTCCACATAAAGAGAAAGTTCTCTGTCCATTTTCACCTGAGATTCTGATCTGCAGTCATGCTCCAAGCCTAAACCATGCAAGTCCCTGTTTAATGAGTCTGGCCCCTGTTTTGATGTACTGCTCCATCCCCCAGTGGTTTGTTTTCACATACAAATCACACATCATACATCGTATAAACCTTTCGGCATCACACTCGCGCTAACACATAAATAAAGCGAAAAGTACTTTGTTTCACGACACCTTAAGATCGTCCTAGCAGCACAAAAACAAAGCTGCAACTGCTTTAGGCGAAGGTCAGAAAATAAAGATAGCCACACGAGTCTCCAACCACCACTCAATGCAAAAAGTCCATTTGAAGTAGATATTGTAGAGCGAAAACCTAAACGCAATAAAACCGACATAACTGTTACAAAACTATACAACTATGCTTATACTAAGCAAGAAATGTGCGATAAAAGGAAAAGATTGACAAAGAACACAAAAGCTGTAAAAGGGAAATTAATATATATATATATATATATATATATATTGACATTCAAATACGTAAATGACAGAATTAAAACTGACAAGAAAATTGGCAGTTGTCTGAAAACCAATAACTAAACCCCATAAAAGTTACAATAGAAACATCGAAATAAGTAACAAAGACACATTGTGGCATATACAACAGTAACAAGTGTGGGGAAAAGTATTGTAGTGTTGAGACGTTAGGAATTGAAAATGACAGTTGGGAAGGAGTACGTAAGCAAAATTAGACTCTGCGCATGCGCAACATGAAGAAGAAGCGGGCTGTTTAACGGTCTTGAGAGAAAGAGAGAGTGTCCAAGCCTGAAGAGACAGGACGTTGCCCGTTGGATACCAGATGGTTACCATTACGACAGACCCGTCGAGTTCATAGCAATTTTACAATGGGTAATAAAAGTATGATTTGAAATAGAGAAATGTTTACAGTTGTAAAGCGTAATACTATCCTCTTGTTTTATTATAATGGGTAGGGTTTTGTTTTAGGAATTTATGTCTCTAGTCGCTTCCTAGTTAGTGAAATAAGTATGGAATATTAGTTTATGAATTGTAGTAGAGCGGGGTCGCGACAATATGAACAGCATAATAAGACGTGCGTTGCTAATATAGTGGAGCAGAAGATGAGCAGAATAATTCATTAAACACTGGGATTTTAATTGATCTGATACCACTGAACAACGGTTTGCGCTTTATTTATTCATCATTAATGTCATATGCTGACTGCTCGGTTCTGCATCAATGGGCTAGCGATTACCAAGATTGAATTATATTCACGCTATAGCCATAAACCAGAGAACCCAGATATACATCAACGTTAAGAGGGAATACACATAGAAAAATGTGTTTTAAAAGCATCAGTAATCTCCTAAACTAGTGTTTCTATTGATAAGTTATTTTCTCAAGATTTATGAATAGAGAGGGGTTCATTTAGAAAATTAGAAGACTAAGCATCAATGTTTTAAATGAAAGAATGTTGTAAAACAAATAACTAACAAATATGATCATTAAAAGTTCAGCGTTTAATGAGGATAATTATGATGAAAATGACTTTGAGCAGAATTTAGTAGATGAAACAAATATCTCTTCAAATTTACTCTCGTTAAAGTGATCACACGGATTGTAAACAAGAGAGAGTTTCAAAAAGCAAAAGCAACTTGTTAGTATGAGGGCTGTTTGATAAGTAAGATAATTGGAGCATTAGTTGTTGTGTGAACGAAATTACATTCCATCACTTTTTTCTTTATTGTTACGAGTTTCTATTGAACTAGGGGTCCTGAGAAACTCATCGCCGCGGAAAATTGTCCATGTATTGTTATTGTTATTGTTATTTTAAACAAATGCTTAAGGATATTCTATGGGAAAGAATGCATATATCAAGTGATAATTCCCTATTACAGCCTTGGTTGTATCATTTAGCATTGTTATTACTGATGGTGGACCATATCAAAAAAGACACTGTACATTTAACATGCGGTGATTTCAGGGATGATCCTCATTAATAATGGCCAGATGGGATCGACCCTTCCATAGATAATGCCTTAATTGTTTACCATTTTCTCTTCACCTGATCATTAAAAAAAAAAAAATGCATAAATACCGTCATGTGTGACCGATTTGTTCTTAATTGTATCTTGTGCAATACGTCATTTCCTCTCCATTGTTGTAGTGCTAGGAATGCGGGTTCTCCGTTAATGAGAGAAGTTCATGGGCTAGCAAAGTCTTACTGGGACTTGTGTATGTCTTCTTCCGCAGATGGGTTAGTCTTACTCCTGCTTATTTCTGCGTTCTCTTGGGCCATCAAGGAGACGGTTCGCGGCCAGTGCTCGGTATTCTCTCTTTTCTTAGGAACCACATCTTGAGACCAGACTAGGCCAATCTTACTGATATGTCGCAAAACTGACTTGGGGTTGTTGTCGCATTTTGTTTGGAATTGGGTGGTTTCCTTACTGTTTGTCAGAGGAAAGTTAACTTCCACAGTGTTAACTGTTAAGTTACCCCCCCCCCCCAAAGTATCTGTTTTGCGGCAAATGACTTGATTTCGAGTCTACGTTTAACTGTTAAACGAAAGTGAAATGATTTGTGCCTCATTAATCGAAAGCTATAAGAGCTTACTCAGCAAGGCGGCACAAAATTAAGGTTTTATTTATTTATTGAAAAAACATCTTGGCTGAGAGCTTGTGAATCGCAGATTGTCTACAAAAATGTAGTCGTCGTCGTCGTCGTCGTCGTCGTCGTCGTCGTCGTAGTAGTAGTAGTAGTAGTAGTAGTAGTAGTAGTAGTAGTAGTAGTAGTAGTAGTAGTAGTAGTAGTACATTACAAATACTTATATATTTTATGCATAAGTGTGAAAGAAGAACAAATAATAATGCAAAAATAACAATAATGATAATAAATAAATAAACATTAAAATGGGAAAAAACAATATTTACAGATATATGAATGGAAATATATTACATTATTTATAATTATACTTTTTATTGACTTCTAATCAGAAAATATATTTCCTCTAGCTTCGCGCACTTTGGCTAGGAAAATGCCCACATTCAAACCAATTAGAGAGGTTCGCAAACAGGTCCCAGCATGCCAATCGTCCTCTAATTGCCTTAAAAAAAGTTGTCAGGAAACGACTTTTTTTCTAGGTGTTCCCAGTGAGTTCATTCAGCCAGCATATGCACTAATTCCTCATTCCCTCCACAAAACGGTAGATTCTCCTACCAGAGCTATCCTTTATATTTTTGAGCCTTAAAACTTCCTGTCTAAACCAGGCCATTCCTGGTCTCGCCTTTCTCCCTAGAATAAGCATATATACCTTTTAACCCCAGATTAATTTAATTTCATTCATTAGGTTCAAGAAGACATTCGTGTTACATTCTGCCTCCATTTCCTACCTGCTGATACCTTCTAGCCTTGTTGTACATTTCTTCCATGTGTTTTTATTATTGGCATTGCCTCGTTGCCAATTCCTCTTCAGTCCTCTTTCTACCTCTGCAGCCCAAAACGTTGGTGTTATATTTTGTCTATAGCATTTAGCGTGAAGTGTGGATGGTCTCCTGCATTAGTCTACAGTCAGCATTTCGCCGTCCTTGTTTTAATATTACCCGTATCTTCAAAACAACCCACCTCCCTCATGACCCCAAAGTTTGACGTATCTACAGAGATGGAAAACAAATTGAGAAGCACTTTTATAAATAATAATCAACATGTGCCGTAAATAAAATGTACTGTAGTTGCCATTAAAATGGGTAGTGACTTTTGGCCTATCTTGTATATACGCTTCACAACTCATGTTTAAAAATTAAGGAAACCAGTACTTCAAAAAATTACGTTAAAAGGAATTATCCAGATGGATGTGTATAACATTTAGCTGAACCTTTTTAAACAAAAAGGCGCGTCTTTATAGAGTTCTTAAGCAAGCTACTGGATCTATTCTGAGGATTATCTTCAGAGCAAGTTTTGACAAAAGAAGGAGGCTTAGTGCTTTCGTGTCCGGGACCCAGTTCGACAGAGAGAAAGGATCGTGTCTTTGCATCTCTTTCCTCTGAAATGACTAAAGCGCGTATCGACCGTGGGATTCGCGAATTGGGCCCTCGAGGTGTTTCAGCAAATCTTATGCCATGGCGTTAAGTCACGTCAGCGACTGGCATTAGGTCAACTGCAGTAGGTACCACGCCCGCGTCTTCCCCTCCAGCGCCCACCTTACCAACACAAAGCTAATGTGAATCGTTACAGCGCCCTCTTCAAATGCTGCCAGCCTCATGGAAATTGCATTTATAAATAGATATTTGACAAACTATATACAGTAGTAGCATTATTTCTGAACACTTTTGAGGTTTTTGTTAAATATTATATTAAGCTTTTCATTTTAATTGAAATTTGTGCTTTTACTGATGTCAAAATTTTCAGGAAATCTAGACAAACAAGTCTTAATGTTTATAAAACGAACAAACTTAATTATAATTACTACTTATGAAAACAATAGCTAGAAATTGCATTTTGGACACATTCATATGGATTATTGTAACTGCTTTGTGTTAATATTTTGTTGAATATCCTTTTGATTTGATTATTGCCTCGGTTCTTCGTGCCATTGAGTCCAATAAACATATATTAACATATATATTCTAGTGTTATGACTCTAAACCATGATTGTATGATAACCTCTAGTAGCTCCCTCTTGTTACTGGGATTCCGACGTCACACCTAAACTTTCAGCCTTGACCACAAGTTTTCATTTGGGTTGAAGACAGGACTGTTTTCTGGTCAACATGATGATTGCTGAACCATTTCTAATTGATTCAGCGGTGTGTCACTTGGTGCTATCCTGCTAGAAGATGCACTGCTGATTGTCACCCCCAAACAAATCACAAATAATAGGTAGCAGTTTTAAGCCTAAAACTTCTTGGTATTTCTTGGCATTAATACTGTCCTCTAACACTGCTAGGCGTCCGATACCATGATGCGGACAGGATACTTCATATTGGCGGTGGTGCACCCAGGTAACAAGTCCTCATCGGTTCGGCTATGAACAAACGTGATGCCATCACTTCCAAATATGTTGATCTTCGTTCATTGCTCCTAATGCCTTTACCCCAGTCTACTTGCGTCCAATTCCTGTGCATTGGACAAGATGTTCATATTCTTTTTGTTGAGATAGGATCTTTCTTGGGGTTCATTAATCATAGACTATTTTTGCAAAGTTTTTGCCTGATTTTTCGGTCATAGACTTGCAGTCTAGAAGTTCTCAAGATGACATTTATATCTTTTGCCGTCGTAGGTCGGCAATTTTGTAGAGAAAAGCGGCAGATTCTGCGGCATTCTTGAGCAGCGTTCATGGAGAAGTTCTTGTGTTACTTCGTACATCTTGCAAACTTTCCTAATGCCTGATTTTGTACCAACCTCTTCGCTATTTATTCATAGGAATAGCCTTCTTCACGATACATTATGCCTTACTCCTTTCACTTGGTGACCAATTAGCGTTTTTTGTCTTAGGAGTCATTATTTCAAGTAACGGGATTACATTTCAACTCACTCTGAAAGGTGTTCACTTCACTACAGTTAGTTGCCAACTGCTATACAACAATGACTTGACTTAAGTATTGAGAGAATACAACAATCAAACACAAGAGCTCTGTTGGTTAAAAATACAATAATTACACAACAATTATGTTACTGCTGCACTAAGATGGAATTATTGAAGTTACTGGATGATGTTAATTAAATTTGTTTCTAATATCTATACAGAAAGTAGCACTTTCCACTTTTCTAAAAGGTAATAAATATGGTATATCATAACAAAATAAAATCATCTGTTAATTTAGCATAATACAATCTTTGTATATCTTGTAAGATTTAAAAAGGATAAACGTTTTCGAAAATTTTCCAAAATTAATGCCACTACTGTAGTTTTGGAACTTTTGCACATCGCATTTACCTGCAGAATGTTAATTTAACTCACCACAGTGTATTGAAAGATAGTACAGGGGTCCTAAACAAGCAATTTGAAAGTCTGTATTTTGCCTGTTCATATTTCCAACTTGTGGCTTTAAAAGTTTCTGAAGGACAAGTACGCCACTGACTAAACTTCCATTAGACCACCTCCTCCCCCCACTTGCAGGTACGTCATTAATCCAGATGCACCGCAGCCCTTATTATGCCACCTTTTGTTACTTTATAACCAACTGGTGGTTTCTACATTCCCTCACCAAGGAATACACTCCAATCACAGCAGTGGATTAAAGATCATCTGGTGCTAATCTTTGTTTCCCAAAAATATGAGCGCTGTTCAATAAAGAATTATTATTATTCACTTTTTCTCCTCCTTTACTCGTTCTCATAAATTTGATGATATTTCTCAAAGTAATCTCCGTTGGATGCAATGCACCTGTCCCAGCGTTTCTGAATTGATTTCTGAGATATTCAGCAACATTTGCGATGTGCGGCCGTGCATTATCTTGGTGCAGTATCCAGCTTGTTGCAAGGAAATTTGATCTTGCAAAGCTTTCAGGACATTTATGTAATATTACCCAGCTACTGTTTTGTGTGCGAGTACGACTTTTTTGTGAACCATTCCTTGAATATCGAAAAAGAGACGACTATAACTTTCCAAGCAGAAAACCCAGTTATTTATTATTTATTTATAGATCAGATCACTAATGTATTTTTTAAAATTCAAATCTTATTTAATATCAGATTTATTGTTTCTTATAAAGTGAAACAGTTCCTACGCCCCCCCCCACTGCAATATAAATATAATGTATAGGTTGTAAGCCTAATTATATTTCGTGCATTTTAATTAGTAATGTAGATATTATGTGTAGATGTATAGCTTTAATACTTTAAATTGTGTGTCGTGAAAAGAAAAAGTTCTCTTGTGTAACGGTCTACGGTCGTCCAGCCAGAAACGGGGCAAAACCAAGAAGGCCATAAACCGCTATGCGTTGTGAAGGGACAAGTACAGGATTAATAAAGTCCTGGCTTTTTATTTATTAATTAATTTATTTATTTATGGACGCTCTTTAACATCTCAGGTCATCAGCGTCTCATTCAACACAGGGCGTGAAACGGCCGACAAATTTTGCTCAGAGGCCTCTTCTTTCAGTCTTGAGGTTCTTTTTCGTGCCGTAAATGTACGATACGACACGGGACCCACTGCTTTACTTCCCTTCCGAAGGAAGCCATACTTAGGATTTTTACGCCCCGAAAAAATCCATCGGTCCTGGCCGGGTTCGAACCCGCGATTTGGGTGTAGGAGGCAAGTATGGTAACCACTACACCACCAGGACCGACTCCTGGCTTTCGAATAAGTTAAGGTGGAATGAACTTGTCAGCTGTTTGTACAGTTAACTTTAAACCAACCAATGTAAATAAACGTTTTGAACTTTAGAATAGTAGCGGGTGGCATGCGTTGGCAAGTAAATTTGAAACAGTCAATAGTATATGTATATTTTTAATTTTTAAAGCAAGGCGCAAGACTTGCGCGTGCTTGTGTGACCCCCGTGGGCATTGTCAAGAAACTTGATAGAAGAGATTAGCTCCATTATTTCGTATCATTTCAAATTCTTAAAGTTCATATAATAATAATAATAATAATAATAATAATAATAAGTTATTTACTGTCAATAGACTCATTACGAATGTCTGATTGTCAAAAATGCTTCACAAGGCATACAAATAATTTACAAAATGCCGTATTTACGCGAATCTGATGTGCAATTTTTTGTCCAAATGGAGTATTCAAAATTGTGTTGTGCATTAGATTCGATGGCATCGATTCGAGTACAAATCCGTTCCGTAGTTCACCTCTAACTTCGTTCAAATTTATCGTTTATTACGTCATAATACATTGCTAGAATTAACGATTTCGTTACATTTATTGTTATCCAATTATTGCATAGAGCGTTTGAAAAGTAGGTTGTAGGTAGTCACGAAATGTAGGTCAAATCGAAAAGAACATCTTATGATGCTACTTTCAAGTGTAAAATAACTCTTTATGGTGAAAAAATTTGTAACGGAAAGGTTCGTAGAACGTTCAATGTAGTTGAGAACAACATTCGCTGGTGGCGGCAATAGAAATTGGCATTATTTGTTAGTAGGAAAAAATTTGCTGGTCTTCGCAAAGGAAGTCATCTTGACATTGAAGAAAAAGTTTTGTAATTTGTATATGAAAGGAGGAAGAACTGGCAACCTGTGACTAGTGACACCATAAGAAATAACTTTTTTTTTCTTTGACCTACGCCAATTGTCATGGCAACAGCATCGAAGATGGAGTTTGTCCTACGTGCTCCAAGATGTAAAAATAGTTTACGTATAAATTCTATGTTCTGATTGTTTTATGATGCGAACGGACTTATCTCTAATATGCAAAATTATTTTTTTATGATTTTAATTTTTGTATTGGGGCGCGTATTACATTCGATGATGCATTAGATTATAGTAAATGTCGTATTTATAGAAATCGTTTATTACATTACTACTGTTCGCCTAATCTATATACATATCTTTATATTAGGTATTTTCTAACTCGGGTTAAATTTATTTTCTAATGCGCCTTAATTAGTGTTCGTAATTTAATATACAACACCTGCATTTTATTAATTGAATCTTTATAAGTCGATTTAAAAGTTACATGTATTCTATACAAGCTAGTAATAATAATTATAATTTATTTACTATCAATAGATTTATTACAAATATATGACATTGTCAAAATGATTCACAAGATACAAATGATTTACCAGTTACATAATCCCTTATTACATTACTATTTATAGTTCTTCTTACCTATATATACATCTATATATTAGGTACTGTTTAAACTAATATTTAATTTTATTTTATACAGGCGCCTTATTTGGTGACGACAATTTATTATACAGTATCAAATGTTTAATTAGTAGGTTTTTTAGAAGTTAAACAGTACCTATATATACATCTATATATTAGGTACTGTTTAAACTAATATTTAATTTTATTTTATACAGGCGCCTTATTTGGTGACGACAATTTATTATACAGTATCAAATGTTTAATTAGTAGGTTTTTTAGAAGTTAATTTAAACTCTAGGTGTATTTTATGGGAAGTTATTATCTCAAGTAGTATAATTATTTATTTTATTGTCAATTACCTTCTTCAAAGCAATTAAAATTACCCTTACTATGCAAACACTTAAGGAAGCCCTTTTCCCTAAAAACATTTTTGCATGACTCCAGTAACACAATCTGGCGATTAGAAGGCAAGTGAAATGCGAGAGGGTGCTTAAACTATTTACGAGTGTATGTGGGATATCCTTGTTGTCACATGAATGAGGATCTCTCAAGATCCTGCATGCCCGTTGGACTTCTAACCGTAGGCGACTATCTTACAACACTTAATTTTTATCGGCATGAACACAGTGAGCTGGGCAGAAAATATTTGCTTAGCACATTCCTCTCGCTTGCCTTCTTCTGATTGCCAGACAGTACATTATAGACATTTTTTGTAAAACTAACAATCTATGCATATTATTATCAATACTTCCCTATATGTCTATACCTTATGATTAAAATGTATAAACTATGCCATAATAGTGCATTATCATAAGACAGATATCTCAACTCATATAAGCTTGAGCTATGCATGAGGTATCAAAGGCTACAACGGGTGTGGCTGTGGTCGTTTGAATTGGGAAAGGTGAGCTAAATGCTCGATATTTGTAAATTCTGGTGTAAAATAATTGAACTCGTAAAATAATAGGAATAACATAAACTTGCAAAGTAATTTTGATTTGAGGATGTGTTTTATTTTTTGGTCCAAATGAATTTAGCAAATCAATTAAATTTTACTAATGTAGAACCTACCAAATGCTATAAATTACACTCCCCTTGTTCAGCAGCGTTCTACATTTCATGTAGTTAAGCCTTCTAGTGCATTAAAAGTAACATACTAGCTGTGGTGCACAAAGTTGGCAAGAACTGCAAACCAAATTTGCGTTGCATGTACATACCTGAGAAGTGTCTTCTCCAGGAAGTTGCAAAGATTACAAAACTTGTTCTTACCTGCAAAACAAAGAGCGCAATCAGCAAATATCCAGGAAAAAGCTTATCACTTCTTAATACACTACTTAGCAAAGAAAAGCGACTGGCAGAACAAAAAGCCTGTTGAAATAAAATCAGTTAATCCCACTAAATTACGATATCATTGGGAAAGTTCACTTAAGTCAGTAGAAGAGATTTATCTTGAAAAAGCAAGTATTAGAGATCACTTCATAGAGCAAAGCGGAGAAATGTCGGCAGTGTCTGCGTGCTATCCCATGCGACACATAGGCACAATGGATTTCTGATTCAACAACAGTAAACTGTTCAAATACAAAGTTTTGAAAACGTAACTCTGTTTATAGTTAAGCTGAAAGACGGGATGGAGGCGATGTTAAGTACCGCCTGGATGCACAGTGTGGTCGAAAATGAATAAGGCATTAGTAGATAGATTATATATTTTTTTGCATTCCGTATAATCATTTAAAGCATGTGTGCTAAGTAGCTATTTATATTTTTTATTTAAAGTAAACATATGCAACTAATCTATCACGACCAAATGCATTGGAAATATGGTCCCCCCATTGTATTAACTACAATAACTGGACAGGAAAGATAAATAAACAAAGTAAAACTAAATTGAACGAGTTAAACTATATTTCTATATATTGCTAACGCACAGAATTGCCTAAAACTATAAAAAGATGGAAAAACAGCCCTCAAGAGGAAGTCAATAGATCAATTTCACTATAATTTACAGTAATCGCAAATACAGGCTGCTCCTTCGCATCCAGCACAGGCATATGACACCGCATCCTTCTCCGTTATCTTCCGAAAGTTTTCCATTACAGAAAAGCACTCCGTGTCCTCCTTGTCTGGCGACGGTTCTCGGTCTCAGTGCTGTCAGCAGCAATGGACACCTGATCATCATAAACTTCAAATTCGTCATATTTATCACGAAACGTTCTTTTCTTCCTTCCTCTTGCCTTATTCTGTACATCAGGAAGGGATGTGTGAGCAGGGCTATCTTTTGTTGTCCTGCGTTTCTTCTGCCCCTCTGCCACATTCCTATTACATTCTCAAATATGGAGGAGTGCCTATTACCATCACCTCCAAGTTACACAATAACCTAAAAGGAACACAGTTTCTACCAGCTATGCTGGTTTTCAAGTTATATTATTAATAATTCTAGTTCATGTACATTTCTGGAAACACAGGATCCTTAGTAGTAAACAAACCATAACATAATGTGAGGTTATTTACATATAAACAATGATTTCGTTAAACCGTAAAGAATAGTTTTGAAATAGCATTCACTAGATGCCAGCACAATACAAGGTAAAAAAGCAGGTGTGCCATATTACCACCTTCTCCTAAAAATGTGTGCTGTTTTTTTTAAATAAATTCTTCAAGTGGAGGAAAATAAAATAGCCTTTATTAGAAGAATGTTACTCAATAATGAACTTTTAAAGGAAATACAAATTGATAAAACTTTCAATATTTAGAACCGAATTCCTTTTATTGTAAACCGTTAACAAAATATGTTAATATTAAATTCTTAATAAAATACTTATTACCTAGCGATTATTTCTTGCAGACATTCCTATTTCTAACTGCAGAACGTTCCACGCCAATGGTTCGCTAGGCAGTTCAATGTTTGAAGGTCATAAACAGAGCAGCAGACTATGGTCATAAACAGAGCTAATGGGTATATACAACCGGGACGATCCAAAACTGTTTCGGCAATTCTCTACTAAGTGGATAATTCGAAAAGGGAGGGGGGTGACTGTACGACAATCTTCCATTTCTTCCTCTAAGTCCACGGTGAAGAACTGGTACCAGAAAAGGTGGAAGAATGCGATAGTTCGAACATCTACTGGATTTTCTGATTATTCACTTATATTTTTAATTACTTAAATACTTCCGTTATTTTTCCTTGTTTGTACTCTTGATAATCTGACTGTTTAACTAAAATATTATGACAAGCAATATATTATAATTTGTTTTAATATATTTATTACTTATTCTACAAGACAGAGGGAGAAAAAAGAGAGGGAATTATACCGAACAGAAGGAGAATTTGGTTATCAGGGACTTTTTTGAGTTAACTAAGTTTACAATTACAGATCAAAATAAAAAAGTCTGAGAGTTTAAAAAATAATCCCATTTATTACATGTATACGTATTTGTACACACACACACACACACATACACCCACACACACACACACACACATTTATATACCGGGTGTCCTATATATCTTGCTCACCCAAAATAATGTCTTCTGACATTTCAAACAAAAGTTTAACATCATGGGGGAGTTTTTGCTGAGGGTATATACTTTTTTGTACCTTCATTAATGTAGGAGATACGGAAAGAACTTTTTTCAAATGACAACATATACATTTTATTCAAAAATACACTTATCTCTCCAAGAGTTATAGAAATACACCATATTATTTTATGAAGAAAACAGTAGATTTGGAAATGATAAACGCACGGCTTCTTTTATTTTATAGCATTACAGTATAATTGCATAATTAAATCAATTAACTTCTTCAATAATGTAATCAAATAAATAATTATCTGCCACTTACATTCTCCGTAGATCTCTCTTCATGTGTGTAAATCACAATATCTCAGTGCAGTACTGACTTACCCTGATGAATTTACTACAGTACATTAGCATGTAAGCTAAAGTAACAATTTGAGGGGTGAGGGAGATACCCCAACTCTCTCTCAGAACAACTGTGTTTACAAGAATAGGAAAATCAAAAACAAAACCCTGAACTCTACTACAAACTACATTGGATAAATAATTTTTACAATCAAGGCATTAAACAGTTCGGTTTCTTCAATTACTCTGCATACCTTACCGCTTACACATTTATTTTCTGTGTGATATATTTTTGAATAGCTCTTAGAGAGGATAAATGTATTGGAGAATAAAATGTTCATAAGCACCAAGTTCTATCTAGTATCTCCTACATTAATCGAGATACATAAGTATACCCTCAGAAAGAACTTTCTTGTGGTGTTAAAAAACTTTTGCTAAAACAATTGCTCATTTGACGCATCAGAAAAGAGATACTTTGGGTAAGATAAATGGGGCACCTGTATATAATACTACAGTTATTTAATTAAGTTTAACTTAATATTTAGAAAAAAAAAAGATATTTTATTTAGTCATATATTATCCGGAATAGACATCCCACTTTACGTCAGAGGAGGAGGAATTGCGCATATAGGCCACTAGATGGGCCCACTCTACATGTGCTGCCAAAGGGGCACCTTCGGTAGGAAGAGATACATCGGGCGGCCAGGAATTCGGAGAGGTTATGCAAGAGGTGTCCCTAATGTTTTCAGACATGACAAGTCCTAGTGCCAGTTTCTCCCTTGAGAGCTCCCCGATCCCCTTGGAGGCCCCATGCAGAACCTACCAGATGCTAGGACAGAAACTTTTCCAAAAAGCAAGTCATCGCCGCGCCGCACCACAAGGCACCAGCCGGCCTCGACTGATGCTTCGATCTTATAGCTGAAACTTTGAAATGAAATGAAGGGAAAACGGAAAGCGAAAAATTCGTGTACTTAGCACCTTCAAGTGCCCAGAAGAAACCAGGAAAAAAACCAAGGTCAGAATGGCCGGCCCAGCAAGAATTAAACCCAAGACTCCTGAGTGTTTAACAGTTGTAAATATCTGACTACTGAATACGTGCTAGATATTTCGTAAATCTCTTCTCTTTATAAATGTTTCACTATCATTGCTTTATGTATGTAAACCGGCACAATAAAAGAATCACCAACAGCTAACATAAATTATATTTAATTTAGTTATACCAGTAGAGGAGAAAGTGAACATGTATTAATAATAACTCTGCATCATTTACATATAATTTTTATAAGCTTATTCGGTAATGAAAATGTGACACAGAAAATTAAAGAAAGATATAGAACGTCTAAGTTTTCTCATCCCAAAAGTCCCTGAAAGATGCAACTAAGATGGGATGCGTGCAATGAAAGTGCACCAGGATGTAACTTGACAAAACGTACGGCGATTCTGGGACATTCTGTATATAGGGAAGTAATGTTTTCTCATCGTGGAATATACTTACAAATATCTTCTGAGTAACTTCAGTTTTCTGTTTTTTGGTTTTAATAACAACAGGAAACAGATTTTTGTTGAATCATTCATTACTCTTGCACAAGAAATAATGTGTGTTTGATATCATAAACAGCTTCTGTCATAGTGTATGTTCTTTAATTAACCCAGAACGCACAGTTTGCAGTACGATTCACTGCTCTTGTATGCTTTGATTCGTCTGCCTTAATTACCGACTAGCGAATATTTTGATGTTTGAAAAGCCTGGAAGTGTTCTATTACCATATTGCATTTGCACTTTCAGCTTTAGACTGATTTAGAATTAAAAATGATGTTGCAGTCAGCTAATTACTTCCGGGGAATACCAGCGAAAAAAAAAAAAGAGCTCGTTAATTCAAAATTCCGAAATAAGCGAACTATTTCACTTATCTGATGTCATCATAAAATCGACCAATGGAATGAAACAAAGTTTACAATTTCAACCAACCACAGTCCCATATAACAGTGAAATTATCGTAAAATTTTACCAAATCCTTTCGCGAAGTGCATTTGTCTTCTGGTCAGTGTAGCCAACTTTATATCCTCAGTATAATTCCTGAGCACACATCACTGATCACTTTTGCTCGCAGATAGTAAAATGTTTTTTTTTTTTATTTGCTTCATTTAAGGACGCTCTTTAACATCTCAGGTCATCAGCGTCCCATTAAATTCAGGGCGTGAAATGGCCGGCAAATTTTGCTCAGAGGCCTCTTCTTTCATGCTTGAGGTTATTTTTCATGCCGTAAATGTACGACACGGAAACCACGGCTTTACTTCCCTTCCGAAGAAAGCCATACTTAGGATTTTACGCCCGAAAAAAATCCATCGATCCTGGCCGGGTTCGAGCCCACGATTTTGGGTTTAGAAGGCAAGTATGGTTACCACTACACCATCAGGACCGACAGATGGTGGAATGATGTTGATAGCAACAAACAATTGTTTTTGTGTATTTAGCCAAAGTTTGAAATAATTTTATAAATTAGGTAACAGTACTTGCCTAAGCAACCATAAATTTTAATACATACTGTTGTTCAAAATCAGAAAATGTTATCTTTGTTTTGTAATAGTCGCATTTCGTCTATTTCAGTCTCACGGTTTCTGAATAGATGGATATTTATAATCAAAAGTAACATTTTATACAACTGTTAATATTGTGTGCACGAATTTCTAACATATATTACATATATTCTTACTCTATTCATGAAATATTCAAATCGTATTTGGCTCTTCTCTATTGGCATTACTGACAATCGACATTCGCTGTTGCAAGATTGCGTTAAAAGGTTAAGCACAAATATACAATTACTACAAATTTGTTTGCCAAATTTAGAGGAATTATATTTAAATTCTTGTTTTATTAGTGAAATAGCCCCATTAAATATCACTCGAGCGTCTGAGCTCTTCATATAAATTCACTACCTTCGTGAATTTATCGGCAATCTCAGATTCTCTTATGGTAAAACTTTATTCGGAGCATCTGCTAGAAGTCTATCAACTTTTATATTACATGTCAAGGAAGCGAATCCCGGCGAAGGCCGGTAGAGTGTCCACCACAGAGGTAATGCAAACGTGTTAAAAACAACGCTTATTATTTTAAATAGAAGATATTGCCAAATAATCTGAACAAACCTGGAAACTAAATGCTAGTGAAAATAAGATACGAGAAGCATATATTTGACACTGGTGGTTTGAATCTATTTACAGCATCTTCGTCGGAAAACGTAAACTACATTGTCGATAAACGTGAATTCTGCTCATTTAGCTATACGATTACGAGAACACTGGGAACAACATCAGATTGGCATTTAGCACTTTTGAATTCTTTTCTCCTCTCTTTTATTCCGTATTTGCTCGCATGGCGCTGGATAATAAGAGGATAATGGGCGTCATTAAAGTCTAGTTGACACAGCCAGTATTTTCTTCCAAAATCCGAGAGGAAATCCCGGGATGACAGTTCAGAGTTTGTCCTGATTCTCCATTTCCAATGAGCATAGCCTCCCAGAAGGGATTATTGTACACAGAGCTCTTGTTGCATTAATTGTTGTGGCAGAATGCTATCTGTCGAAGTTAAATTACCTATGTTATTAGTTTGGTACCTAAATTGTATTTTTAATTCCCGTAAAGTTGTGTTAGTTCATATCCAATAAAGTGTTTTAGCTTATTGTAGAGAGTGAGCACATTAAATAAAGAGAGGAAAAAAAAAAAAAACCGGAACTTTACTAACTCTAGAAAAATAAAACAGAATGCTTTTGTATACATGTTAAGTGTTTTATTTGTTTGTTTTTTTTTCGGTTTTTTTCTTTCAGAAATACGATTGCAAACATAAGAAAACTATGGTTAGCATTTAAGGAAATATTTGAGAAAATTTAATGGCAAAGATTTTTTCGTTAATGGGGCAAACAAAATATGATCTAAACCTTAATTTGGCACAGCTTGTGACGTCACTATTACGTATGTCTGCCATGAACTTTGAAGTTTTCAAATTATTACACTTTTACATTATTAAAGATCATCTCGCAACCTTATATCTAGAGATCAGATGTTAAGTCATTGAAAATATAGAAAAGTCCGTCACGCCACGCAGGAGCTGCGTAAACTATGCGAATTTCTTACCTAATAGAGTAACTTTAAAAAGAATATAAAACCCAAATTATTTCCTTATTAATTAATGAAATGAAATAAGTTATGACATTACTGATGGTATTAGGGGAACAAAATTATAATTCTTGCGATCTATAAATATCCCAAAAAGAAGCCAATTTTTAGAATTATTATTATTATTATTATTATTATTATTATTATTAGATTAAACCACAAGAATTAATTGTATAATATTAATTAAATGAAATATATGACCACTGATAGACAAAGCTATACTGTGTGAACTTTTTCAAACATTTTTAAATGTATCCATGTTTATGAGCTGAGCCCTTGATATCTTTACAGTCACTAAAATGAGAAAAATAACAAAATATTTAGAGTTACATTATGTATTTAAGAAGATATAATTATATAAAATAGAAACATGTTACTAATCTTTTCAATCTTTTCAATGTACTAAGCATATATACATATTCAACAATAAACAATCGACAGTTTCATAATTTTCATTCGGCTTTGAAATTTAAGTTAAATGTTATTGCAATAAAAACATGTATCGAAAACGTTTTCTGAATGTTATTTAAGAGCACTTACATTTAAATATAATTCTCAAATACACATTAGATTAATATTTCACATTTGCTATCTTCACGACGATGCTTCTTTAAATATATATATATAAAAAAAAAAAAAACCGCACGCGCGCGCGCGCGCACACACACACACACAGATATATATCGTTATAAATACAGTTTACATGCTGAATTTTTAAATTTCGGTTTTCAAGTATACCCTTATTCCTATTGGTTCGATTTCCCTGATTTTCAGACACTATTGCTTTTATTTTATTTAAATTGTATATAGGGAGTTTCGTTGCGAAAACGCTAATATTAATGCCGATAGAGAGATTTTTAAATTTTGGGTTTCAGGTAACCCTCCCCCCTTCATAATATGTAGTATGATTTCACGGATTTTCAGAGATTTTTTGTTTCACATCAATGACATATATATATATATATATATATATATATATATAGTTTCCTATAAAATGTAAAATTGCAGCCGCTAGAGCGATTTTTAAATTTCGTTTTAACCACCACTGGTTTTTCAGGTATACCCACTCCTAATGGCCTGGTTGACCTTATTTTCGGAAACTACTTTTATCAATTTTTTAAATAAATATATGGATTTTCGTTCAGAAAAATAAAAAATTGCGGTAGAAAAAATTTTTAATTTTTTTTTTTTTAATTTTCCCTTTAGATTAGCCCTTTTCCCCAATGGTCTAATTTTGCTGTTTAACGAACTCTACGAATCGTTTATTTGATGATTATATGCCGAGTTCCGTTGAGAAAAAACAAAAACTGCAACCGCTAGAGTGTTAACAGTATATATATATATATACATATATATATACCTTTTTTCCAATTTTTTGGTGCCAAGTAGATAGAATCGATGGCGATTTTAAGAAGTTTTTCAAAAACCGTTTCATGGGTACACATTGTTAGCTATAGAGTATTTCCCTTATAAAATGAGATCCATTGCAAAACGTGTTATACAGCAGTTATAAATATCTCGAACTGCTGAGATCCATTCTTTCCATAGCATGCAATACCCTTTTTTCATGTCTTCGTTGGTTTTAGCGAATTCCGAAGGAATGTATGTAGCCATTATGGTTGCACCCATGAAAATAATTTTGAAAATGTTCTTCAATTTTTCGATTACTTCCTAGGCGCCAAAAATGATTATGCAAAAAATGCATATATTATCTGCTAAATCTCTAGCGGCCACAATTTTTGTTTGTTTGTTTGTTTTTCAACGAAACTAGGTGTACCATTTAAATAAAATAAGAAAAATAGTTTCTAAAAACTACCGAAATCAGATCATTTGGAATTGGGAATACACCAGAAAACAGACTTTTTCTAATCTTTTTTTTTGGGGGGGGGGTTATTTATTAAAGTTCTTTAACCTCTCAGGTCATCAGCGTTCCATTCAAATCAGGGCTTGAAACTGTGGACAAATTTTGCTCAGAGCCCTCTTTTTTCCGGCTTGAGCTCAGAAGAGAGAGACAAAGTGCTCGCGCCGACACCATAGAGCATTCAGACAAGGCATGTAGTAGCCCTTATATTAAGCCTTAGGTGATCTATAACTAGGAAAGGAGTGAGGAAATATTCACTGGCGGAAACTTCTCAATTGCAAGCTACAGATCATCAGTAATTGTGGCGCCGAAGTACTTTTACATGTTCCAATATTTAATCACTGCTTTATTGTCAATAACATATCTTGTTTCCTCCTATTAGCATATAATTATATATTTTTTAATTTAAACTTAAGAACTAGTGGTTCATATTAAAACTGCCATTATTTCTGAATAAAATATCAGATTGATATAGTAGAAATGATGATAATTCATTCTGTTCATTCAATAGTACGAATTTACTATTAAGGAGTGGACATAACCTAATTCTAGTTATGACGTCGTGTGGCAAGCTGTTCCTCCAACTTGTTATTTTGTGACGTCACTTATTAAATCTTTACTAATACTTTACAAATGTTGTGCATTATTTTGTGGAACAGAAAGTTACTTTACAAGGACTTTTACTAAAGCTCGAAATACAGCATGAAGGATCCTTAAAGAACGAAAGAAGAAAAAAAAACAGTTATGGGTTCTTCATCACTCGCTGACTTTTGGAAAAACTTTTTAATACAAATCGGCTGAGAATCTCAGGAGTCCTGAAGAGTAGGACTACTGTTTGCTTTGGCCAAGTACAGTTAAAGTAGAAGAGAAAAGTGTGTTTTGGAGACAAAGTTTTAATTAACTCCCAGCTGGCAATGTGTGTCGTTAGCAGGAAACACGGTGCTAATTACATTTCAGCCATGGCAATGATCACGAGGGAAAGTGTGTTGGTTGCGCTTTCCTTGCACTAGAGTGACCAGCAAGGTCCCAGTGCGGGAGGTCCCCTCCCATATGAGAACGAAAACCAGGATCGCGGCACCCAACTAGATTAGAACACTTCTCTCTGAAGTTACACACCAGTTCATTTTACAGTTCTTTCTCTCTTGTACTGAACAGCGCTAAGGGTCATGTGAGGCTGGAAGGCCTTTGACCAGTCAGCTATAGAGCGAATCTTAAAACATTAACCTCCAGAGTGAATTCCTTTCACAAGCGTTACAGAGGCCGCGTGTAAAACACGTGTATGTCTTAACATTTTCACATTTTGTTAAAGATGGTCTCTATGTAGTGCTCATAGAGATTTCAGAGGCTTTCAGCAGCATAAACCCGTGGTGTTACTGCTAAATATAGATTCCAAGCTTCTATAACCTTAATAACTAGAATTAATATTCATATGTGAGCAGCAGAATACACTACAAAGAGAGGGAGTTTAATAAAAACATAATAGTAACGCACCTATTAAAAAAACATTTTCTGCTTTTCATTCAACAAACTATCGATGACACTTGATTAAAGTCTGGAATATGCAGACAGAATGCAAGGTATAATCAAATTAATAATTGGGAGTTTGTCTATCGAATTTAAATGTTCTCCTCTAATAACCAGAAAGAAACAGGTTAAAATGTAATCTTTGTGCATCGTCCATTTTATTAAACATTCAGTTAGTTGCAACTATTTCACAATAAACTTCACTAACTTGCTATTAGCTACCAAGTATCGCTGCCGGAGATTGTCTGCATGAGAGCGTTGTTATTTCAAATGTAATATTACGTGATATTGAAATAACAACAACATTTCTCATATTTAATATGTATGACTGTATTACCATTAATGTACTGTTTCACCATAAGTATCTCATAGGCTTTTAAAACATTTCATTTAACTTTGTAACGCAACAACAGTTAGTCGTATGAAATTGGAGACTTTGATGATATGTTGAGAAGTGGTGGTGCATGCACATATTTTTATGGGCGAGAGCAATAAACAACAGTTATAGGAGAAAACGTTGACAATTTCGGGTTTGCGCAAATTAGAAATCTCCTAGAGAAGTCACTCCTGTCTAGAGGAGCACTGCAGAGGGACACTCGTTTTACCTCTGCTTTTGCAGTTGAAAAAAATCCTTTGCTTTAAGAAGTTTAGATGTGAGACTTGCATAATAATGAGAATGAATAACTAAATGTGATTTATCAGTGAGGAGAAACGATTGGATCCAATTGTGGAATATTAAAAATCTAGTCTCTAAAAAGATCACAGCCGATCCCTGTAAAAAGATAACATTCTCTTACGACTGTGCGAGCCGTGGGTCCCGTATCGTACATTTACAGCACGATAAAGAACCTCAAGCCTGAAAGAAGAGACCCCTGAGCAAAATTTGTCGGCCGTTTCACGCCCTGAATTGAATGGGACACTGATGACCTGAGATATTAAAGAGCGTCCGTAAATAAAACAAATAAAAAAAAACGACTGTGCGAAACAGGTCAGGGTCGCTTTTCTCTGGATAAATGTATGCTTTTTGTTTTAAATATACTTATTTAATTTATAACGCAGAATCATTTTATTATTTTGGAAATCTGCCTTAATCAGACTCTTTAAGTATATCAGAATATTAAATGAAGTATTTAGAAGGAAGGTTACGAATATATTTAACGTCATTAATCGTTGATTGTTTTTACTAACTACACCCTTGTGCACATCTCTCTCTCTCTCTCTCTCTCTCTCTCTCTCTTTACAAAGAGAATGCTTCTTTCTTTCAAGTTTGCACAATTGCTTTCCGGTATTCTCTCTTAATAGCTACTCAACAATAAGGTTACTGTTGCCTCTTCTATTGAGTTTGTTAAAAATGTTGCTTTGCAGTATTAACACCGATTTGCACATTTCTTGCTGCTTTGGAAATAGACCTGACACCTACAAGGTTTAGTAAGTAACGGTTCGTATATTAATACATGGGAACAGCAAAATCTGTATAAGTGATCATAAGTTTGTTTTCTATGTGTCTCAACGTATTAATGCTTCGGAATTCATGCATTCCGATTATAATAATGGGTAGACAAATAATATCATTTTTTATTTATTCATAACTGTAAGCGTTTTGACGTAAATTCGCCTGAAAAGCGTTGCGAAAATCATTTGAGTTCTCAATATTAGATTTGGCTTTATCCAGCTTAAATATCACAATATTAACAAAGATTTTCAAAAGTGTGGGCGAGATAGTTATGAGCTTGGCTTCACAGTTAGATTAGGTATGCATACAAACTCATGTTGCATTCTTAAATTCATAAGTTCGCCACTTTAGTGCGTTATAATATGATTCGTGAAACTTAGCGGCATATGAAGGCAGAGTGGGCTGAAATCACTAACCAGTCACTGATCAATAGCGTGGAGAAGGAGTAATAGGCGTGAGATCCTACGAAGATAGTCAAAATACATATACGTCGAAAGCAGGGTCAGTCGATCTATGTCTCGGTATGGATTTATTACTGATGTCTGGAAATGTTATATTGCAATTGAATAATCAGAGCTGCGCATATGTAAGGAAATCAAATGTAGCGGGTAAGCAGTTAGTGACGTAACATGAAAGTATGACAAACTTACAGCAAGAGAAATCTGGCTGCTGATGCGGTAGAGGTGCAGTCCCGAGCGACAGCGGAGAGGGCCGAACTCCTCAATTCCATGATGCGAGTGGGAGTATAAGGAAGTGCTAGAGATAGCGGAATTGTGGCAATACAAATTATCTGGAGTGTGAATGAGAAAGTGTAAGTGCAGTGTAAAATATATGTAATAATGAGTGCATGGAAATAACTGCAATAAAAATCTAAGAGTGCATGTTTCTAAAGTACACGCGGAAAAGTTTAAAGTTATCACGCCTATTCCAAAAAGACAGCAGTCAAAACAGTTCGTATGCTTATAACTATAATAAAAATCTAAGACAACACAAGTACATGAATGTAATATATGGATACACAGATACTCTTGCACGTGTGTTGATTCCAGTATTAAGTGGAATATGCATAAACACATAAACAGCATATGTCAAACTTAAATTCGCTATGAAAACCTTATAGGTTATTCTGAAGATATTGATGACCTTATAATAGACACTGAAGATGTTTCTGCTCTCAATGAAAAGGTGGAAATACTAGCCCAAGAAAGCAAACAAGGAAGTTCCAACAGTTGAGTACAAATAGAAAAAGTCGCTTTCGAGTTGTTTTTCGGTGCCATTAAGGGAATTTCCACAACAAGAGAACTTGAAGTTGTGAAGAAACACACAGCATCCTTAAAGGCAACATTATCCGCTGTTCACAACCAAAATGAACCAGTGCTCATGTCCAAAACTAAAGAAATGTCCCAAAAGGGAAATGTTTTTCCACAAAGAAGACTCTTTGCTACAATAAAAATATTTTTAAAAAGTTTAAAAAAAACTCATCGCATTCTCCTTTCAAAGCCCCATCCAACAGAGGCTAAACGTCATTGCTTTTTCCTTGCAGCAAGATGGAAAAGAAACCACATCTCATTGGATTCCCCTTGCGGAAACTGATACAACAGAAGCAAACGTCTTAGCTGTTTTAGAGGTGTATGTAAAAATGCCGAAGGAAAAAAGAAACCATCAAGAAGTATTTTACTTAGAGTCTGAATAGGAGAAAATAGCAACTTCACCTTACTTTATAAGGATTAATTTCTGGCCTTATTTAATTTTACATATCACAATTGCAAAGAGTCTTATTGTTGGCCAAAATCCTTAATAAAATGCTACATTATGACACTAGTTGCACAAAATTACCTTTACGTCATTAAAGTGTTTTCATTGGTAAAACGTTGTCTAAAAGATATATTAAGGAAACAGTTTATGTATTGCTGAAAACAGAATCAATCATTCATTTCCGTTCTAGAATGCATACTTACAGAATTAATAAAATACAATTTAGTAAAAAAACTTATATGCATTATTAGCTAGTAAATTAATTAGTAGAGGTTAATAATACTAACCTGTTCTGAAACATATGTCAACACTAAATTTTCTCAAATGTACTTAATATTTTATTGTTCGTTCAATTAATGAATTTTCGTATTCCAAAGTTCAGCTTTTTCTTGCGGCAAAACCATCTTATCTCACAAAAATATAACTCCCATACTCAGAAGTGAGGAGTAGTAATTCATTACAAAATCGGCATTAATATTAATTAATTTTAATAATATTGTTATGCAATTCTGGTATCCAAAAAATATCTTTCGCTTGTTCCTGAAAAATTTACAATTCGTACTTACAGCAGCCATACAGTATAGCATACCTAGAACTCTGCCTAGCGTTCCGTCGTAAACAGTAACATGTTTATGCATTGAAGCCATAAACTCAAATCCTTCCCTATTACGAGGGCAGGTCCATAAGTATCCGGCCAAACATTTTCTAGGTATGATAAAGACAAAAACTATATTCACATTTCAGTATAGTTACCCTTTATTGCAATTACATTTCTCACATCTTTGAATTAACGTTTCAATCCCCCTCCCCCCCAAAAAAAAATTAGCCAGAATTTTTGTCTGCAAAATGGGCATAAACAACATCCATCACTTCTTCGTCACTCTTAGATTTCCTTCCTCGAAGGTCCTTCTTGAGTTTTTAGAAGAGAAAATGGTCACTGGGAGCTATATCTTGGCTGTAAGATGGATGGTCGATTTCCTTGAAGCCACATTTCTTCATAGCGTCATTTGCAACAAGAGCTGTGTGACAGGCGCGTTGTTGTGAAGAAGGCGCACACCACCACTCAGCTTTACTCGCTTTGATGGAAGCACGTAGTCTGTGCAGTAGGCCAGCATAGTACTCCCCATTTATTGTGGTGTTCCTCTACTTCAAGTCAATGATGAGTATTCCTTCACATTTCCAAAAGATTGTTCACATGCTCTTCTTGGTTGACTGAGTGATCTTGGCCTTTAGTGGCGGTGCTTCGCCAGGTTTACGCCACTCCATTGATTCTCTTTTGGACAAATAATCATAGTAGAGGTCCATAGTTTCATCTCCTTTAACAATGGTTAGCAGAACCTCTCTCTCGTTGCCACAGCAGAGCTCCAAAAATGCCTGACAACATACGACTCGTTGTTGCTTTTGGACTGAGGAAAGAAATCTAGGCACTCATCTTGCACTAGCCTTATTCATGTGTAAATGTTCATGAATAAATGGAATTTTTTTTAATGATGTTATTTATGGACGCTCTTTAACATCTCAGGTCATCAGCGTCCCATTCAACTCAGGGCGTGAAACGGCCGACAAATTTTGCTCAGAGGCCTCTCTTTCAGGCTTGAGGTTCTTTTACGTGCCGTAAATGTACGACACGGGACCCACAGCTTTACTTCCCTTACGAAGGAAGTCATACTTAGGATTTTTACGCCCCGAAAAAATCCATCGGTCCCGGCCGGGTTCGAACCCGCGATCTTGAGTTTAGGAGGCAAGTATGGTAACCACTACACCACCAGGACCGACATGAATAAATCGAGGGATTATTGTTTTAGAAAAGCTTAATTTGCTGCTATTTCTGTAACTTTGAGCCGCCGGTCTTCCATAATACCTCCTTCCACAAGAGCGATGTTTTCAGGAGTGAGCACCTCCAAGGGCCGATCTGCACGCTCTTTATCTTCAATGCTTTCTCGACCCGTTCGAAAAAGTTTGGCTTATTCTTTTACGGTAGAATGTGAGGGGGATGCTTCTCCATATATATATACAGTTTAATCGCTGTTTGATTTCATTTCGAGTAAGTCCTTTTGTGAAGATTTTAACAGCTTGAAACTCCATTTTGAACATGTCACAAACTTCTACACATAGCCTTCTTTACGCAACTATATCTGAACTACTAAACACAGCGGAGCGAACGTTTTTTCTGCAATTATTTAATTAATAGATAAGGTATGACACGAGATGAAGCTTTTGTGAAGGCGATAATATTTATCGCCGAGGCCGGAAACTCGTAGACCTACCCTCGTATTGACATGTACCATAGCTTGCGTCAGGCTGATGTTGATATCTTGTTTCCGAAGGAATTATTTCATCTCTAATCAGAATATATTATTATATAGTACCTAGTTAATCAAGACAGTTTATTTAGGTGGAAAAAGTTAATTCTATCAGAAAAGCATTTCATCTTGGGCAACAGAGCGATGCATGAACAAATTTTGAAGTAAAAGAATAACACTCTTTGGTATAATCTTTAAGAAATAGTTTAAAATGTTATTTAAGAAAGTTTATTTTACAGTTTATGCTAAAGTATAAAATACGATTGAATAATACAATATTCTTCATATTAAGTGTTAGATTCTATTTCAGTGACTATTTTAAGAAAGTTTAGTATCTTTCAAACAGTCTATTTTTACATTTTTAGTGCCTAATGATTGTAATCTAGTTATAATTACAAAATAATTACAAAGGCAGCAACTGAGCGGAGGTGAGATGATAAAGAGATGATTTATTAGCCCCAGATGTCCTGCGAGCATGTGATGATCCAACAAAAGGAACGTGTTGTTCAAGTTGGCTCTGCAGAAGGCTGGCTTGGCTCAGATGCTGATTCTCTCCTTCCTTTGTGAAAGGAAATTGGGTTTTCCACATGCACGCGGCAGTAATGTGAAACTGGTGTTATGGCAGTGCAATTAAAAAGACTCCACATTTCTTGCAATTAGCTTCTCCTTCTCTTTGCGCAGCATTCCAGTGGGTTTCGCCTGCACTATGGGAGGGATGCTAGATATTGTTCGTGTCCTTCCCGACAGCATGCAGAGCAAGATTCTGCTTTCCGTATTTTCAGACTGACTTTGCTCTGAGGCATTCAGGTTTTATCGTTTAAACCAGAGAATGTGGTGTGTAATATTTTTCTATCTCCGGGGTGCTCTTCAGCAACTCATCTTCGTGGTCGTTTCTTGAATAAGATCCTCTAGATCATAGAATCAACCCTCGCGCTTCTCTGGGATGTTAGAAGCTCTAACATTCCACTTACTTCCCTTATACACTCGTACTTGTATCTACTTTTGTTTACTATTACCAAATAGAAAGAATATCACACAAATACCCAATTATGTTTACAGGGTCAGCAGTTTTTCCATAAAAAATACTTAACATGTTAACCTTATACAAGTATGAAATCGTAGCACATTGAATATTTGATTTTCCCCTATCTATGGCGTCAAAACTATTACTCGGATATTTGTTCTATAACGAGTTCATTGACAGTTGATTTTTTAAGCTTTTGGGGTAATATGAGAAATTTAAATTTAATCAATTGAAGATTTTATGTTATAAAAGAAAATTTTATGCAACAGCATATGGTATCGAGAAAACTTAACTTTTTATAGGTGGGGCTGTAAATAAATAAGTGGCAACATTTTCGAAAAGCAGCAGGTAAAGCGAGGAGTTTGGTGTTGGTTGAATTGGCCAATGTTGTGTGAAGGGACTTAAAGTATATTTACAAAACTGGAACAGTGTTTCTATATAAATTCAAGTAGCTTGTGTCAAAAATGTATGTCAGCACCATGATGGGTTGCAGGAAGCGTACGAGAGTTACTATGAAAGTTTTGAGTAAATGCTGATCCACTTAAAAGGAATGCGGCATGTAGTAGACCCATCTCTTACGAGTAAAACAGTACCAGGAAGCGACCCTCCCATTTCCGCATTCCAGAGTGTGATGGTAAACAACCTCTCCCGTGCACAGTCAGTCAATCGTTACGATGGATTGGGGAGAAAGCATTTTCCCACTATTCATCCTTTATGATTTCAAGACTGGTTTAAATTAAAGCCTTGAGCACTGGCGACAGCCTTTTGGGATCTTTTCTCTAACTAGAGCAACAGTTTTCCCCTGGTTTACGGAATTTAAAAGAGGCCGAACTCAATGCAAGATGAGGAGAGAAGTGGGCGTCCACAACGGCAGTGACTGAGGTAAACATTGCCGCGGTGGAAAAAAGAATATGTGAAAAAATAATATAACATTTAAGGACATCGAGGCAGACTTCTAGATTGGATCGCCAGCAGTATCAAAAATTTTGCATGATTATCTTCGTGTCAGGAAGGCTTCCTCTCTTTGGGTGCCCCACAATTTAACAGAGGCACAAAAGCGCACTCGCGTCGAATGGTATCAAGAAATGGTGCTGAGATTCGACGGAGGGAGCTCAAGGCGTGCTCTATGTCGTCATGTATGGATTTACCAATTTGAATCGTAGACCTAGCGAGAGTCGGAAGTTTGGGTCTTTCCAGATGAAGATCCTCTTACGAAAGTGAAGAAGGGCCGAAGAGTTGATAAGAAAATGGCAGTCACAATTCCTCTAGAGGAGTTAAGCACGGTTACAGCTCTGCGGTACACCACAATCTGCGTGCTCAAAGTTCAAGCTCTGTGAAAGCTGTTCAAGGATACGACTGAGGCGGATCCTGCTTCACCACGGCAACACCTCTCATACAACTGACATCACCATCCAGTTCCTGCAGTCCGCAGAGACTCATAACTGATCCTCCCTATAGTCCTGGTGTCGCTCCATGCGCTTATTTTCTCTTATTAGTGGTGAAACATCGCAGTCGGAGTGAGTCTACCCAGTTTGAGTGTCTCAAAACTTTGCTCTCAAATAGCAACGATGCGCTACGGTTTCGCACAGTTACACGGTGGGTCAAGGTCAGCAGACTGGGGTACTAACGTTTCCTCACTATGCGTTGCAAACAGTCGCACTTTCTGAGGGACACACTACCTTGCATCTTGCATGAATGCTCGTTGTCACGTGGCAGTAATGGTGACCCACTCGTTGGCCAAGTGGTGTTAGGAGGTTTTGGAACATCCACCATACTCGTCTGTGTGATTTCCAGATATTCCCTCCTGGCTATCAGTCACAGGGCGGTCCATTCCGACATCAACGATAACAATGGCATAAGACAGCTACCAGTGCAGAAGATTAAGAATGTCGTATTTGAGACCGAGATAAATTGACGATTATTGCGCTAATTAGAATAAGTACTTTGCCTTTTCTGCTCATTAAAGGAAGGATAAGAGGTTTTCTGCAAAAATGTTATATTAACTTTGAATAATATACATTTTAATCTACTACAGAGAATGAATTGCCCGGTGTTTTTTCCCCCACTCAATATCCTATTACACGTTCATAAAGACCTGCTATCGTGGTGTATTATTAACGATTTCTAAAAAAGAAAAGAATACTTACTACAAGAGAAAAAGGTCGGTTCTCGTGGTGTAGTGGTAACCATACTTGCCTTCTAAATCCAAGGTCGCGGGTTCAGGACCAGGACCAGGACTGATGGATTTTTTCGGCCGTAAAAATCCTAAGTATGGCTTCCTTCGGAAGGGAAGTAAAGCCAAGGGTCCCATGATGTACGTTTACGGCACGAAAAACAACCTCAAGTGTGAAAGAAGAGGCCTTTGAGCAAAATTTATCGGCAGTTTCACGCCCTGATTTGAATGGGGCCTAATGACCTGAGATGTTAAAAAGCGTCCGTAAATAAACCAAATTCAAACAAGAAAAAACCATCAAGGAGAGAGCATTTTAAGGGAATGAGATAAAAGTTTATATTATAACCATTGTGACTTCAAAAATAAAAATGTATATTTATGCCTTTTCAACCTATGGTTATATAGACAGGGGAAGATACGGTTTGCTCATTATTATTATTATTATTATTTGCTAATAATTATAAATTATCGGGTGAGATTCAGGCGGTAACCCATGGAACTCTCACTCAGAAGGTCCGGGGCTCAAATTCCTTGGAGTTGGCCATTCCGAATTTGAGTTTTTATTATTATTATTATTATTATTATTATTATTATTATTATTATTATTATTATTATTATTTATGTTAAGGTGAATGCTGGGACGGATTTGTACTTCCCGGAAAAATTCCGCTTCCTATTGCATATCATTCCATTCCGCTAGCTCTGTTACAAAGTCCAAAGTGACTGCTGCAGTGTATGGTATGAAAATGGTTTCCGCCTGAGCATTTGGTGTGGAAGCGGCGCATCTGGAGGCTCAAACTCCTTGGAGGAGAAACCAGCGTCTCCCGTTGTTCTAAACCATATGCGTTTTAAAACCACTTTTATACTAATATAACAAATATAGCAACTCACAGTATTTAAAAACGAGAGTTAAAATCAAGAACCAAATCAAAATTATATGAAAATGGATTTTTGGTAGTGGTGTGCAAAAATGATTAGAAAAGATATAATACACGTTTATAACTGACAAGGTATAGATTTTCAAAGAAAATGTATTTTCACTCATTTAAGAGGTAGACCAGTTGTAGCAGCAAAATGGAGGTTGAAATGACGGAGAAGACTGGAAAAGAGCTAAAAATAAACAAATAAATAAAAAATAATAAATGGGAGGAAAGGAGTTAGTAATTCAGATATATAAAATTTAAAATAAAAAATTATCAGTTTGAAATTAAATAAGTTAATGCATAAAACAGCAAATATCTTTTCTTTATTTTCTTTCCATGCGAATTAAAATGGAATTTGTGGCGAACGTGTGAAGTTCTGATTAGTGTCTTACCGGCAGTTCCTGTCATTTATTTCGCCAATTGCTCTGTCATCACTTCCTATTCGTCATTAATGAGCATAATGTGGGGAAAGCTTGTCATTAAGCCCATGAAATGAGGCACATTCCACATTTTGAACAAGGGTTAAAACCTACAGAATAAAGCACATAGCTCAACTTCAGCCAATCTGCTTTGTGCTTGCTGCATCCATATTTCAAGGGGCTTAGAAAAGTGGCTCCGACAACCAAAATGTAAAGCTCCAATATCATAGACAAACAAATGGGCTTATTTCGTAACCATCATCAAAAACACATTCAACAGAAAATATTCATTGGGATTCTAGAAATAGGCGCATTGATTTCTATAGCAATCGGTTGTTTTGTGTTCCTTTAGTTCCAATTAAATTAAAAGCAACCAAGGCGTTTAATAATAATAAACAAAATCTTGTGCTTCCTTTTCTATTATGTTAATGGATAAACCTCAGCTTTGAAAGTAATAAATAATGCAAAAATACAACACACAATTGTATTGATGTTAAAATGGAACAAACAAGTCATATGTAAACTTTAAAGAACATACTATAATGAATAATTTACTTTCAAATATTCCCAAATTCATTTGCCATGTAACATATTTTAAAACGCATTTCAAAATGTGATTCTCCGCAAAATAAGGCAATTAATGGAATCATCCACCAATTAATATCGATAATATGAAACGTATGTATAGGTATATAATCATGTGGACAGAACTATAACTTCGTTTGAAATCGTAAATGTATTTCATTTACCACTGTAACTCTACGAAAACATTTCTCTTCGAAATTACTATTTCCCACGCATAGTTCAAATATTATCTTATACACACGTGCTTCAATAGAATAAAACACATTTATATATTCCAATAAAAAAATACTCGGAATTGGTATTTCCGAGCTACAAAGTTTGTGTGCATGTTTCTTTGCAATCCTTTTCTAAGCTACTGAAATGTTATCTATGGAGGTATAATAAAATATAAGGGTTCATTTATTTTATTTACTCAAACCATTAAATAACCATTAAAAAAATAAATAGCAATTTTTTTCATACTTTCCCCAAGCGAACAGGAGCTTGTAAATTTCATTATCAAACAAAGGGTTGGGTTGGATTTGGTGGGGTTAGGTAAAGTAAGATAAGGTAGATTTCCATCCACTTGAGCACAAATACTTCCACATCTTCTTCACTGGAGTCACCGACATTCAAATGCTTCTTTTAACAGTCTAAACATATAATATTCGTAGTAGTAATTAGTAGTAGCAGCAGCAGCAGTAGTAGTAGTGGTGGTAATAGTAGTAGTAGTAGTAGTAGTAGTAGTAGTAGTAGTAGTAGTAGAAGTAGTAGTAGTATAGTAGTAGTAGTAGTAGTATAGTAGTAGTAGTAGTAGTGGTGGTGGTAGTAGTAGTAGTAGAAGTAGTAGTAGTATAGTAGTAGTAGTGGTAGTAGTAGTAGTAGTAGTAGTAGTAGTAGTAGTAGCAGTAGTAGTGGTAGTAGTAGTAGTAGTGGTGGTGGTGGTGGTGGTAGTAGTAGTAGTAGTATAGTAGTAGTAGTAGTAGTAGAAGTAGTAGTAGTATAGTAGTAGTAGTGGTAGTAGTAGAAGTAGTAGTAGTAGTAGTAGTAGTAGTAGTAGTAGTATAGTAGTAGTAGTAGTAGTAGTAGTAGTAGTAGTAGTGGTGGTGGTGGTGGTAGTAGTATAGTAGTAGTAGTAGTAGTAGTAGTAGTAGGAGTAGTAGTAGTAGTAATAGTAGTAGTAGTAGTTAGTAGTAGAAATAGTAGTAGTAATTGTAGTAATAGTAGTAGTAACAGGAGTGTATTTATCACAGTGGCACAAAAACAATTCAAAAGGCGCACGAGCCCAACATGCTTTCATGATACATTTGTTACGGTTGATTTAGCAAAGGATATTGATATTACAGTAGATATTAACAATAAGAAATTAAATATATATTCATCAATAAAAATAAACAAATAAAATAAGTAATACAATAAAATTACCAGAACATAAATTCATAATATTATTATATTACATATAAAATATAAAGAAATCTCATGGATGGCATCGCTGGATCCAGTCAATTTGTTTCCCCCAACCCCTCTCCGATTATTAGCTATTTCAGACCCCGAGCTATCTCACTTTCATCATTTCTCCTCTCCTTCCTTGCCTATCCTCAAAGCCCTGTATGACTATCTCTTTCTGTTTGATCCTGTAAAGAAGTGGCGGTAGATACTTTTCTCTCCAGTCTTCCGTGCCTTTGCACTCAGTCAGAATATGTGCCCTGATTCCCCCTTATTAAATATGAGACAAATTCTTCTCTCATATTCGTCATTCATCATGCCCTTAGTCTGAGCCATGCGAGTCCCTGATTTGATGCATTGCCCCAACTCCCATTCCAATTTTGGCAACTTCCCTCCATACTACTCCCCTGCCCTTACCAGCCATCCAAATGGGGCCGAGCTCTGTTGTTTCTAATGCCATTCTTAATTTCGATGCCCATGTCTCACCCCCCTCCCCTTCCATCCCTAACTGTTCATTATAGCACAATGCCCCAATTAAAGTTCGGTTTCCATGAATAATTCACAGTCAATACTCAACTATTCTGATTTTACACTATATGGTCTCGCTGTAGGCCTCAAATCCCCTGTTAATTGCGCAGTTCGTCGTGTCCCTCCCCAGCCTCAAAATTTCTTTCATAAAGCATGTCATCACGAGATTCGCAGCTTGTTCCCATCCCCAAATTTCTGACCCACGTGTCGTTGTTGTAGATCTTACTAGTGCCCCATAGCGGTTTCCAGTACATCTACAGACATGTCTGGGATTCTGCTACGTAACGGATAGTTTCTGCTGCTTTAACTACTGCTTTATGCTTTGTCAAGTGAATGTACTTCGCACCATCCGTTCATCGTAAAAGTAATGCTCAAAATTACGAAACTCTTCACGTTGTCTGCGTCTGCCCCGCGTAGTTCCATGTCTCCGCCCTGCTGCTAGCCGCTTCGTTCTTGAAAGTCATTGCTTTTGTCTTATTCACATTACAGTTGAATAACCACTCTTTGCAGTGAGTTCAAAGTCTGTCTGTTTCTCTCTGTAGGCAGTTAATCGTCGTAGAACACAGTACCATATCATTCCGCTTATAAAAGTGCTGACACCTGCACACCCGTTACTACTGGTGCATTCACTTCCTCCAGTAAAATTATGTCATCTATAGAAAGATTAAGCTAAAACAGTAAGAATGGCAAAATGCATTTCCTTGAAGGAAAATTCCTTGAATCCTTGTACTATATAAGTACGAACTAAAAGTTCACTTAATGCACAAATACGCAACCTTTACACTTCAGCACTCCCTGACTTACTAACGCCAGAAAACAAGCAAGGCTACCAGAAAATTTACTGTACATGCCTACATAAAAACAGCAGCACGCGTTGAGTGGATCGCCCTGTACAAGATCGTTAAATTTAGGTATACAACATTACCCTATGCGCATATTTCTTTAGGAAACACAAAAAGTGGATCATTTTGCACACATGACAAGCTAAAACGACAGAGAACCAAAATGAGAAAACAAACTGAATTGATGTGAGAAATGGCCGTTGTTTAAAAAACTGCTATAACATTAAAATATTTAAAAGTTTATTAATGCAGAAGTCATTATATTAAATAGGCATGTAAATATAAGACTTTAGTTTTAAAACTTGACCGACCACCTGGTGTATTTCATGTCTCTACCACGTGGCGTACGCAGCCGGCGACGTCCGTACTTCCAACTACCCTTTCTTCTCACCTTGTCATCATGTACTTGAGCATTGCTTTCTCATCTGTAGCCTGCTGGTCTCACGGCAGTATATATTCATTCACGAAAACGGTTATGCATTTAACTCCAACATTTACATGTAAACGTTTCAAATACTAATTAGCTTATGGTGCGGCTGTAGAATTTACAGAATTGTCTTCTTCTCCAGCTGCAATTTACAATATTGTATACAAAATTGAATCTACTTATTCAGTGCAAAATTGAAACCACAAGCGAGAATTCAATCCAAATGATTTTACTGACACAATTTTTAGCCGAGGGACGACAACAACAACTTGAGGGTCTTTTACAAGGTAAGGTTGTATACACATTTTAGAAAGTGGAGCCTCTGGTTGCGGCAGTTTAATAGCCGAGACATTAAAGCCGCGTTAGCACACATACTTTATAGCTCATGCCCGGCAATTATACAGGGAGCAGAAAGAATGCTATACTCAAGTGTTATAATGCAAAAACAAAATAGCATACAACACTACAACCAGGTAATGACGCATGCTGTATAGAGCTATATTTAACACTTTTTCATTATTTTAGAAAGAATGATTTATTTGATTCACAGTTCCAAAGGAAAAATTACCTTAAAAACAGACATTTTTATTATAAGTACTGAAGCTAACAGTATTTCCCTGAAATATGTTTCTTCCTTTTATATAAAAAGTATAGCTTGTCTGTATTAGAATGCGAATATATATATGAACGTTAAACATTTAAACATGAGCAAAAGTGACTGCAGTAGACTTCAATTAATATTTGTACACACACATACAGTCCGATTCATATGTTTCTCTTTCTCCCTCTCTCTGAGAAAGCATAGCGTTTCAAGACTACTTTCCAATATGGCTCAGTTTTAAAAACGAACATGTACCATTTACACTCTAAAGGTATTATATAACGTAACCGAAATTAATTTTAAAAATTCAAAGAATAAGAAAGCAATATTTTTGTGTTTTTTTTAATTATTTTAAGTGCGCTTTACATCTCTAAAAAAAGTTATTCTTTCAATTTAATGTAGCAACTTTAAATACCAAATATGATGTTTCCTTAAAAATCCTTAGGTATAAAAATAAAGGTGATAAATTTTTTCCACGAAACAATATAGGTTTTTCCTAAGTAATTTATGTTATAATTTAAACAAACATTAACTTCTGTTGTTCGTTAGCTTTAAATGTACAGGGTTTCCCAGAATCGCTGTACATTTTTTTAAGTTTCACACTCGTGTACTTTCGTGGCCTGCAATCAGGGACTCGTTTAGTTTAGGATAGGCGCGTGGGGGATAACTAAAATAACAGACACAGAGGATACGAGAATCTGCCCTATTTGTGCTGAGAAGGAATCTTGCGAATACACTCTGCCGTACTGAAAAGATACGGAAGAATGGAGAAAGAGATATCTACAGACTTTGCTGAAAGATATGAAGCAGGAGGAGGGAATAGGTAAATTTTTAAACGAAGTGAGACAGCTCAGATTGGAAGAGGCAGACAACCAAGCAAGGGAGGAGTAGGGTAACATGATTGAGAGTATTTTTAGAATTATTTGTACATATGCGTGGGAGTGTAAGTTATTTACTTTTGTACGGTTTTCTATTCTGTTTATTTTATTTATGTATTTCGAATAAGTTTTATTATATATGTTTTCCATTTATTTATTTCATTATTATATACCGTTTTTCTCCTAAGAATTACATATTGGATTGTGCAATTTCAAATATAGCTGTGTACGGGGTAAGCACGCATGGTCCCAGGACCCGTGCGACATGGATGAGCTAGATTTATAACAAATATATTTTGTAAATAAATACACTACTGCTATTACTAGTACTGCTACTACTACTATTACTACTGCTACTACTACTACTACTACTACTGCCACTACTACTATTACTACTACTATTATTACTACTACTACTATTACTACTACTATTACTATTACTAATACTACTACTATTGCTACTACTACTATTATTACTACTACTACTATTACTACTACTTCTAGTACTACTACCAGTACTACTACTACTACTACTACAAGTACTACTACTACTACAAGTACTACTACTACCACCACCACTACTACTACTACTACAATTACTACTACTACTACCAGTACTACTACTATTACTACTACCAGTACTACTGCTACTATTACTACTACTACTACTACTACTACTATTACTACTACTGCTACTACTATTACTACTACTACTAGTACTACTACTACCAGTACTACTACTACAAGTACTACTACTATTACTACTACCACCACTACTACTACTAGTACTACTACTACTACAAGTACTACTACTACTACTACTACCACCACTACTACTACTATTACTACTACTATTATTACTACTACTATTACTACTACTACTATTACTACTACCACCACTACTACTACTATTACTACTACTACCAGTACTACTACTATTACTACTACCAGTACTACTGCTACTATTACTACTATTACTACTACTACTATTACTACTACCACCACTACTACTACTATTACTACTACCACCACTACTACTACTATTACTACTACTACCAGTACTACTACTATTACTACTACCAGTACTACTGCTACTATTACTACTACTACTATTACTACTACCAGTACTACTGCTACTATTACTACTATTACTACTACCACCACTACTACTACTAGTACTACTACTACTACAAGTACTACTACTACTACTACTACCACCACTACTACTACTATTACTACTACTATTATTACTACTACTATTACTACTACTACTATTACTACTACCACCACTACTACTACTATTACTACTACTACCAGTACTACTACTATTACTACTACCAGTACTACTGCTACTATTACTACTATTACTACTACTACTATTACTACTACCACCACTACTACTACTATTACTACTACCACCACTACTACTACTATTACTACTACTACCAGTACTACTACTATTACTACTACCAGTACTACTGCTACTATTACTACTACTACTATTACTACTACCAGTACTACTGCTACTATTACTACTATTACTACTACTATTACTACTACTATTGCTACTACTACTAGTACTACTACTACTAGTACTACTACTACAAGTACTACTACTACTATTACTACTACCAGTACTACTACTACCAGTACTATTACTACTACAAGTACTACTTTTACTACTACCACTACTACTACTACCGCTACTACTACTACTACTACTACTACTACTACTATTACTACTACTACTGACACTACTACTGCTACTACTACTACTACTGCTACTACTGCTATTACTTTCGTGGCACGTATATCACTCTGGTTGTATCTTACATGGATGGACGGTGAGTACGTTTCTTTCTTTTAATTTACCCTGTAATATTTTAATTGCTTAAAAAACTACGTAACAATTATTCAGTTGATGAACCGTTGTTAACACACGCTCATTTGCTCCTGTACTTGTTAACCTATATTAAATATAGCTGACTTGTTTTAGCTGTTAAGGTGAATTTAGTGCCAGTTCGCGTGGGTACAGATTTATCCAATGACAGGCAGTAAGAGAACCGTTTTCCATGCACGAAGTATATGTAGCACTTTCTCAGTAGTCAAGTATTGACAGTTAAACCAGCTGCTGCTTCATGCAACCGTTACAGCGTAATGTGGGTTGCCTATTCCGAAAAATTATACGGCGATTCTGGGAAACCGTGCATATCTGACAGGATTTAATTTGTATTGTGATCCAACGTTTTTTAATTACCGTGAATAATCAACGCGAATTACGTGAACTTTATAGTTAGGTTGTATGAAATGAAGTTGACTAGTTATGCTATAAAACCACAGAATGTGGAGTTTGCGCTTCACATACAATGACTCGTAATTATCATTGTTTTTAGGTGCGCACTTTTTTGAGGGGGGGGATTATAGGGTTTAGAAAGAAGCCATTGTGTGAAATGCTACCTTCAGTAGAGAATGTAGGTAATTTTCCAGCACCTTTTTTTTTCTCTCCTTTTTAGTACCATTATCCCTTTTTAGCTTCACTTTGTCATAATCTACTTTTTACCCATTTTTGTCCTTTCACTGTCTTTTTAATATTTTACACAGCACGTGCTATCATTTAATCTACTTTTGAATTCCAGTGCATTACATTACATACTGCACGTAAAGCACATCTGCAACAATGCAAAATTCCATTTGCTGCTCGTTGTGAAAATTTGCCTCCAGTTGATCACACATATAATGTGTTTGTGAGCACCTATCAAATTTTATTAATGTTATGTTCTTCTATTTTCTCTTTTTAAATCAGTTAGAGATTGTAAATTTGTTGCTTAGCAAGTATAGGACAAGATTTACGCATACCGAAGGTGATAAAATCCCAAATTTTCATCCTGGTTCAGAAATTTAAGCAGGATTTCATCGACAACTAATGGAACTATTATATTATGCACAAAACATCAAAAGAACAATATTCCTGAAACAGGTGAACCTCGACTGCTTCTATTACGAAATGCCTTTGAGCAGTGTTCTTCGAAGATATGAACGTTTAAAGGAATTTAACTTGATTTGTACGCAGCTATTGCACAAGCATAAATTATATTCTAATAAGGTGAATCATCTACCTTGAAAAATACGCACGGGTGTCATTGATCGATGAGAGTATATAGTCTTACTATAAATACTGTGACAAAGTTTCTGATAAATTTGCACAGAATGGTTTGAGATGTTTTAATAACCTAATAATATTCGTTAAATGAATGCATAATAAATCAAAATCACATATAATTATTTAAAATTGTCGCTTCTGGCAGGCACGCAGACATTAAGTCTTTGAGACCACTCATCTGAAATTACGCGATACTTCCATCGGGAAATTTGCTGCTGCCTTCCGAAGAGAACGCTTCAAACGTTCAATATTTGGATGTGTCTTCTTGTAAGGCATCTCCTGAAGCTTGTAGTCCAGGGGGTCTAGATCCGGACTAGAAATAAAGTCAGGAGTATTGGCCTCAAGCCACTCCTGGATTGTCCGAGCCTTATGTGCTGGGGCTGAATCCTGTTGGAAGCTCTAGTTTTGTTCATGGAAGAGGGTGAAGTTGAGGTTCTTGACCAGTCTCTCCAGTACTATCTCCTGGCACACTTTGGCCGATATTTTGACCGCTTTTTCGCAGACATGCAGATCGGTGGTACCTTCATATCTCTTACCCCATCACACCATAACATATGCCGGATGATGACCCTTGGAGCCTTTTCGGCAGGTTTTATAGAGCATCTGGCATATATCCTGTCATTTTTGGCATTGGAAGTCTCAACACTGACCTTTTTTTTTTTTTTCTTTGTGAAAAGGATTTTTCGATGACCAAATTGCAATGTAATGGTGGAGTAAGTTTTTTGATTTTAAGAGCCTCTGGCGCTTCAGCTCACTTTGTGAGGGTGTTCTTCCCGTAGTTTGTAAGTATGGAGTGCCTGGTCACTGCTCAATTTGCGAGACATAGACAGTTTAGAAATTTTCAGGTCAAGAGACATCACTGTCTCCGTAAATGATTGTTTCGCACACGTGTCTCCACCGCTTTCACTAATTCTTGATTGCGCACAATGCTGATCTTTCTTACCTGTGACCAGTTTCAAGGATGCGCTGGACAGTGCGGTACACGAGCCTCCTGCTTATTTTAATTTTCTGGAGAATTTTGAAAATCTCTTCTGAGGATTTGCCTACGTTGTGCAAAGTTACCACAGCAACACGAGTTTCGTAATCGCCCCATTCAGCTTGAAAACCAACACAAATAGCAACTTACTTCTGCAGCTGAATGCTGAAGCTCAATGACTCATCACTAGCACCACAACTCAGGAATGTGCAGGCATTTAAAGGGGAAAAAATACATCCATCCTTAATAGTTGTGACAATATTTATTGTAAGATCAGGTACTTTAAGGAAAAGCTATGTTGAGCCTGTTTATGAAGAAACCATACAAAGAATTAAGGAGAAAGTGTGGGACTGCAATGAAAAGTCTGGTGGATAAAACCATAGATTCAATACACAGATATGCTTTGACCTTTTTGAGTTTTCCAATAGCATTTGGGATCCATGTTATTGAAGAGTATGAATTACAGCAATCCATACCAATAACTCATTCATGGCCTTTTGTCAAAAGCTGTGGCCTGGTGGCATCCAGTTCGAAAAAGTCTCCTGGTGCTTTCGGTGGATAACCAATTGCAGTATTTGTTACCATGGCTCAGGCACTTCATAAAGTGTAGGGATGAACAATTACATTGCGAAACGGTTAATCTCCGTCCTGAAGAAAATTATACTGAAAGCCCCGAGTCTCACTGTTGCGTGGAGACAAACCACAGGAATGCTTCTTCCAAATTGCCGGGTGAACGTGAACTGATTGTGCTGCTGTTTGTGTATGAATTTTGACAAAATGAAGGAGTCCCTGCTTTCTCTGGTTCATCCGATGCAGGTGCAATTTTTAAAGTTGCAGCAACTTCTGATACATGACTTGCAGACAGATCATGGCAGCCATTAAAAGCTTGCAACAACAAGACTTGAAAAGAACAAATAATGAGGCTTGAGACTACTCTTTGGGAGAATTCGGATGTTAAGGAATTTGCTACATCTACAGAAGTTGTCATTCCGAATGAATATGAAATGTATCCCATTGGTTTCTGTGGATATGGAAAGAAACCTTTTAACATTTACAAAGACGCCTTATCTCCAAACAGAAATTGTTACATAAACTTATAGATCCTCAATGTTATGACGCACAATAACTATTATATTATTATTATTATTATTATTATTATTATTATTATTATTACCTTCATCACCAAGATCTAAGGTATGTTAGTTACGGCTCCTACGGATCATATGAACAATATGAATTCAGTTACACATAAGTCCTACAGATGTCAGAAAGATAAAAGATCAGTCCGTCGCTTCAAGTGTCATAGTGTGATGCTAAGGTATTACTTGGACGTAAAATGACTTGTAATTTTGTCAGGTACTCATTTTTTCTTCTTCTTTCAGGTATGGAGTTATATAACGTGCTGTAAATCTACAACATGGGACTCACTGCTTAAAGTTCCTCATGGAGGACTTGCGTTCTAGGCTTTTACGTCTTGGAAACCTATCGATCTGGCCGGGTTTGACTACATTACGTCCAGAAGAGAAATTTCCTTCCTCTGGTTAATAATGCTCATATATAAATCACCGAGTACAATTATTTCGATATTTTTATTAATAATGGTAACATCTTCGGTAATGTTTTCCTTCTTCAAATAAAAATACCAGACCAAACCGGTTTTACCTTCTCCTCCTTCACCTCCCCTAGCACCCTAAAATTCTTACCCCAATAATTAGTATGTTGAACAATTTAACATTCTCCCTGCGTTACTAAACCTAGCAACAGCGTATTCGCTTGGGTCTTAGCAGGAAAGCCGATGCTTGCACCATACTTAGCGCTAGATAAGGTTGTGGAGTGCACGTTTCCTCTCTCCGTGCGGGGTCGCGCTTATCGCCTGCTCGTAATCACCTAATTAACTGATCATCATCTTAATTATCCTGGCGAAGTAAATTAAATAAGGAAGTAGTGGGGGCTATAAATGTCCTCCTCCGATATCGCTTGTCCTCAAGATATACAACTTTACTAATCTGCCACAGAACACTGAGGAGGGGGAGACGGCTCGTTCCTTTAAAGCCTTAACAGCCCATTCAGCTTCTGAAAGTCCGTGGCCAGTAGCAGAACTTTACTCGTAAATTTTGACTCACCACGTGACTTACTGCAATCGTACATTACTTAGCATTTAATCTTAGGGAAATATAAAGCAGATGGGCTCTTTTTCAAAGTTTATGTTGTTATATTTAATAACGGTTTAACGCTCTGGTCAAAGTTCAACGCTATGCAGTATTTTTAAATGATGTACAGCGATTTTCCTAATAACTTCAGCAATATATGAGTGCTGGCTTGACCAAGAATGTTGTCTCTGGATCATTTTTAAACAAGTTTAATCCATAAACGTTCGATTGTAACTGGTATAATGTGAAACACAATATAATATAAATTGAAATACGTAAATAGTATTTGTGTTTTCAATACACAGTTAAGTGAGACAGTACAACGTACAGAAATAGAAGAATGTTAACGTGCACAAAATGGACATGTATCTGAAATATGAAATGAATATTATGAACTTACAGTGTTCAACTTTATATATGTCGTTTAAGTAAACTTACAATGAGAGCATTTGAGTTACGGGCCGCCTGAAAGTGATTCCCTACCGCTTACTGCAGAAAATAACGCAGTGCGTTATTATTTGTATTTTAGTATTTACATATTTACTGGAAGCATAATTTGATATCGACCATAAAACTGATGATAATAATAAGCAGAGTTACAAGGAATCTCACTATACAACGACGTTCTTAAAGTTCTCGGCCTGACAAAGAAAAAAATTTTTTTTTCTTTCATACAATCGCCTTGAAAATCAATACATTTATTACAGTGACTTTTCAACATTTTAATTAAGATGTGTCCTGTGAATAATTGCGTGTCCCAGTTTCATCCTCATCAAATGATGTAATTCTTCCTCCATACAACCGCCACGGGTGGCCGAGGTCGTTAAGGCACAGACTCGTGAGAGGGAGGTCTGGGTTCGAATACCGCCAGGATCGTCCTCCCTGATTGAAGTTTTTTTCCAGATTTTGCTCAGTCCTCATAAATGGCAAATGCCGGGGAGGTACCCTAAACTTAGGCCTGGAACGTTTCCTTCCTTAAAAATAAATCCTTTCCCAATATATCATTTCATCTCATGTATCTTCAGTTGTCCATCGCTGTGGTGCCTCTGTAGCAAAAACGGGCGTTAAACACGATTCATTCATTTATTCCTCCATACAGCTATTTCTTCACGTTTGGGAACAAAAAGTATATCGCTGGGAGACAAATCCAGCAAATATGGAAGCACTTGGAAGCGAAGGTCATGTAGTTTTATAGCAACAATCCCAGACATGTGTGAAGGTGCACTATGTGGTGAAAAAGAACTTCTTTTTTTTTCGCAAGGTATGGAGGTTTAGCGTGAATAGCATTCTTCATTGGTCCAGTAGTGAAGTGTAATACTCCCCGGTGATAGTTCTGCACTTCTGTCTATGAACATCGCAGTAAGAGAACTGAAGAAAACTGTAGCCATGACTTTTCCTGGATACGGAACAGTTTTTGCTTTCTTCGGTACACTTTCACCTGTTGCCACCCACTGTTTGAACTGCTCTTTCGTCTCTGGCGCATAGTGCTGAATCCATGTTTCATCTGCTGTTATGAAACGTCAGAGAAACTCACTGGAATTGCGTTTACACAAGTCTAAACACTCTTGAGAAATGTTTATTTGAATGCGTTTTGGTCCATTGTTAACAACCGTGGCGGCATCCATCGAAAGCTTTTGCATACACAAAACGTTGTGTAAAATGTAGTAGATACGACCTATCGATCTATCTTTGCGATGTCAACCAACTCGGTACCTGCAATCGCCGATTATTGTGTATGCCATTTTTGTCACAATCTTGTCGGTCGTAACAGTTTTGAAACGACCTCATCGTTCATCATCTTGAATGAATGTACAACCACACTTAAATGCAGTAACTTACATTTTAACCGTCGAAAACGAAGGGGAAAATCCTTTAATGTGGAATATAACTCATTTTGTATTTCTGTTGGGGTTAAACCCTTCAAAAGAAAGTACTTTATCACAGGTCGTATTTCAGTTTTATCCATTTTGTAGAAAATAACACTAGTTTGTTTACACGATCGCCACAAACAAGTGACTACACTTACGCGTCTGAAACAACAGCACGCCATCTAAAGGATGATTGTTAACAACTGTCATAGAACTACGGCCATCTTCACAGATCCACAACTTTGAGAAAACCCCTAGTTTATTACCAAACGCAGTTTAAATTTGATCCAGCCTACTTTGAGGAAACTATCCTAACATAATCGGTACTAAAGTATCAAGGTATGATCAATTAACCAAGTGTAGCATAATACAAGATTGGATAAAATAAACGAAGCTAATCTGACCTAATCTACATTAAGTTGCGCAACAAGCTTCATATTCCTCTTTCAGAAATTACTATCAGTCGGCACTTAAAGCATTTAGTGGTGTTGAGTTAGAGTGCGCTAATAAATATTAAGTACAGTATATGCTAAAATATAGCTGAAAACGCCTTTCAACACTCTCGCCATACTAGTATAAAACTCTTTGTTGTGGCGTGTAAACGCAGTAGGCAGCGAATAAAAACAAGTGACGGTATAAGTGTGCATGTTGGAATTTATTACATTTTACTCAGCGGCTAGTTTAATGGCTTTCTTCTTATGCACAGCAATGCGGAATGGAGTAACAGTGCAAAATGCCACAGCAGCATCTGATCTGCAACAAAACACGCGGTTGACATTTCCAGTGGCTCAGCGCACAAATTTTGTAATAACAGCAGTAACGTTTACCATAGCGAGATAATTTAATTTCGGGCAATCAAAATGAACATGTATAATGAAGGGGTTAGCAGTGAATTAGAAACAATACTGTTGCAACCGAGAGAAACAGTGCATTTCGGCTGCAAGGGCGACAAAAGTGTTTACAGGTACTTTTGTTTCCTATGCACCTGTGCGGAGTTCAAAAAAATTCTTTCCGTGATGCACACAAACTGAACTTTGTGCAGCTCTCAAGCTTGAAGGAGGCAGATGAGGAACTATGACCTGATTGGCTGAGAGAAGCCGCTCTAGTGTGTGATGCGAGTAGAGAATTATTAATGGACGGCAGACCACTCAAGTTTACCGTAACACTACCTACCCAAGTTGCTTCCAGGAGCTTGCACAACTTCCAGGAACTACCAGAAAGAAGCAAGTATTTCCACAACTCCGTCACGCCTTCAAAGTTCCTTACCGTATTACCTAAGAGGAGTTTGCGCTTTGCAGGTATCTACATTAAACGTATATAAACGCTGATGGTGGTTATTATTAAGTAAAAATAAATTATTTTTAGATAAATATACTTTTTAATTCTCTGCGCTAGAATTTACAACCTATGACTTGTTTTCATTCCATTAAGTCCTCAATTTTTAAAAATATTATGATGTTTAAAATGGATATTCCCTTAGTAACATAACTTTTGTTCTTCCCTTAGCGATTATGATGAATACTATAGCGCTGAGTTACAGGCCCTCAGAGAGCGGGTTTACTGGCAGAAATGCATGTGCAAGTATCAGCTTGTAGTTAGTTTGTGGGAGACATTCCCAGCGGATGGTTGTGTGTTCTTTGTGTGTACGAACTTTTATGTAGATTCCTACGATATACATATATGCAAAAAACGGATTCTTGCACAAAATGGATCCGTTAAGGCGATTCGCAGGAATACATCCTGGCAATTGCACTTCAGGCAGAGAAATTTTTAAAAGTTAACACAGGCAGGGTTTCTCGATGACAAAAAAGCGTTCTTACGAAATTTCATACACAAATGCCGGCAATGTACTGCCACTGAGGAGCATCATTTTCAACATCTCTTATAACGCAGGATAGTGTTATACTGACTTTACTCTGCGTTTTTCCGATTGCGGCGATGCACGTTCTCAGAAAACAGCCGAGCTCAAGCGATCCGAAACTCAAATAACCTCACTGTACAACTCATTACTTTACCTAGATGTACAGAATGTCCACTCAAATGTTTATGTGTCTACTTTGCATTACCATGTAGATTTCGCTTTTTGATAATATCGATACCTCGATATTCAAGAGATGTCGAAATCTAACGATACTCCTGTAAACGAGCCCCCTATCTTTTAGATGCTTAGTTAACAGAGCAAGTTTTAATTAATATTGTCATAAGTGGTGGCAAGAAAAACGTGTTTCACTCGTAGCAAGTACTAAAAATTCTATGTCTGACAGTGAATCCATAACAAAAGCGGATTTCCTTCTTTATATTTCTGCAGATGGTTTGGTGAAAGTTAAGTCTGAGTAACAAATTTCTTTACAGCCCAAGTACAAGAGCAATAAAATGTGCTGATATCAGTTTGAAATATATATTTTCGAACGTGATATTGCATTAAATAATAGCACTTTTGCCGTACATGGAAAACCCAATGCTACTTCTACAAAATAGCCTCAAATAAGAGACTTTTAGTAAAGATGATGTGATAGTGAATTATTGTCTTTAGAGTGAAAGCTGGTTCATATCACTGATTGCTATTATTTTCCTGTAACAGAAGATGGCGCGTTTCTGGTCTATCTTTTGGGATAATATAAGTGAAGTTTGGAACTATTTTCAGTTGCATTCTGTAAATGATAACTTGAACATTTGTTGCGTTCTTAAAAAGAGGTTTACGCGAGGTGGGAAACTTTCACAACACTAGGAACTTAAAGAAACGTGTATAATTTCATAAAATAGTTTTTATTCAACATTTCAATAATAAACTTGCGATAGTGAAAGTGTAATAAATGAAAAAGTAGTGGTGAATGAGCATATGTTCATTCTTTCGAAAGCATATTCTTTGAATGCGAGTTAAGAGACAATGGGAGTGAATTTTCAAAGTTCCACATATTGTATGGATGTTTCTAAAAATTTTATTGCAATTTTATTACTGTTAAGTTAATATGTATGCCAAATTTCATTCAAATTTGATCAATATATTTCGAGTTATAAATTATTTCATAGCTTTTATTATGTAAATATGCCATGTAATCAAAATGTCCTACGCGGCTCATGAGTTGAGAAAATTGCATTTTTGCAATTACGGCTTTTAACCACTTATAAAAATAGTATACAAATATATTTTAAATAAATTTTATGAGTTAACTGTAATAATTTTTAAATCTATAAGAAAATTAATCTAAAATTGAATCATTTTTCATAGAAATATTTTTTTTTAAATTAATATTGGTGTTAGCACGCATTTTGCCCTATAGAATATTACAATTGATACTTACGCACATTCTGGGAAATTTTAATTGAATTTAAAACAAAAACAGTTATGTGTGGAACATTTTGAATGTGTGAAAACGAAGTTTTGAGAAAAACGCTGTTTTATATATATATAAAGTGTGCTGGGAAACTATGTGCTTTAAATGAACCGTGGAGTTCTTTAAATGGCTGTAAAGCCCAAAGGGAGGGATTAATGCAAATGTTGATTCTCTGTGGACGCCCAACGGTTCAAGGAACCATTTGCAAGCAATAAACAAATAAACTCTTGGCTAATTTTGACTAAAACACACTCCTAATGTCCTTAAACTACACTTACTTCTTTTCTGGACAATAAATCCACTATTAAACCAGGTTAAAATATGGATAGATATCGTATATCGAAATATTACGAAAAATTTATGTCCATTCAGCACTGAAACCAAGTCTTTCATAATTCATAATTCTTACGTATAGTTAATACAAAATGTGCAAGAGCATATGGATCCGTTGCAGCTAATAAATGTCATAAACAGGTTGCTACTGGCAAATGAAAATTTCGCTACCACAGAACAAATTCGCTTTGTAAAAACCTCAACGCTGCTCACAACTAATAACAAATAAATGGATCGGCTTTTGCCTGACAAATATGGCTAATAATGAATTATCATGTAATAACTCTGGTTTTGACAGAGAATTTATACCGCAATGGAGGAACAATTTATCATAAAAAGCTTGAATATGCGGCAATGTTAATGTCTGGCATTTTGACTCTTGTTTTCATATTATTGTGTATAACATTCTCGGGTCTGCTAGGCTTTCAAACTTCACTGCACATACGATTGTGATACTGAACTTACTGCATATAAAATTATGAATGCAGAATTATTTTTATTTCAATTTCTCATGTAGTATAGGCAGCGGCGGTTCTTGGTGATTAAAACTGGGAGGAGGGAATTGAAATGCAAAATTTGAGTAATCAAATTAAAAGAAAAGTAACCGTGTTTATGAAAATATAATAGGCAGCATTAGCAAAACTATTTTTATGGAAATATGTTCTGTTACACCTACACACACACACACACACACACACATATATATATATATATATATATATATATATATATATAATTACATTAAAACCTCTGTATTTGGACACTCCTATATGTTAGGCACCTCAATATATTGGATACCATTTCTTGGAACCGACAAATTTCAACGCTTTTACATGTCCAGTTTATTCTCTATGTTGGACATATCTGAATCCAGGAAGCTGGACACCCCTTAACAGTCACAACTAGGACAAATTTTCTTTCTGTTGTGTATTTCTGCTAACTTGTTTAAGCTTGATTGACGTTATCTCTATATTTTTAATGGGTCATTAGCAATTACACAGTATTGTAGGATACAAAGGATGAGTTTTCCTTAATTGGCTTTCTGCTACCTGTTTGAGCTTGATCGAAATTTATCTCTATGCTTAACAATGGTTCATTAAGCACAGTAGAGGGTTTTTATTTAACCTGTACTCTCTGTTGTGGTTCCTCAAATGTGTACTAAATTCCCAGAATTACACTGTACATAACAGTAAACTTGTTGAAACAAACAATTACATATCTAAAATAAGCAGTTACTGTTGTGTTGACGACGGCAGTTTCAATAAAAAAGAATAGTCATCTCTTGAACGCAAAATTCTTGTAAGTCCTATTCGAGACAGCGCGCGGTTCACACGATATGTATAGTCACTGCAGCAGTTGTGTTATGTGGCATGCACTAAAGACGTTGTTTAGTATGTGCGTTGCGTTAGCTCTGCGGCAGAGGTATAGTGATGGTTGATTAAGAAATTCGTCTTCCGCCTTGAAGCACAACTTTTTGGTAAAACTTTGTAATATATTATGACAAATTAATTTCGTAATAATATTTCCCATACACAGCAAACTTAACGTTAACACATTAGTATTTATTTCATCTAAATGCAATATGCCTGCACACGCATTCCTTGCACGTGCAAGGAGGACAAAAGATTGCTTATGGGCACAAATTCAAGAAGCCTGGGATGTTGTAGCCTCTTGTCCACACTTTGCCCCGAAGACTGAGGGCAATTATACATGCAGAGGGTTCATACACTAGAAATTAATTTGTATTCATTTTCTATGAGTCTTCACTGAAGAAAGTACTTTTTTTCTATTGGTGTGTTAATTTATTATTTGTAAAGAATACGTTAGTTTGTGATTACGTTTTTGTGTTTGTATAGGTAATACCATAAAAGTCAAATGATACGTGAAAATATAATACTATATTACGGCAACATGGTGTTCTACATATACACTTATAAAACCAATACTAACAAAAACTTTGTGTGGGATTTGAACCCAGGAGCTTACGTAGAAGAGCAATGTTTTCTAAACCGCTAAACCACCGCTACTCTACCCTAACGTTCTCTTTCCCGATGCTTATAATTGTGACGTTCCATTTACAGGCAAAACGCCCACTGCAAGTGCACTGGCTGCATGCGCGTTGCGAATACAACGTTTACGAGTGTTTCCGAAGTTCCCCGATTGACACGTGGAATCTGGGGATGGCTTTTTTTTTTTGTCAAAGGTTGTACTTATGTAGGTATGCATATATTGTGAAAACCTACCTTCCTCTAACATGAAGACCTCATTAAATTGGACAATTTTATATTTAGCCATATCTGGCCAGGTTAGAGAGGTTTTATTTAAGATCATTTAATGCGTTTAAAACTATGAACTGGGAATCGGAAGTTAGTTGTCGCAGTGCAGAAGTCAGGTTACAAGCAATGATGTAACATTAAAAACCCTTCATGTTATATGTTTGTGTGTGTGTGGTATGATGTAACGAGAAGTAATATTCTCTACACATTAACTTACCTTTGATCTCTTCAGAAGAAAGAAAAATACAAAGCAGACCTTTAGTGCTGAAATACCGATGTTGTTCTTTACTCATTTCGGTTCACTGGTTTCACACTCGCTGTCATTTCCATGTATTCTAACTTCGTTAGTATTGCTTTCAGACGTTGCCGAATCTCTATTTCGCTTCTAGTTCCACTGCTGCTATTGGTATTGCATGCGCGAGAAAAAAAAAAAAAAACTTTAAAACAATGTATCCCCCCCCCGGGTCTCACAACTCGCGTGATCGCGTAACAGGTACAAGAACAGTACTGGCATCAGATATTATTATTATTATTTGCTACTAAAACGATAAATGCTTTCTGTGGTTGTTAGAATAGATATAACATATGTTCCTTGGTTGTATATAACGATCTAAAAATGCTGATTGTAGTGTGTATTTATTGGATGTACTATGCAAGTTAATTAATGTTATATTTAAACTGTTTTTGTTTCATTGCTTGTAGTTTTTCATTACAATACGCTATATGTTAAAAATAACACATACAGTATAAATAACGTTTAAAATCCATGTAAAATTAATTAAGTTCATTCAGTTAACTAGCTTGTTTTATATAAAGTGAATTAGACAGTTGTCGAACAATAATTAGAGACCTTTAAAATTATTCAGAATCGCCATTCATCTACACACGTACAATGACAAATTACAAAAGTATTTCACCTACAACTTGGGAAAAATCTTATTTTTTTTTTAAATGATTGTTGCGAAAAAAAGTTAAATGCCTTAACATAAGATTGTGTCTTGTATTCTGTTCCACAATATGGTGTAGCTTGGATTATCCGAATTAATTAGAAGCAGCTATAATTCGGATAACAGAACCTACAGACATACAGTTAAATTGTTATGTACGGTAATGTTACCATTAACATGCACAATTGCTTTCATTATCATTTTTCTATGTCTCGAGCCATACTCCGAGTCAAGTTTGCTTGCAAATTGTAAACCCCTTTCTTTGATATCACACAAATAGTTTTTCCTACGTTATATGCCAAAGGAAACCCTCCTTTGCTTTCTAGATGGTGTAAATGTTGTAATTTTATATCTATTGTTAACATATTACGATTTTGTGTAATGGAATACCCCATGTGTGGCAGTGTTTACAGCACGCTCCACAAATCACAATCAATCAGGTTATTTGAATTACGAGCCAGTCGAGCGCGAATCCAGTAATCAAGGCCCTATATGCATGGTAGAAACTACCTAATTGTTGCTAAATGTTATGCCATTATATAAATATATTCTTGAAGAACGGAAGTTTGTATACGATACATATATATATATATATATATATATATATATATATATATGTGTGTGTGTGTGTGTGTGTGTGTGTGTGTGAAAATGTATTCTTGCATAGAAGTGGCTAGGCCACTCACATATTATGCCTATCGTGTTTCAGATAGAGAAACTGTTCGCCAACTTGTAAATATACGAGAGATAGGATCTCTAAGTAACAATAAACGTGCTCCGAACCGCCGTGTTCCTGCAGAAGAAAAGTTAGATGAAATGCGTAATTTTCAAAGATGATGCCGGCAATTTATCACCTCTGAGGGGCATCATTTTCAACATCTCTTATAACAACACAAGTTAGTGCTTATTATCATAATTCATTATATGCTTTCAGCAAAAGTAAATGAATCGGCTGCACTTGAGCAGCATGGGGCTCATGCAACTGAAATAACGACACCAACTAAGTTTCTATCACTGACAAACTTGTTTCTTGAAATCATGCGGTAGACAAAGAGCACAATCTTTTAATGCGTGTGAAGAATGCAGTGATTTAACCCCGATAAACTGCTCATGGAAATTAGAGCTTGATGCACTGTCCTAGCTGGAAGAAAGAGAGAAAAGGGGGGGGGGGTGTAAATTTTGTAAAGTGCGGGACAAATCTTAATAACCCTACGGATTCCCGAGGGTCTAGTGTCATCGCTTTCATCTAAACAGTAACACACTAGCACGAGAGGCCGGGAAGTTTTCCAGCGTTGCCACTGTTACTTTAGTATATCAAAGATTCAGCAGAAATTGTGAATATTTCTTGTTAGTCACATTATTAAGAATGTCTCAGGGTGCGTTAATTAATAAATAAATTAAATAATTAAAGTATTTAATCTCACTTTCATATCCAATCTTTGTTAGCATTAAACATGTACTACAAGAGATTGCAGAGAAGTGACAACGTTGTTTTCCTGAGAGTTCCAGGAAAAAAGAGCATTAAGGCCTGTTCTGTCCTATATCAATACTGACCAGACTTATTAAATTAGATGATTGGCAATAACAAGGAACCTGCTCTAGTAATTTCAGAAAAGATGTCATTCAGTACGTTAAAATATTATAATTATTAACATTGAATCTTTCTCAATCTGTTATAGCGTGGTAGAAAAAAATAATATTTTAAAAAAGCTTAAAACTGAAACAGAGTACATGTGGGCTCAGGTATTTTACGTTTCGGATAATTGACGTTCAAATGAAACTCCATTTTTTGTCACGTGTATTCGTATCAGTAGCTAATTGCGAATATTTCATGTAAAAAAAAAAAACGTTCAAACTCTTCACATATTCCGAGGCAAATTCAGTCAAATAATTAATGATGTTTCAAGCACTCCAATATCAACAATATGAAACAAACGCACATCATTGTTTTCATCGTTAAAACATACTGAACTGGTCATCTGAAAGCATACAAACAGTGTGTCCGTTCGGAATGTTAGAAACAATTGCTTCATTTAGTTCTGAAATTACCTTCAACGGGCTGTAAGCATAATAATTAACTTTACAGCTTTGCTCTAAAGAACCCGATTTTTGATTCTTGCTACCAGCTTTTCTATCGATCAGGAATTCAGTCTTAGCTCAATCTTCTTTTAGCGAATTCCAAAGGAATGTAGGCTATTGCGGTTGAACCCGTGAAAACAATATATATAACGCTCTAGCAGTCGCATTTTTGCTTTTTATTTCGAAACTCGGTATATACCCATCACGTAACAAATGATTCGTCGAGTTCGTTAACCAGTAAAATTCGACCATTGGGGGTGGCGGTTAACCTACAGCGATTTAATAAAGTTAAAGCTTTAGCGCCCGTAATCTTTGATTTGTCTCAATGAAACTCGGTATATTTCTTCTAAATAAACTGAAAAAGTAATTTTCGAAAAGCAGGGCAATCGGACTCTTAGGAGTGTAGATAGGTATATCTGAAAAACGAGTAGGGTTTAAAGCGAAATTTAAAAATCGTTCTAGCAGCCGCAATTTTAACATTTTTAAAATGAAATCCAATATATATCGTTGAAATAAAATAAGAAAAATGGCTTCTGAAGATCGGTGAAATAGGCTATTATGAGGAGGGATAATCTGAAATCCAAAATTTAAAAATTACTCTAGCTGGACCAACATTTGCTTTTTCACAAAGAAATTTCGTATGTACTATTTAAATAAAACAAGAAAAACAGGTGCTGAAAATAGGGAAATCGGGTCGTTAGGAGTGGGGGTTTACCTGAAACCCAAAATTTAAAAATCGCTCTAGAGGCACCAATATTTGTTGCTTCACGGTAAAATTTCATATATCCATTTAAAAAAAAAACAATAACAATGGTTTCTGAACATCAGGGAAATTGAACCATTAGGAGTAGGAGCACACTTGAAAAACGAAATTTCAAAAGCGCTCTTGCGTTTAATTTTCTGTATACTGTTTTAAAATAATGGACAAATTAATTCAACATATAAATTGTAGTAATAACCATGCACAAGTTTCATTTATAACCACACACACGCTGTGAAATATTAATCTATGTTTCAGAATTACAATTGTATATAAGAGCGTGTTGGGTTACGTTTACGTTACCTATTTACTATAATAGCATTTAAATTAAATTTCAAAGTTAATGGTAATCGATGAAACTTTCGATTGTTTATTGTTGCTGTTTTTAAATAGTAGCATGTTTTTGTTTTATTGAAACATGTGAACATCCTGTTCTTAAATACAGAATGTAAATGGGAACTTTCTGTTGTTTCTCTCTATTTTAGTGAATGTAAAGATGATATCAAGGGCTCAGTTAATAAACATGATTATATTTTAAAATATTTAAAAGTATAGCTTTATCTATTAATGGTCATGGCTTTATCATTAATTTCATTTAATTAATAGTATACCGTTAATTTTGCGATTTTATCTTAATAATAATAATAATAATAATAACATGGTTTCTCTTTTGTGATAGATTGCAAATATTCTAATTTTGTTCCCTTAATACCACACAGTAATGCCAGAACATATTTCATTTTATTAATTAATATGGCAATAACTTGGATTTTACCTTCTTTTTTTAAAGTTCCTCTTAGAAATTCGCTTAGTTCACGCAGCCCTTGTGTGACAAACCTTTCTCTCTTTGCTTTTCATTTGAAGAAATTGTGGTGCTCATAAAAATTGTGATTGGGTCAGAAAAAGTTCCATATTTTCTTCTTTTACTATGTTTACAATGCCAAAATGAATGCTCATACGAATTTCGGCTAGTTATTTTAAAGACAAATGCTAGGGAGAGATAACAGATTTTTAGTAACTGTGAAGAAATTAAATTTCTCACCAGAACTGAAATTGCATCACACATTTGCTGTCATTAGTCTTGAGTGTAAAACATACTTCACTGTGCGTCATCCACATCTAATAATTGTTGTTTTTTCACATGTAATTCCTAGAGCAATATTCAGTAGTGTTTTGAAAGCTGCCTTTATATCCTTTCTGCTAATGCGCGTTCAAATCGCGAAACTATTGGAATGCCAACGACCGACCGACTGTAGTTTGAGCATATCTCGCTGCTGCAAAATGTCCGTTGCTTGATCGAAAACAGCGTTTTGAGATAGCTCGCGTAAGAAATATCGATATACGTACTGGAGTTCGTATGTTGTGTTTGCAGGGGTTATATTTGTTGTCATGATCTCCTTCTGCACGTTTCTCTAACATTTTCCGTGTCTTTATGAACACTGTAGAGATGTAGGAGAAGCAGGTTTCGTGCACTTGGTTAGGGAAGAAAAGCTTCTTTCAAAAATATGATACGTTTTTATTTTAGTCATTTTTATAATAATTCAACTTTACTATTGAATTTTCCCATTTGAACATTTTTTTCTCAACCTTACTGCTTATATCACTAGGTTGATCTTTAGCATTATTTTCCTGATCTAGACTCTGGACTATATTGCACCCTTAATATCCAATTTTCTTCTATCTTTGAACTATTAAAACTACATTGAAAGGCCTCGTGATTAAAATTCCATTTTTTAAAGCCTTGTTTCCCTCCCCCCTTTTTTTTCCTTGCGCGTGTCATTTTGTTACAAATGTTAATGTGCAGGTAACTGAACATTTGACAATAAAAAGGTCGTACAAAAGAAGAATCGGAGATGTAGAGATGATATCTCTACATCCCATTTGAATTAATCGGAACCAGAAAATTTGTTTCATAGTTTTACCAATGTTTGTTAACAGCGTGCAACACATCCTTGTTATTCATTGTTAATTAATCTGGGTGAGATTTTTTTAGAATAAAGTATGTTTATTTCGATGTGTATCATGTGTATCATGGCAATGTCTTCAATGCATACGACTACCAGGAAGAGCAGTGCAGTTATATCAGAATACTTCCATGACACAAAGAGAATTAGCTACTAAATTTGGTGTCGCGGCACTATAGATAGAATTATTCAGATGTACAAACAGACTGGCTCAGTTTCACCGAAGAAAAAGGAAATGGCAGGAAAAAGAAAACGACTTCTACTGATGAACGTTTTCTCCTCAGAAGAAGCAAATCAAACCCCAGGCTCACTGCTGTGGACTTGGCTAGCGAACTGGGTTAAAAGGAGAGTGAATCTGTACTTTCTGATGTTCATCATAGACTTCTGGCAGCTGGAAGGAAATCCCGCAAACCTTTAAAGACAGTCCTTTTAGCAGGAGAATTGCACAGTAAACTCTCTAGTGGGCACGTAGTCATCAGGATTGGACAATGCAACACTGGAGGAAAGTTCTTTTCTCTGATGAGAGTCACTTTGAAGTGCACGGAGCGAGGATTCAATAGGTGCACCAGACGAATACCAGGGGAACAGCTCAACACAGTTGCAACAGCCTTTAAACAACCCGTGAAGATTTTGGAGGCTGTTTCGTGCATGAAGATCGGGACTCTTAAACGATAAAATGTGACCAGTACATCCAGATACTGAAAAAGGGAGTTGTTAGAGAGCTGCAGAAGGGGTAACGGAATTTTCCAGCAAGATTTGGTTCCTTGTCATACTTCAAAGAAAGTGAAGAAATTCTTCAGTGATGACAAATTTCATGTGTCAGAGTGGCTAGAAAAATCCCCTAATATTAATTCAATTGACAACTTGTGAATTATTTGCAAAACAATACTAACAAAATTTGAAAGTTCCACCAAAATACGCATTATAGTCTCTAGTTAAGGTATGGTTTCAAGTTGATGAACTTAAAAAAAGTACTCAAAACTGTGGAATCTATGCCTAATCATGTAAATCAACAAATAAAACAAAATGACAACATAATAGCTATTAGCAATGATTAAAAGTACGTATAACGCAAAAATATAAAATATAAAATGTATGTGTTATTCTCGTGTTTCGATTATTTCGCACGGGAATGTATGTACAGTATAGGACTCACCATTTTAGATAAAAAACGAAGTATAAATAAATAAATATCATAGAGATTTTAGCTATATTTAACTTAAACAACGAAGTATAAATAAATATCATAGAGATTTTAGGTATACTTAACTTAACAACAAAGTATAAATAAATAAATATCATAGAGATTTTAGCTATATTTAACTTAAACAACGAAGTATAAATAAATATCATAGAGATTTTAGGTATACTTAACTTAACAACAAAGTATAAATAAATAAATATCATAGAGATTTTAGCTATATTTAACTTAAACAACGAAGTATAAATAAATATCATAGAGATTTAACTTAACAACAAAGTATAAATAAATAAATATCATAGATATTTTAGCTATATTTAATTTAAACAACGAAGTATAAATAAATATCAGAGACACTTTAGCTATATTTAACTAAATAACAAAGTATATATAAATATCAGAGACACTTTAGCTATATTTAACTAAACAACAAAGTATAAATAAATATCAGAGAGACTTTAACTCTATTTAACTAAACAACGAAGTATAAATAAATATCATAGAGACTTTAGGTATATTTAACTTAACAACAAAGTATAAATAAATAGCATAGAGATTTTAGCTATATTTAACTTAACAACAAAGTATAAACAAATATCATAGAGACTTTAGCTATATTTAACTAAACTACAAAGTATAAACAAATATCAGAGAGACTTCAGCTATATTTAACTAAACTACAAAGTATAAATAAATATCATAGAGACTTTAGGTATATTTAACTTAAACAACGAAGTATAAATAAATATCAGAGAGACTTTAGCTATATTTAACTAAACTACAAAGTATAAACAAATATCAGAGAGACTTTAGCTATATTTAACTAAACTACAAAGTATAAATAACTATTAGAGAGACTTTAGCTCTATTTAACTAAACAACAAAGTATAAATAAATATCATAGAGACTTTAGGTATATTTAACTTAAACACGAAGTATAAACAAATATCAGAGAGACTTTAGCTATATTTAACTAAATAACGAAGTATAACTAAATACCATAGAGACTTTAGGTATATTTAACTTAAACAACGAAGTATAAATAAATATCAGAGATACTTTTGTTATATTTAACTAAACTACAAAGTATAAACAAATATCAGAGAGACTTTAGCTATATTTAACTAAACTACAAAGTGTAAATAAATATCAGAGAGACTTTAGCTCTATTTAACTAAACAAAAAAGTATAATTAAATATCATAGAGACTTTAGGTATATTTAACTTAAACAACGCAGTATAAATAAATATCACTGCGACTTTAGTTATATTTAACTAAACTACAAAGTATAAACAAATATCAGAGAGACTTTAGCTCTATTTAACTAAACAACAAAGTATAATTAAATATCATAGAGACTTTAGGTATATTTAACTTAAATACGAAGTATAAACAAATATCAGAGAGACTTTAGCTATATTTAAATAAATAACGAAGTATAACTAAATATCAGAGAGACTTTAGCTCTATTTAACTAAACAATGAAGTATAACTAAATATCAGAGACTCTAGCTCTATTTAACTTAACAACGAAGTATAACTAAATATCAGAGAGACTTTAGGTATATTTAACTTAAACAACGAAGTATAAATAAATATCAGAGAGACTTTAGTTATATTTAACTAAACTACAAAGTACAAATAAATATCAGAGAGACTTTAGTTATATTTAACTAAACCACAAAGTATAAATAAATATCAGAGAGACTATATAGACTTAATGTGAAAGATAATTGGTTTATACATATACAAAGAACGTACAAACCAAAAGAACAGAGCAGCAACAGCCGTCCACTGCTAGATGGCAAAATAGTTCCTGTTGCTGTGGAAACAGTATAACGCCTATCCGTGAATGGAAAAGAGGAGGAGGAAGAAGAAGAAGAAGAAGAAGAAGAAGAAGAAGAAGAAGAAGAAGAAGAAGAAGAAAATGTTACCGTGGAAGTTACAGATGAAGCTCCTCTAAACTCTTGACAACCGCTATCAATCACGGCACAGTAGCGGTTTGGAGGATAAATATATTTTCATGTTACACGCAGTGCAAGCAAGCAGCCTGCAAACAAGAGGTTTATCAAATATGATAATCAGATTACACGATACACACGAATATACCTCTCCCGAAACACACTTTGCCTGAAACATACGGCTTCCCTGTAACGCAATTACTGTTGATAGCAACGATACTGAGTGGCAGTTACCTTGCTCCAGTACGAGATGCTGCTGTCAAATCATTTATGGGTACCCATACCTTGGTTGTTATGATGCAGGGGAACCAAATAAAGACATTGCACTAACTGAATGTAATGCATGGCCAGCTAACTACGTTAAAATAACGCAGAGTATTCGCATCCTAAGCTATAAACGTTATTTTCATGGAAATAACAGCATCATACCAATAGACTTCAAGGGGATTAAAAATCGTGATATTCATGGTTTTTTTTTTTTTTTTTTTTTTTTTGCAATTTCAGATTCTAATATCCATTGAATATTTTAACTCTCACGCTTACACTTGCGGTTTTATTCATGAGCGATAACACACACTATGACTACCAGCCTCATTATAAATGGTACTGAAAATGGTGTCCATCTGCATTCAGATATGCCTGGCATCTTCGAGTGAAATTTCCATTCACACGAATAAGTTCTTCCGTAATATTCTGTTCTTATATTGTCCTTAGGTTTCTCTAGATGTGAGGATAGTTCCTGTTTAAATGGAACCATGCCTCAACTGAGAAAATTATTAAATGTGGGTCAACAAAACCATCAACGAATTTTGTAAAATCCAGTTACAGACATTTAATCGTTTTCGTCGTCACGTGGTTGTAATTCATGAACTATCGTCACTCTATAGAATTTCAATTTTAAAAGTTTAACAGCTGTATGAATAGAGGTTTTTGAAACACCCACTTGCTGTGCAACACGTCTTAGAGACTTCTTTGGAGAGAGTCCAATGATGCACCAACTTCGTAATTTTTTATTTTTTCCCCCATTAGAACATATCTTGTTGCTTCTTGGGTTTAGCGTTTAGTGATCCCGTTGACCTAAATTTATTAACCAGATATCTGACAGTTTCTCTACCTGGAACTGGAATACCAGGAAATTTTTCCTGAAACTGTCTACAATCTGTCTTCATACTTCAGTTTTTACTTGACTTATGTATCGTACATAAACATTGTTTGTTCAAGCGTGAATTTTTCGGTAGGCATTGCAATGAACTAATAAGAATAATCTATTGTAATTCACACACAACACAAGTGTCTTAAATAAATTTTCACTTTTGAGATGCACAATGAACAAACTCGAACAGAAGGCAGTAACTGACACAGTATAACACAGCTGATAGACGTACCCTTGAGCAGGGTCATTCACCGTTAGTGCGCTACTGGAACATTACCCAGGTGATTGCAGTGCAAGCGGACTACGCATATACGCGATCTATGGCCCAGCTATAAATGGAACGCATGTATGTTTTAAAATGGTATGATAATCCTAACTGTATTTCAACTTTGTAAAAATAATGTATCGCAGCGTATTTAATTCTGTTCTGGATCATTTCTCAATTAAACATGATTAGTTTTGAAAAGTATTGATGACTTTTGGGAGAAATTCTGCCCAATTTGCTTTAGAGAGGAAATGTGTATTTAATATGTGTAAAATTAAGTTGGCATGTACTTAATTAGTTTCAGATGTTTATCCAATATGACATGCTTTTAGTCAGGTGAAATTTATTTACTTAAGTTTATTAACTTAAGTAAAATTAAGTTCAAATGCATTTAATTAGTTTGACGCATTTAACTAGGTTGATATGTATCTAACCAAACTGACATATGTTTAGTTATAGGTGAAATGTATTTCATTAAATTAATTAACATGTAAATACGTGTAAAATAATACGTTTTTTAAATTACATTTATTTATTTAATTCTAATTGGGCATATATTTAATTAAGTTCACTTGTTTCTTTATTAAGTATTTTGTTGTGAATAATCATGACATTTTCATTATTCTTCACTGCCACCAGATGTAAGCCCAATCGCAGTTAATAAATACATACATAAGCCTTTTTTGTAGTAATTAAATCTGGGTAGACCAACTCCAAGTATTGATTAGAGTCAAACAGTGATTCCAGATTACAAACTTTAATCAAAGCACAATCGACAAGTTTCGGCCATAAAAACTAGGAGGATGGATTTTTTAAATAGATGCATTAGTGGAATATTTTGCATGTATGAAAATTAATTATAGTTAAGAGTCTAAACCCTTACGAGTTACATTCAGCAGTAGCCACAGGCGAGACGACGCAGCCGCTGAGATGATCACTGGTTTGGAATTTTCAACGAAAAATGCTGTTAAAATTTGGAAAAGGGTAGTACAATATGGAGGGCTATTATGCAGCATTATTGAACAGTTTGAGAGATGAATTGAAGGAGAAACTGCCAAGACTGGCTCAGAGAAATGAGCTCTTTCACTTGCGCCGTCCCACACGATGGCAAGGTGCACGAATTGATTTCTCATTCACCCTATTCCCCGGAAGTAGACGCTAGAGGCTGCATCCTGTTTCCAAATTTAAAAAATTGGCTCGGTGAGAAGAAAATTTGGTCGAATAAGGATGTCATCTCTGCCTTATTTGAATAGTGTTAAAGCTCGTTGTTACTACTGCGGCACCAAGACGGTGGACACTGATGATACAAGGAGTTACATTATATATAAGGAATAGGATTCTTGGGAGAAAAACTTGGAAAAGGTAGGAAAAGGTAGGACGGTCCCGGCGGGAATCGAACCCCAGAGCTGCTCATGAGTCCGTGCCTTAAACGATCTCGGTCATTGCATCAGTATCTACACCGTCAATAATTGATTTTCAGGGTTTCAAAAAACTTACTTTTCGCTCACAAGTACATGAAGAAGGTTAAGAAAGAAAACTATTATTAATAGAACGGTTAACTTGCTTTTTACCCCCCTTTTTAAAAGGGACCTCGTAATTATCTCAAAGCAAATTAAAAATAGTATTGAAACGTATAATAAGTTTCTTTAAATATAAAGGCTGTATTATTAGGCTGTTTTGAAAGAATGTGTGCTCCTCAGGAATAGCACTAAAGTTTTGTAAGCAGCAGGATCAATACAAACTACTTTTTCACATTACTATTGCCATGGCTTTCCACTTATCAAAAATCTAGGACTAGTGTCACATATATCTTGTGCTATGAATTTCCCTCATTCTCTAAAATTATGCTATGTGGCAATAAAATCGCATCAAATTTGCATTGTCATTGGAACTGTCACGAGTTTAAATACTTCGTTCGTTGCCACGTTTGTTATTATATTGATTTGCGGTGACATTCACTTCACTTAATTAACGCGTATTCATATTGAGTGCAATAATGCGCTATATGTGCCTAGCCGCACTCACAATGATTACACGGGTCTACAGTGAATTTGAACCCCTTTTATATTCATTTGCATGTGCCCATTCCAAAAAAATGAAGCTCATTTAGGCTGCCTGTGTTACATACCATTTATTTGGAACTTTAGGGGGAACATTCTAAAAGTTCTGGGCCTGACCAAAAAAAAAAAAAAAAAAAAAAAAAAACCCGTAAGATTTAAGTGAATTTTTTTTCCCCAACATAGTTACCTTCTAAGTCAACAATCTAGTTCAAGAACTTTCTATTTATTGATACCCTCAGTAACATAAGATTTATCTAACTAAAAAATAAGCGTTTGTTTCCGCTTCAATCTCATTCGTCCATCCAGCTTTTTCTTCCGATTTGGGAACAAAAAGTAATCGGTAGGAGCCAAGTACGGTCAATATGGCGGATGTGAAAGCACCTAGAAGTTAGGGTCATGCAATTTTGCAACAACAATCCCAGATGTGTGTGAAGGCACATTATGCTGATTCTTTTTCGCAAGGTGTGCACGTTTAGCCTGAATAGCATCCTTCAGTTGGTCTAGTAAGGCGTTATACCCTCCGATAATGAATCTCCCCTTCTGGAGATAGTCTATAAACAACGCACCATGATAATTCCAGAAAACCGTAGCTATTACTTTTCCTACAAATGGAACCGTTTTTTGCTTTCTTTAGTGCACTTTCACCTGTTGCCATACACTGCTTGAACTGCTCCTTTGTCTCTGGCATATAGTGATGAATCCATGTTTTATCTACTGTTTTGAAACGTCACAGAAACTTATTGGAATTGTGTTTAAATAAGTCTAAACACTCCTGAAAAAGGTTCATTCGAATGCGTTTGTTTGGTCCATTGTTAACAAATGCGGCGGCACCCATTGAGCGTATGGGTTCTTAGACCCAAAAATTCGTATAAAAGGTAAAGGACACGACTTATCGAAATCTTTGCAATGTCAACCAACTCACGTACCTTCAATCAGCGATCATTGTGTACGCCATTGTAAATTTTTGTCACAATTCAGTAGGTCGTAGCAGTTTTGGGAGCGCTCATCATCTTGATGGAAGTACGACCACACTTAAATTCAGGAGCCAACTTTTTAACGTCCAAAACGAAGAATCCTTTAGAGTGAAATTTAATTCCTTTTTTATTTACCCTTCGCAGATCTTAATTCAATTTTATATATTTGTTTCCTATGGACCTATGTGGAGTTAAAAACTAAGAACTCAGCAAGCTCAAGGATATCATAAATAATCGTCATTGTTCATTAATACGTTCAGATTAGAGCTGTCCCGTTGTTTCGTTCATCAACTAGTCTACCGCAACGTTAACATTTATCAGAACTTAGACGCTGTAAATTTCAACTAGCGTTGCATATATAAAGGCTTTGTCAAAGTAAGAAGTAATTTTAATTGCTCATATTTTCCTCATTTTCTACATAAGCTTAAACTTTCTGGCACTGGCTTATTACACAAGAAATAGGATTTTATTCCATCACTACACATACAACATCTTGTTCATGAATAATTAACAGCCTCCTTTCAATGTTTTATACAGTACTTCTGAGTTCATGCATTTCAATATCTGCCACATTATCAACATCGACTGAAGTCATAACTACCACAAGTCCATTTGAATATCCTTTGACAAAATCAATAACAGCTTGTTCTTTTGGAAAAGGACAACTTGAATACCAGATTTTATTTTTATTAAACTTTCCTTGCCTACAAATGTCACTAAATATTAAAACAACGATGACCAAAAATGTTTTACCTGTAATAAATCCATGAAAATGCTAGACTTGTGTTGTTATTGAACTCATTAATCTTTAACATTAATCTCAGATAACTAAACATTTAATTTGGAAGAGGAATATGTTCATTTTGCGTGCAACAATAGTGAAAAAAATATTTTGGGCCTTTTTGAGTAAAGTCGCCGTTATATTTTCAATAATATCATACAAGAACCAACAAAACTTACCTTGCATATCTCTTCCCTTCGCTTCACTTCCTGAGCCCCCAGCATTAGGGACCTGATTCGTATGACACTTTGTCCAGGAGTCTTAGAAAACCAGGCTGCTGCTTTCCAGGAAAATTTTAGTAAAGATTTTTTTCCTAATATCAATGGCTTTAGTAGTTTTCAGGGAAGTCTTGTTTGTGTAGGATCTCTCCAGGTTAATTTAATCAAACTTAGCTTTCCCTTTAATTATGAGGGTTTTGCACTTAATCCACTTGTTGTGTTTCATCCATAATTAAAACAATGGACATTATTGGCAAAGTATGTAGAAATAAAAAAGAAATCAAAGAATATTTATTACAAATATGGTATCAAGAACAGAATGAAATAAAAAAGGTAAAAGAATGTATGACATTTTCCCATTCAAGATTAGAATGCAAAGATTAAAATTCAAGCATGTTCAGGGATTAGTACATTATGTAACAGGACACGGTCCTATTGCTCACATTTGCAAGAGTTTAAATTACAAGCAGACAATATAAAGTGACCGGAACATGTTACATTCGTATGCCCTAAATACCAGTCAATTGTAGCTGAGGAAAGATGGCTACTTGCAGGAAAATACATTGGGAACATCATAAGAAATCAAGACGATTTTAGAGTATTGAATGATTTAATAAATAAAATATCATGTAAAATGACAGAGGAACATACAAACAACAAAAATAATATAAGAGAAAAAGTCCATCTGTCAGAAAGCGTATGCTCCCCTAGAAGATCCCAGAGGATCATAGAAAGATATATACAAAAACAGTTAGTGCAAAAATAACAAGATGAATTGAATCAGAAGAAGAGAATAATGGGAATCTTCGGGCGGGAAGGAAGCAGGTGAGAGAAGAAGAAGTAGACCGAGAACAAGAGAAGGAGGAAAATATGGAAAAGTAGAAGAAAGAAAATAAAGAAGCACAGAAGTAAAAAACACCAACAACCAATCCAAATCTGTGAAAAAGCGTGTACAGATAAAAGCTGAAATGTAGAACAGGATGAAGGAAAAAGAGAAGAGAAGGAAAGTGCACTGTTAACACATCATGGCTCAATATAGCTGCTGCTTGAGACCGGCAGCAACCAGGTCCTGTTGCCTGCAATTTCGTTGGGAAGCAGCCAGTATACAAAGCATCATTAGAAATGACGATTTTGGATTTAGATTGTATAAAAATTGTAAATTAATTAATTGTAATGTAATTAATCGTAAAAATAAAGATATATAAAAAATTTGATTGAAATATAAGGAAAGTCTAAAATCTCCAATAGCAATTGTAGCTTCAAATATACGTTATAATTAAAAATAGTTTTTATGCTGGTTTCCAATTCCGGTTTAGTATTTAAAGTTTTGGTTTTGTTACATATTGTCTAAAAATATGTACAGGTGAAATTGTATTAATAAATGTAAAGAAGAACAAATAAAAATTATCTGGAGCACTGTGTCATGGTATAGAATTAAGTTATGAGAATATAAGCATTGCAGAATAAAATAAAAAATAAATAAAAAATTATATTTGCTTATTAGTATGGAAAGGGCTTTCCTAACTTAAGAAAAAAAGAACTGTGTTTAAATCCATAATCATACTTTGTTCTATATCAGCTACATTGATTTTTAAACTAGTATTGCTTTATTTCTATCTAATCATCAGCTGTGTATACGACACCCTGTTTACTTTTACTTTACTCTATTTAAGCAAAGTCCCGAGATCACATGCAATGTACAAATGCCACCCTTTTGTTAGCCATGCATTAAAATGTAGTGAAATTTACTATTAGCAGTTAGATAACTGAATTGTTCAACAATGGTGTTATTTCCGTTACCTTCCTGCTTTGGAGAACAACATGGGGCCATGGGCTTATGTGCTTATGAAACTCAATATATCAGTAAAATGTAAAACTCGTTTTGAATGTCAAATGATAAGAACTTAGTTTGACTATTATAATGATAAATATGATTCATACAGTGCCAAATCGTGGACTTGTGCTTTTACGGAACTTCTGGCTTCAACTGTCGCAGATTTGATCAAGAACATCCCTTCCCTTCACATAATAAACTACTGGTTTTATATCTGGTGATCTAGCAAGTCAAATTACAGGAAAGCATAATAATAACAACAAGAAAACAAAATATATTACCTCAAAATTCTTTTACCGGGCTGTGGAAGTGTATACGACATGAATTTATATGTTTCAGTTTCTTAAAACACGCCTTTACTTACATTGAAAATCTGAAATTTACTACAAAAACAGGGGGGGGGGATTCATCATGGTGATACATAATCTATTTGTTGTGTAATAACTTTAATAACAAAGCCAGAATATTGTGTGGAAAATGAAGAAAATATGAGTATTTAAACCTAATAAATACTTATGAAAAAAAAACATATTTCGTTCAATAATCTATCTCTTTAAAACCTGATCTAAAGATATGCTTGTAATTACTGTAATGGATCAAAGGTAATTGTATTTGAAGTCTTTATTTTGATGTACAAAAGTTTTGAAAAGTTTTCATTAACAGTGAGGTTATTTGAGTAAAGGGCCATTTGAGAGGGGCTGCATACTGCTGACTCCAGTCGCCGCAACCGCAAGAGAGATAGAGCCGCCGTGCGTAAGTTTAATGTCTATATTTTAGTATTTATATTTTTACTTAAAGCATAAATTGGTCATATTTAAAACTGATAATAATAAGCCCTAATCTATGTTATAAGAAATGGTGAAAAGGATGTCCCTCAACGGCATTACATTGCCGGCATCTGCGTAGGAAATTCCTGTATTTCATGTCATTTTTCTTCCGTTAAGGACATGGCGTTTTGGAATACGTTTCTTAATTGAGAGATCCTGTCTCTCTCTCTCGTATCTTAAAAGAGTTGGCGAACAGATTTTCTACCTGTAACGATTTGCCAGGATGTTTTCTTGCGAATCGTCTTATTATATCTCGGCAAGAATCTGTTTTTACATGTATCTTATAGCGGTTTTAAACTTAAATTTTTATTTGCGATATAACTATATAATTTTGAATCATAACTTAAACTGAAGAGTAATTGTGGAAGTTTCAATTGATTTTGATGCAGATTTTGTTTTGTTTTGTATGCAAAAGAAACAAATCAAAGCTTTTTGCGTCTTGGAATTCGCGAAACATAATTCAGTGGTTACCGTTCAGCGGGCATATAAGAAAAGATTTGGTATTAACGCCCCTTCTGGTAAAAACGTCCGTAGGTGGTACAATCAGAACGGCTTTCGCGCGCAGTCCTAAAAACAGAAAATATGTGCGGCGGGCGAGTCGAGAACTAGCAATTCCAACAATGACCAATGAAGATGTTAAAGAAACGTCTCCAACAAATACCGTGTAGTCTGCATTTGCTACAGTCTCTATCGTAGATTATGCTGTCCGTAGAAACTTCTGCACAGAAATGTTGGAACAGGAAGATGATGAGTTCCTTAGTGTGTAATTTTCAGCGACGAGTGCACGTTTCATCTTAATAGAAAAGTGTACAGACATTTGTTCGTACCTGGTGATCGGAGAATCCACGGTGAAGTATAGACCATATGTGGGATTCACCGAAATTGAACGATATCTCATCAAAAGTCTTGGAAAAAAGCGTAACTGGATTTATTCACCTAGACATGCTGCAGAATTTACTATTTCCGCAACTACAAGATCAAAAGAACAACAATATAATTTGGCTACATGGTGGCGCTCTCCCTCACTTCCTAAACGATGTGCGGAAATGGTTGAATGCAAACTTTCTCCATCGTTGGATCGGTCGCCGTGGTTCGAACGATTTGGCTTTTTCTCCTTAGTCCTCCGATGTCCCCCGTCATGGCTTCTTGTGGGGATAAATAAAAGATCCAACGCTACCTGTAGACCTACCTGAGATGAGATGGAGGATTATTGCAAGATCAGTTATACCAGACGTGATAACTCAGTGTGGCGAGAAATGGACTACCGGCTGGGTATATGCCGGTCACAAATGGCTCCCATATTCAACACTTGAAATTGGTATTATGGTAACTTCCATAGTTTTTGTTCAGTTGAAGTTATAATTCAGAATTATATTGTATACCGCAGAAAAAAAAATATAAGTTTAAAACCGATATAATCATTTGTGTACACCCTGTATATAAAAACCTTTTTTTTTTTTTTTTTCCAAGAGTATGTCTATGTAGTGGCATAACTAACGAAGAACAATAAGCAAACAATGAAAATATCTAGAAACACACAGATGTACAACCGCTGGCTGACAACCCTTACTGAAACTAATTACAAACTACTACCTGCACATGAATTATACACTTTAACGACTGACTTCTTCCAGTAAGTAGTCATGTTCTACCTGCCAATAACTCAAACAACCTGACTGTGTGTGCAATAACGCCAACAATTAACGAAGATTTGATGTGTGTGTGAATCTTACGATTTTTTTTTTTTTTTGATTGATTTATTTAAGGACGCTCTTTAACAGCTCAGGTCATCAGCGTCCCATTCAACTCAGGGCGTGAAACGGCCGACAAATTTTGCTCAGAGGCCTCTCTTTCAGGCTTGAGGTTCTTTTTCGTGCCGCAAATGTACGACACGGGACCCACGGCTTTACTTCCCTTCCGAAGGAAGCCATACTTAGGATTTTTACGCCCGAAAAAATCCATCGGTCCTGGCCGGGTTCGAACCCGCGTTTTGGGTGTAGGAGGCAAGTATGGTAACCACTACACCACCAGGACCGACGTGAATCTTACGAGTATCTGCAAGCAGCGATTGACAAAACACCAGACTTCACACAGTATCATGCTGGAGAAGTGCTCTTCCGCTGTTTAACAACTTGAGAAGCAGTATTTCTGCAAGAAGGCACACTTCGCTATCGCGTAAGGGAAAAAGTAATCCCTGCCATCGAAGTTTGAATCTTCAGCAAATCCCTGCCTTGACACAGACGTGATGCAGCAAGAATCGGGCGTGACATAAAATACATCATACTCACACTTCATTCAGAAAACTTGGAGGGTGCCGTAAATCCCTCATGAAAACTTCGCCCTTTACTTCTTTTCAATTTGCTGTCATCTACCGTCTTCCAGTAAATTGAGGATTATTTTATAAAGGAGCTGCATCGAAAGTTTGGGCACTTATATGTTCCTTGAGAGCCATTATTCTGTGTGTTGATTGCTCGCGATAACAGTTTTTGTTCTCGGCGTTGTTGGCATTATGCGAAATCATGTACTACGGCCCTATAAAGTTAACACCTTAATAAATTTCTAAAGTTGGAGCCTCATACATTTAAACATGACCTTCCTTTGAAAAAACCCTTTCCATGGAGCTTTGAATTGATAAATATACTGCGCATTTTCTCTTCTAGGAATGGGCAAATTAGACCGCGTCAATGATCGTCCCCTTCTCATGAGGAGAAAAATTGTGCTGATTATTGTTGGTAAAAAGATTATGTTATGGTGGTGATTGGTGATTTGTAATTATCACAAAGATTCAAATTCAATTAAGTTCTTTTCGGATTTTTTTCTTTCCACTCCAGTATGATGAATGCTGCGCTATACATGTACGAGGGTAGGTCCATAAGTTTCCGACCTCTTCGATAAAGATTACCCCCTTCACAAAACCCTCATCTGGTGTCATACCTTATCTGTTAAGTAAACAATTTCAGCTGTAACATTCGCTCCGCTGTGTTCAGCTGTTCAGATATAGTTGCCTAAAGAAGGCTAGTGTAGGAGATTGTGACATGCTTAAAATGGAGTATCGAGCTGTTATTTAGTTTTTCACTTGAAAAGAACTTACTCCAAAATATAATTAAACAGCGATTGGACGGTGTATATGCGGAGACATCCCCTTCATATTCTACCGTAAAAGAATGGGCTAAACTTTTAGTGCAGGTCGCCCTTGATACCATCGCTCTTATGGAAGGAGAAAATATGGAAGACCGGCGGCTCAAAGTTACAGAAATAGCAGCAAGATGGTGCATTTCTAAAACAACAGTCCTTCGAATTATTCATGAACATTTAAACATGAATAAGGTTAGTGCAAGATGGGTGCCTAGACTTCTTTCCTCAGTCCAAAAGCAGTAACGAGTCCTCTGTTGTCAGACATTTTTGGAGCTTTGCCGTGGCAACTAGAGAGAATTTCTGCTAAATCATTGTTACAGGAGATGAAACTGTGGTCCTCTACTGTGATCCCTTGTTCAAAAGAGAATCAATGGAATGACTCAAACCAAGCGAAGCACCGCCTCTAAAGACCAAGGTCACTCAGTCAACCAAGAAGATCATGGCCACAATCTTTTGGCTCTGTGAAGGAATAATCCTAATTGACTTCAAGGAGAGGGACACAGAGGAAATGGGGAGTACTATGCAAATGGCCTATTACGTGCTTCCATCAAAGAGAAAAGCCGAAGAAAGCAGAGTGGTGGTGTGCACTTTCTTCCCGACAACGCGCCTGTGCACACAGCTCTTGTTGCAAAGGAAGCTGTGAAGAAATGTGGCTTCAAGGAGATCGATCATCCCCCGTACAGCCCAGATATATCTCCCAGTATCTATTTCCTCTTCTCAAAACTCAAGAAGGACCTTCGAGGAAAATGTGACGAAGTGATGGATGCTATTTATGCCTATCTTACAGACAAGATTTCTGACAATTTGGGGGGCGGATTGAAATGTTAATTCAAATATGTTAGAAGTGTATTGCAATAAAGGGTAGCTATATTGAAAAGTGAAATATAGCTTTTCTCTTTATCATACGTAGAAAATGGTTAGGCCGGAAACTTATAGACTTACTCTGGTACATCTGAAAGGTTTTGTTAAAATCTTTGTCCAATTTGTAAGAAAAATTTAGCCAATTGCGATTAGGTAAGCTATTAACGGTGCATTTATTTTATTTTTAATAAATGGTACCAAATCGTTTGCTTTTTTAAGTATACCGTTTTTCCAAATTTAAGAGATAACTTTAATTGCTCAACTTTTCCGTTTAGGCTTATTTCACAAAAATTGGATTTTTTGCCTCACCATTATAATGAGATTGTACGTTTCTGATTATTGTTCAATTTTTTTAACATAAGTAAAAGTGTGTTTTATTAATTTCTATCCGTGGTAAGAAATAATATTGCCCTGTAAATACACGTCGAGCTTATTTAGTATTATGCAGATTTCAGCACCGATCGTTTTCACTGTCTGATAACTGAAATGTACTACTTCTGTACACCTTTTCACACCTTTTCGGCAGTTTCATATTCAAATTGTTTTAAGAGCTGGCCGATAAAATTTGAATTCTTTCCAAAAATCGCTAGATTGTTGTTTGTGAGGTTATCTAAAGGTAAGAGCAAACCTATGACAGTTCTTGAAACACCATATGCGCACACTCAAGGATTCATAATGCCATTGATCTTACTTACTTTTTAAGGTTTTGCTCACGTTCCTTCATCTACTCAGGACATGTTTATATGCATTTGAAAAGGGGAAAAAACCTGTTCACAAGTTTTCTCTGCCCATCACATCAATCACACATAAGCTACTAGTTTCTTATTTGCTGAAGTGTTAGCACCAGCAAACAAGAAGACCACGGAAACATTTACGCTGTCCTAATTAATGAAAATTCTAAAATAGCCTGAAAAGTGAGAATTTGAGACAAGCAGATTTAAAATGCATATTTTAAGCTTCTTAAGGGAGTAATCTGCACTCCAGAGAAGCGAAATTATATTACTTGAAACTCTGAATGATAAAGTGGTGATCATTGGTTGCCCTGGATGCGATATGAGGGTGGTAGCTACTTCAACTATAACGAACATCGAACACTGCGCGTAATGCTAATACAAGCGCCGCACAAGTTTCTCAGAGTTTGATCCCTTGCGCGCACCGAAAAACACAAAGAGAACGTGAAGGTTTTTGTCACTCTACTTTCGCCGTTGTACGCTGCTAAGCACGCAAGTGCTTCACCTCCTCAAGGAAACAATAATATATGTCACCCTGCTTTTCAGCCGCTACTTATTTGCAGGCCAACGCAGTTCAGCAAGCATATGAGGAGTGATCCATAAATTTCCGGCCTATGATATAATAAAAACACAAGTATCCTTTTCAAACACAATCTCTCTTTCCTTCAATGCGTTTCTCACAACTCTGGATAAACAGTTCAATTCCCCGAAAGTAGTACAAAGTTTTGTCTGCAAAATTTGGAATGCCTTATCCTCCGTGAATCTCCGCCCTCAAAGACTAGATTTCTGTTTTGAAAACAGATAATAGTGGCTAGCAGAAAGCGTTCACGGTAACCATGTGGACTGATGCATTATCGTCCAGCACACAACTCCTGAACTCAGCGTCCCACAACTCTTTTCCTTGATGGCAGAGCGCAATTGATACAACAGTACTTCCCAGTTACCGTTGTGTGCCTTTCTTTGAAATCTATCATCAGAATTGCTCAACAGTTATAAAAAATGGCCATCATGGTTTTATTCGTGAACTTTATGACTCTGGTCTTTTCTATGGGGTGCTTCACCCTTCTTCCGCCATTCCAATGATTCTCTTTTTGAAAAAAGTTAGTTGTAGAGGACCGTAGTTTCGTTTCCTATGACGACGGATTTCAATACTGCTCTCTCGTTAGCACGGTAAAGATTCAAATATTTCGGACAACATTCCACGCGCACTTGCATGGATTGCTGAAAGAACTCGGGGCACCTATCTTGCACTGGTCTTACTGCAAATGTTAATGAGTGATGCAAATTTGTTTTAGAAAGCCCCGAACTTGTAGCTATTTATTTTGCCACTCAGAACAAATGTTTTGTCAACACGTTCACCGGCCTACCCTTAAGGATCTCTGCCTAAATGACTAGAATATGAAAGGGAAGTTTTCCCATACACACTGCCAAGGTGTTGTCTAATATCAATGGGTGAAATTTCTTCTTTAGTTAAAAATTTAATCACTGCTCTGTATTCAGTTTTGAACATCGCGCTACACTATACAATACGAGGTCTCTTCAAACAAGCAACGGGAATTTTGAATTTCCGCGGGCTACGTATATTCCATTTTTGATTGTTTTGTGGCGTTATGTTGGTACTCATGTCCCTCATTTATGTTGACAAGCTCGGCCATTTTGAATGTTCAGTTAATTGTTAACAGCTATTTTGCTTGGACGTGTTTTGGCTCGTCTTCGATTTTTGCCTATTCCAAAAAATGGAACAAAGAATCTGTATCAAATTTTGTGTGAAAAACAAAATTAAGTGCGTGGATGCATTCCGAATGCTGACTATGGCATATGGTGAAGCTACCTTGGACCAAAGCAACGTTTATCGGTGGTACAAAATGTTCTCAGAGGGTCGAGAAGATGTGAACGACGAAGAGCGCTCATCAATAACAGACGAAAACATTGAAGAAGGCAAGAAAATAGTATTAGCCAATCGTCGAATCACCGTCAGAGAAGTTGCTGAGGACCTAAACATATCGATTGGCTCGTGCCATTCCATTTTTACCAATGATTTGGGCATGAGACGGGTCGCCGCAAAATTCGTACCAAAGTTGCTCAATTTCGACCAAAAACACCATCGCATTAACGTTGCTAAGGAACTGTTGAACTCTGTCCGCGACGACCCAAATTTGCTCCAGAGGGTCATAACTGGTGACGAATCATGGGTTTATGGTTATGACGTAGAAACTAAAGCTCAATCATCCCAATGGATGCTGCCACACGAGCCAAGACCGAAAAAAGCGCGCCAAGTTCGGTCGAATGTGAAGGTTTTGCTTATAGTTTTCTTCGATTGCAGGGGCGTGTGCATCATGAGTTCTTGCCACAGGGTAGAACGGTCAATAAGGAATATTACCTGCAAGTTATGCGCAATTTGCGCGAAGCAATCCGCCAGAAACGCCCGGATTTGTGGAAGAACAAAAATTGGGTTTTGCACCATGATAACGCCCCTGCTCACACATCATTGCTTGTGCGCTAATTTTTGGGCAAAAACAACACACTTGTGATGCCGCAGTCACCGTACTCCCCAGACCTGGCCCCCTGTGACCTTTTTTTTTTTTGTTCCCAAAACTGAAGATGCCCATGAAAGGACGACGCTACGCCACGATTGAGGAGATAAAGACGGCATCGAAGGAGGAGCTGAACAAAATCACAAAAAACGATTTTTTAAAGTGCTTCGAGGATTGTAAAAAACGTTGGCACAAGTGTATCAATATCTGGTGGGGATCACTTTGAAGGGGACAAAATAGATATTCATGAATAAATAAATACTTTTTGAAAAAACACAAAATTCGCAATACTTTTTGAACGGACCTCGTACGCTGACTTAAACAAGCATCTTCTCCAAGCAAAAGAATGGAATGGCTGGGGAAAAAAAAAAAACAGTGTTGTACTCCTGAAGTATGTGAGAATCAGAGAGGCAGAGGCCTCTCTTTCAGGCTTGAGGTTCTTTTTCGTGCCGTAAATGTACGACACGGGACCCACGGCTTTACTTCCCTTCCGAAGGAAGCCATACTTAGGATTTTTACGCCCGAAAAAATCCATCGGTCCTGGCCGGGTTCGAACCCGCGTTCTTGGGTGTAAGAGGCAAGTATGGTAACCACTACACCATCAGGACCGACAAATGTACAAGATGATTGAATTATATGAAAGGAATCCCCTTTATATTTAGGCAGCGGCATCAAAAGTACGCAGATTTCTCACCCGTCGCCCCCCCCCAAAAAAAACGTTGATTTCTGTTATTTTAACGATGCCGTTTTAATATCTATCTCAGCGCAAAAATATGATTAACAGATCTAGATTATAGAATGGGTAAACGAGAACTCGTCCATTGAAAACATTGAGGATACCGATTTTGAAAGAGCTACTTGAGCTTTTGGGTTATTATGCAGCAAGGCAAGTTTCTTGCCGTCAGCTTTTGGTGGTTTTGCGGATAGCCAGAAACCAACGAGCGTCTTTAATGTGGGCATAGAGAAACCTACTGATCGTTGGGTACTATTTTTAGACTCCGTGGTTAAATAGCGGGTTAATGTAAGCATATGGGTATGTTAATTATAAAACATACCGTTCTTCTTCAGCATTAGGGATGTTGGTCCTTTTGCCGTATATTTCGTTTACAAAAAGGTTCCTACTTTAAATTTTTCTATGCTCATTTTCCGTGCGCAATCTATTTCTGTATTCGTACATTTTTATTCATATTTTCTATTTGAAACTGTTCCCTATTTCTTCAGTTCTACTCCCTTACCTCTTTCGTGTTTTACTGTCATAGGCATAACCAGAATTTTACGAGGGCAATCTGAACATTTCTCGGCGCAAGGGGCATGCAATTGACAAAATAATGTCTTGGTACATGTCTAAGCATTCATTTGAAATATTATTTCATTGTTTTAAATACAGCTTTCTAAAGCATGCGTGTTATGGATATTACATTAAATGGACTATTTCACTAATGTGACATCACTCAAAATAGATTAATGAAATCAAACAACGTTTGAACGTTGAACGTTGAAATAACAGCCCGATATCGCAAGTTTTACCACGCGAGGTACATTTCTTTTATAGTCAATGTAGCCAACTATATACCCCCACTATAAATCCTGAGCATCATACGATTAATCAAGAACATCATTCGGCAATGCTAAATAAAGTACGGAATTGTACTTCCATATCTCCATCTACTAATATCCTTTGTGTGCGATGAAAGTGCAACTTCTCCATTCAAATTTGATAACAATATTTTCAACAATTCCACATTTAGCCAACTTAATGTGTATTCACTCAAACAATTGTTTTTGCATATTCAGCCAAACAGTCTGAAATTATTTCACAAATTATGTAACAATATCTGCCTAAACCACCATACATTTTTATAAACACATTTTTCATGATTTTTGAATAGGTAGATATTCATAATTAAGTATAACATTTTATACAATTGTTAATATTCTGTTAATATTCTGTGCGCGAATTTCAAATATATATCATTTTAAATCATATTCTATTCATAAAATAGTCCCAAGCCTATTTGGCTCTTCTCTATTGGCACTACTGACAATCGTCATCGTCTGTTGCAAGATGGCTTGAAAAATGAAGTATCCATAATACAAGTATACAAATATTACAATTTTGTAAGCCAACTTTAGAGGAATTATATTTAAATTCTTATTTTATTCGTGATATCACTCGAGAGTCTGAGCTTTGCATATAAATTCACTCTCTACGTTTTCGTGAATTTATCAGCAATCTCAGATCCTTTCGTGACATTACTTGTGATAAAATAGAGTATTGTGTACTGATAACATTCTTGGTAAAATGTGCTTCAACGCCAAAGGAAATGCGTATCAAATTTATAAACCTTTATGGGAACATCTTTCCTTCGTTTTCAATGATTAAAAAATTCTGTGAGGAATTTAAACGTGGCCGTATCAGCACCGAAGACGTCCAAAGAGCAATAATAATAGAATTCATTGAACAAATTCATAAATATGATATTAGATAACTGGAAAATTAAATTGCATGGGATTGCTGAGGCTGTAGACATTTCGTATATATGTTGTAGTCTGTAGTCTTTTTTTTTTTTTTCGCCCAGTAGCGTGGAAAAGGACGCCTCTTGGGCTTAAATAAACGAATAAATAAACAATTTTAATCAAATTCTTTACTTAATTTATCGACCACAACGGTAAAGAGGTCGTTAAGCCACAATTGCCATGCCTTTTTATGGTGTGATTTGAGTTGTCCATTAGGAACCATTAACGGTCAATCTGAGACAGCACGTATAAACCTGAATGCATTGCATTCATCATTGTATAACTACCGAGTCATATAACTTATCGGTACTTCTATACTTATATTACGATAAATTAGTAAAATATATACTTTCCCCTCACTGGCAGAGAATATTGTGCAAATTTATTTTTTTGAAACATAACTTCACAGTTTCTCACACTTCGCTTCCTAATTTGTACCAGTTGGTCAGATATTGTGGGATAGGCCCCTGGTCGGTGAAAGTAATAGTGGTTTTGTAACATAACACTCGCGTGTTATTTTCATGTTGTCAGGATTTGCAACGCTGCTATGACTACCTGTAAATAATTTTCCAGTAAATCACCATGGGACAGCAACGCTGTAATAATTCAACTTCTTGTGACAGCAGATCCACCACGGGATGTTGGCGCAGTATGGCAACGCACGTCCCTGCGGCAAACCATCACCCTCCTCCATAACTACTGTCCCCAAACCTAGGAGCAGGAGGGACGTGTTAGGGGAGTCTGGAAACTTCCAAAACGGGGTGATGCGACACAAATGACTCCTTGAAAGCTTTTAACGCATTTTATCTAAAGAAAAACAGTTACTTAGATCAACGTTTCAACATATACTGAGTCAGTCATGAAAAAGAGGCTGTAAAACAGAACTAGTGGTGCGGAAACAAAAAATAAATTTATATTTACGTTCTAAACACTGCTTCACAACCGCATCTACAACTTATACCTACAATGAAAGGTAGTATAAATGTCTGCAAGACATCCACTTCAGCTTCAAAACCAGAGTATGGAAGGCTCATTGGCTTTTAAGCAAACTTAAAGTGAAACTGACAAGAAATTACAATAATCTTCAACGTAAAAACGTTATATTCTATAGTCTTGAGCAACCTTTCAGCAAGGTTTGTTACCCCGCGACGGTAACAGCGAAGAAGTTGGTGATATTTCCACAGCTTCAAGTTTTAGAAACATCTTCCCCGCAATGGATCGAAACATGAGGTAATCTGAAAGTGCAAGACTAGGACTATATGTCCTTTTCATTGTCTGAATTTTTTCCGTGGTTGTTCAAGCAGTATAGGGTCTTGCATTGTCCTGTTGCATTTCGATTAAATATGCTGGATATCCGTCTCAAATCTTCATGAACAAGTCCAGTTGTTGAGAATGTGCCGGTTTGGAACAAACTCTCAGTGAGTCACACCTTCAAAATGCCATTAGACACATAACATTACTTTGGGGACGAAACAGATCTGCTTAGCGATGACTTTGGCTGGCTGAGGGGGATCGATCCACCGTTTCGAAGTGTCAGGGTTACAGAAATATACATATTTTTCATCATGAGTGACAATTCTCCTAACAAAGTTACGATCCATGGGATTTGCGATAGGCTGACGAAATACATCCACTCTGTTTTGGACTTGTTCAAGTGTCAATTAAGCATCCTTTTTTTTTTTTTTTGTTTGTTTTCTCTCTCTCTCTCTCTCTATTATTGAAACGCTGGAAGCATCGCTTTGCTACATGCTCATTAACAAACCTGCTTTCTCCACTTTACAAATTCTTCTACGATTGTGTATTAACAAATGACGACGAACACTTACTCACAATATTCATTGTATTCTGAAAATAACATTGCCAAAGAAAACCACTAAAATCTTTCAAAACACAGAACTTAAAAAACCGATATTTCTTGTGGGACTACCTAATATTTTTTGTTCTTTCATTCTATACTCAAGTATTGGCAGAAAGAAAATTAATAGGATAAGTGGAGCCAACGAGGATTAATTTCATTATTTGAGTTTTCAAACAGTGAAAAATCTAATGATAATGTGTATAATCACAAGAAATATAAAATTTATTTTATAACATTCTGCATAGAAATTGTTACATTTAGTTTATACTTTCAACTTTCAAGATTTGGCCTTATTTCGAAAACTAAAATAAGCAATGCTTACAGTAAAGGAAAATAAAAAATAATGGAATTAAGTTTGTCTTATCTATAACGGTCTAAGACCTAGGTAAAAAATAGTCCATAAAATTATATTACAAATATTTATAAATGCACTTGCCTTGTCTTAGATTTTATACATCTGTTAGAGAATATTATATGCTATTACGAGCATTATAATAATTATAATTTTTTGACAACTGTTTCTTATGATGGGAAAAAGTCACACGAGATTTTATCTGGACCATTGGGAGAGTGAGGGACTCTCACTTTTTGTTGGATAGTCAGTAACAACATTTGCGATGTGCGGCGGTGCAGCATCCGGCTTGTTGCAGGAAACGTGACCTTTTACGTGTGATATGGTCTTGTAGAGTTTTCAGAATATCTCTGTGGTATTTTTCAGTTATAGTTGTGTATGCAGGTACGGCATGCTGATAAACGTTTTCTTGCATATGGAAAAATGAAATGGCCATAACTTTCCCAGCAGAAGTTACCAAATTTGCATTTTTGCTGTTGGTGCTGATGGATATTTCTACACAAAGCTTTGAAGGTGGCTCTCAAAATCGAAATAATGTATCAAACTTCATCAACAGTGATTAACCTTCCTGGAATATCATCTTCATCTGGTTTGCATGCGAATCAACAGTCTTGGAACCCACCGTGCACAAACAAGTCTCATGTACAACTTTCCAGTTACCAACGTGTGGTTACCCAGTGAGGTTTTTGGAATTTCTGAAAGTGTTCTGAAAGTGTTCGACGATTCTCTCTCACAATGACAGTAGGGGTGTTAAATATTTTCTTCCGTCTTCTGGGTGCACCTTCCGTTGAAGTTGATTGCGTTCCCTTTTTAAACATTTTAAACTATCTTCGAACTATGCATCTCCATATGCCCCCTGCATCAATGTATATGCTTCAGCTGAAGATTTGTTGAGATGAAAGCAGAATTTCAGAGCAGCATATTTTTCGTCGCGCATCACTTTCAGTTTGCTGTAGACGGAACTGCCTCAACTTCACCTATCATAGACGGGAACCGGAAGTGATAACATTGAAAGTAGTACTATGTGTTATTTTCGTTTGTTAATGTATCTACACACTTTAAATTTCATATTTTGCACTGAATGTTAATATTTCCAAAGAAATGCTGTACAGAAACCATAATCTCAGAGAGAGAGAGAGAGAGAGAGATCGCGTATTAAACTTAACAAAAAAAACGCACCAAGGAAAAAAATTAAAAAGATATCAAAGTTCAGTTCAAAATGACACCCTGAATAGTAGGTAAGTAGAGGTGCCTTACTACTTTAAGTATTTTGAATTCGGTGAAGTTGATGAGAGAAACACGCTCTACTTTCGCTTTTTTCATGAGAACTTGATAAACATGTGAAGAGAACGATAAAATTGCAAAGTGGGAAAAAAAAAAAAACTAAAAAAAAACTATGAAATGACAGACCTTAAAGTTACAATGCCGTATATTTTTGTTGCTACTGCTATAGTTGCCTGTATCTCATCCATCATTTCTACCATTTCTGTCCGCATAGCTTAACCGCAACCCCAAACTTCATCTCACTCACACAGAATATAAAGAAACCTCTTCACTTTCTTTATCATCGCATATACACAACATTTCCTGAAATGTGACTTCGAAACTTTGGCGCCCGACTATTACACCACTTCCTAACTTGTTGGCCAACCTCCCTCTATCAGAAGATTGAAGACTGCTTCAAGTAAGTACAAATCTGCATATGCTTTACATTACTAAAACAAACAATAAACTACAAAGCCCACGGTCAGTTTTCCTTAGTGGTATCTTTCCTTATTATACAATAAAAATACCTCTATTATTTAGAACCGAGCAAAAATGCGTAATTCTGAGCCATTTAGTTGTATAATGCTGATGGATAATATAAAAAGCATATATAGTGTAAAAAATGTTGCTGAAAAAGAGAACAAAACATTCAAAAGTAATAAAAATGGAACAATTAAAAACTAATATATAAAACGCCATGTTTTGCGCATGGTGTGTTAGTCTTCAGTGGCTTGTATTGTGATTTTTTATGCATTTTGTAGATTTTTTAAACAATTTAAACTTATAAGCTGTATTTCAAAATATAATACCCGGGGATTTAACATTACCTAAAAAATGTTTTCTTTTAAATTAGTAGGCCTTGTAAAACAAGATATTAGCTTTTTCCTCACCTGAATAATTAACTTACGTGTTTGCTGTTTATAATATTAGAAACATGGTTTAAAAGTGTTGGTTATAATTGTATTTGTGAAAGTAAACAAATAATACGTTAGAAAATAAAATAAAATACTAAATAGAAACTAACAACAAAATTATTAAATTAACATTTTTTATTTAGAAGGTCTGCTAATTTAAAAGCCAAAATCAAAGATTTAAACATAGTTTTCTAATGGTAATGTTAAATCTATATGTGCTCTATTAATTTCAAATCCACCCTGCATATACTTAACTATATACATATATAGTGTGAGTTACTTAAAACTGTCTCAAAATTTCCTTATACTATTATATCAATAAGCTGTTTTCACTATATTTAAAGCACACATGGGTCCACAAATCTACATAGATTACTAATAAAAATTACTAGTTTCATCATAAGGCTATATTTTCTAATGAAACAATAGTCATAAGAGTAGCAGGAATTAAACTAAATAAGATTAGAAAAGAACAGATCATTTTCTTGCCAACATTTCTCGCTCGCCTCACTTTTGTTGGGCAACCGTTACCTACAACTTAAGACATTTTCCTTTCTCTTTCCCCTCTTCTTCCCAATTTCTTCATTATCTGGCTTGCTCTGACTTCAACTGCACGCATGCCCGAGGTTGGTTTGCCGCGGTCCGGCCGGTGTTTCGGTGATCACCCTAATATGATACACTAAGGACGGGTTGTATAAAGACTTAACTCGAGTTTAGAGCATTAAATTAACCATTAGTTATGCTTAATTTGGAAAATTTGGCTATATAAACATTAATCTAAGATTTTTTCGTCTAAGCCTCAAATTAAATCTAACTCGCGAAATTTCCCAAGTTAAAGCACTAATAGAATTTAGTAATTGTTAAACAAAACATTTCCCAGAGTACAGAAGCATAATAACTTCGTTTATAAATGAAATGCTGAGTAGCACTTATTTTAATTTCATGTAGATGTTTCTTAGTTTCAATTTTCATTTCCGCGTAATAATAACAGACATAGTTGCGTCCAATTGTAGGTTATGCTAGGGCTAATCTTACGAGCGGTATATTGTACGGCTTTCTGATTTTTTATATACTTCATCCGATGATGAATTTCACTGTGCTCATCGTGTATTTCATGACAAATTATTAAAAATGCGATTCCGCTTAGTCAAAGATGTCGAAGGACAAATGTTACGTCCCCGATTATAACCACAAGTTAAGCGAAATCATGCTTTGAATTCGATGTTCATGATATCAATATCCTTAAGATTCTATGCGAAAGGGAACTTCCAAATAGTTATTGGAGGTATATTAAAGTGGCTCGCAGAACCATCCATAAAGTTACTAGAGCATTTGCAGCTCTTAGCTGCAGTTCATTAAAATGCCAACCGAAGAACGTGATATACGAAAAGTGATGCTAGGCTTCTATTAACATTCGGAACTTCCCTGAAGTTTTAGCTAGGTGCTATAGACTGCACGAATAATAATGCAGAAGAATAGAATTATACTCTTTGTCAATTTCCCTCCATATGCGTTCTTTATATTTATTTCAGATCGAATGTTATTTCTTATTTTCAATTATTTCATTATATTTTGGCACCAGATCAATAATAATAATAATAATAATAATAATAATCATAATAATCATAATAATATTCTTCCCACGTTTGCTAAAATTTGTCGTTTGCATTCCCTTTGATTTTACCTTGTCCATGTTTGAAGACAAGAGAGAAATTTTTAATAATTTTGATTTTCTCGGGTTAAACAATTGAATATCGACTCGCTCTAACCACGAATTTCTCTATTGTTTCGCGATGTTGCCATAGGTTTGACGGTTAGCGCAAACTCGATATTACGTAATCTGAGGTTGTTTATATGCAATACAAATGATGATTAATATTTTAAACTACAGTTAAAAGTAATTTACAATTAGCAAATTTTATACTACCGGCCCTAGGATTGTTAAAATCACCAAAATATGGATATAAACCTCATAGAATGATTCTAAAAATAGAACATTTTAATTATATTCTGTGCTAAAATCAAGTTCCTTATACTCATAATTTCAACATTGCAGACTTCTAAACCGAGGTGTTTTTTCCAGCTCATTTATACTTAATAATTATAAATAATGAAAAGAGTATTTTAAACTATATTAAAAGTTAAATATGATCGGGAATTAATGCATAATGGAAAACGAAACATCAAAACTTGGTGCTACATAAATATCTTCGATATTTCTATAATCTAGTTAAGTGACTGTTAAACAAGAGGAATCATTATTGAGGTAAATTTATTAAGAAAACCTTTGACTTCATATTCGCAATTTCTAAACCGAATTAATGTATTTTGTGCACTTGTGAAGGATAATTTACAAATGAAAGTATCGCTGGAGATGTATATATTATTTGGCAATATAATTTATAAAGCTGCTGCAGTGATAATTTGCAGCCTTTGATGCCCAGCTGCTGCTGTTAAATAGCATGAAATTTTTAAATAATATTTAAAACGTGTAATTTGTAATTGCGTAACATAAAGCAGACGCCTTTGAAAAAATAAGCGCCTACTCCGCCATTATAAACAGATCTCTATTGGTGTGTATGCAGGCAAACGCTTATATACTGTAAATCATTGATCAAAGGCTTTGATGCATGCAGTAGCGAAATGGGATTTTGGTCAATTAAATAAGAAGCTTAAAGCAGTGAAATCAACGAGGCAGGATAGCACCCCTGCAAACAGAGTGTAACTAGCTTCGAATAGGAGAAAGATTTTTTAAGAATTAATCGAACATAATTTATATTGATGAATACGAAAGAAAGTGCTAGTGTTTCCATAGTCAGTGTATCAAACAAATATTTCATAGTAAAAACCTTCAATATTTATACATAAAGAACATTTGTAAAAACTTATGAAAAAGAATTACACAAAATTGATTAGGATGTCTTGGAGATAGGTAGCCGACTACTATTGGGACGCCTGGAAGGCGCTACTACATTATCTTATAAATGAATAGGATGAGATATCAGTCGGGAGAAGCCTTAAACCTGCACAGAGATTTATACAGAACTAATACATTTCTTTGTTTATTTATTTCAAAACGAATGCTAGCTATAACTTATTATATCTCAAATGTAGATTATCTTTGGGAGAGTATAAATGTTGAAAATGTCCTCTATCCTGCAATAGGCATAACTTAACATGGTGTTCATGTGCAAAATCCTGTCCGTCACATAGTTCACAGATAAAGCATGGTTTCATTTATGCGGCTTGGCGAACTATAAAACTCGCGCTATTGGGCCGTCCAAAATCAACATGTCATTCATGAAGAAGCTATGCACCCAGTTAAAGTCGGGGTTTGGTGCGCAAATTCCACACAGAGAATAGTGGGACCATATTATTATTATTATTATTATTATTATTATTATTATTATTATTATTATTATTATTATTATTATTGTTGTTGTTGTTGTTATTCCAGGACACTGCAGAGTACCGCTGGATTTTCATGCAGTTTGTTGAGCAACTGGAGCATGTAGAGCTCGATCATGGACATTGTCAACAAGATGGCGCTACTTGTCATACATCAAAGCAATCCATGGCATTAATTGAGTTTCTATGACGATCGAATAATTTCCAAGAACCTGTGACCACCGGACTTATTCCTATGTGGTTACTTAAAAGACAGAGTATACGTCACATGCCCCAGACAATGGACGATCTGAAGCACAACTTTACACAGGAGATTAATGGTGCTGACACGAACAACGAGTAACATGGAACGAGGCGTTGAGCTATGCCTTATGTAGGAGGGAAAATATTTTCAATATTTTCTATATAGGTAAATCATCTCCAAAATATATTCTACATTTTTTTTATTTGGTTTATTTACGGACGGTCTTTAGCATCTCAGGTCATCAGCGTCCCATTCAATTCAGGACGTGAAACGGCCGACAAATTTTGCTCTGAGGCCTCTTCTTTCAGGCTTGAGGTTCTTTATCGTGCCGTAAATGTACGACACGGAACCCACGTCTTTACTTCCCTTCCGAAGGAAGCCATACTTAGGATTTGTACGCCCCAAAAAATTCATCGGATCGAACCCGCGATCTTGGGTTTAGGAGTCAAGTATGATAACCACTACACCACCAGGACCGACTTCTACATTAAAGGTTTAATAAGTGGTGGCTAGCATAGTTCGTTTTAAAAATAAACAAAGAAATGTGTTAGTTCTATATAAATCACTGTGTAGAATAACTAACAAAACCAGCATAAGAATACTTCCCAGTCAAGGAAACCCATAAAATGACTGGAAATGAATCCGGGATCTCAAGATTTGTAGGAAAAAGCTCTGAACACTAGTAACTGGGGCTGGTAATGTAGGAAACAGCTTAGGCACAATCAATAAGGCGAGGAGAGGTGGCAATAGAAGATTATTAAAGAGAACAAAACACTGTTGCGCCTTTTCTTTATTTTTCATCACTTTTATTTATTTTTATCACGAAAAATTAGGTGAAGGTTGTTAAGGCATTTTCTTTATTTATATTTTTAATTACTATTTTAGGTTTGCTTTAAGCGATAAACATTAACTATTTGTGTTACACTTTTTGCTAGTATAAATAACTTCCTATTGTTTTAAAACTTTTTTTTTTAGTAAATTGCTTTGCTGTTTCAAAAAAGTATTCCTTTAAATATGTTCTAAAATATTAGTTTAGGGTAATGACTTACCTGCAAATGGCTACAGCCGTGAGCACTTTGTGCAAACGTCCCAGCAAGAGAATCCTCGTTTGATTTAGAGCACCATTCAGGCATAACTTTTCTCACAATAGACGGAAAAGTGCGAAAGGAGATCCATGAGCTGCAGTGTGCACTATCATCAAACTTTGGAGCAAGCAGTTTAAGTGCGGCGGAGACGGCCCTTACACGGGGCGGCCTGAGGCAGCAATGTGCAAGAACATTGAGCATTTAACTTTTACAGATAGATGAATTAGGGGCTCTCGAATAGCAGAAGAAAAGAGCATTTCGGCAAGTACAGTTTTCGGAAACATTTTACGAAAATTTGGATGTGTTCAAGGTGAGTGCCACGACATTGAGTTAACTTTCTCCCAGTTTTAAAGAAATGTCTTCGGAAACAACGGTGAGTAAATAAATCAGAATCGTGATAATATTAACCGAACGTTTTAATGACTGTGATGAAAATTGTTTCATGACTGAATGTTCTAAAAAGTCTAATAAACGTCAACAGCCATTTGAACACGAAAGTAAATTATTCCTACACTGAGACAGAAGGAATTAATTTTTTTTTAAAAAAATAATAGAAACCTTAAATGCCACTAAATAGCATAATTTAGGGGTTTTAATAAATTGCTGCAATATTGTTATAAATTTGCCTTCATTATAATTACTGTGTTTATCTTCATTCGTGTTTGTAAAATCCATTCACCTCATTCGTTAACTCAGTGATATGTTAATTTTAGGAACACAATTAAAACCATTCAAGTGACTTTTCACATTACTAGGTAGTAAAATAGAAATTATTATTTTTAAATAAAGTCATATACAAAATAACCATTTAACTATTTTGTTGTGTTTACTTCCGCTGAGTTATTATTTAATTAATCGGCAAGAAGAGCTCTCATTTCCGAGCAGCGCAAATGAAAGATGCAACATCGATGATGTACAAATTTAATTTGAAAGTTTTTAAAATTTGATGAATAAAATTGAACTTTTAAATATATAAATACATTTATGTAAAATATTTCTATAACTTTTCTTCTGCTGCTGTATTTATCCTCCTCCGTTTGTAAGACTTGCATACCAATATGTGGGTCAGTTGCTGTCGGAGAGCTGAACACTCTGGACACTTTACCGTACACTAGATCGTACAAACAGATAATCCCGGTGCTGGAGTCACGCTTACTTTCCTAAACAGGTGCGAAGCAAGTGGAGCCCAATTCCAAGGAAGACTGCATCGATGCGGAGAAGTGGTATGCCACTTCAACAAAATCAGGCGGATAGAACAGTCGTAACGCACAGAAACAAACAGCGTGCCCCAAAAATGACTAGACCGCAGAAACACACCAACAGTTATGCATCCTTTCACGAACGCGGCAACGGAGAAAGCCAAATTCCGCAGACTCCAAAGGCAGTGTGAGTTAGAAAGTGTCAAGTGTTGGGTTATATTATTTAATTATTTTTTGTTAAAATTAATTTAAAATTGCAAGCCTGTGCGTTATCCTCCCTAAAAAGTAACCTCTTAAACAACTAGTGGAAAGAAAATTGTGTGCAGCTTAGGTACTCATGAAGCAACAACAGGATTTCTTTTATTTAGGATCAGTATATGAAATAAAAGTAAAATTGCAACCTATGCTTTGTCCTCCCGAAAACGTAACATTTATTCTATTAAGAACAGTGTACACAAAGCATGAAGATTACAAGAGAGAAGGGGAAAAAATAGCTCACGGGGAATCGAACACATGACTTTCTCGTTATTAGCACGATGCTCTGACCAACTGCGCTTACAGACCGACACTTACATCAAGGTAACTATCCGCCTACACTTGTTGAAGTCACACTACCTGGAATTGGGCTCGGCTTTCCCCGCTGCCATTCGTGGAAGGAGGCGTGACTCTAGCACCACGATCGTCTGTATGTACAGTCAAGTTACTAGACGCACATACAGTGCACATGTACAATGAGCGGATCCCTTAACGATCGCTCACTTCTATGTCAGGGCCACCTCCATTGCATCACAAACACAGAAGACGCAGACATACACAGATAGATGGAATGAAGATAAATTATGAAATGGAACGCAAATACGAGTCAGAGAATTACTAACCCGGAATTTTCAATTTTTTTTAAATATACAAAAAAAAAAAATACAGAAAACCTTGGTCAATTGGTAGGCCGCAGGATTTGAATGTAAGACCTCCCGAGTCCAAAGGGTTACAGTCCGACCACTCACGCGGTCACTCTAAAACTTGTTTTAAAAAATGAGCAAAGAGCAGCTTTTAACCTTTAGACTTGTTCATTCACCTTATGGTTCCTTTCCCATGTCATGTCACCAGCACGGTAGCAGCCACGTAAATAAATAGACGAGTAAATAAATCACGTCGCGGGGAGAGCTCCACTGGGAAACTTTCTCTTTGTTTTTGCATGGGGCTGCGCCATGCTCCTGTTTCTACTTGAGCTGCTATCAGAATTTGAGCCCGGCGGCAGAACAAATAAAGCGAACGTTAAAATCCGCATCATTCCACATGGCTGATTCGGATACACACACTTAATGGAACTGGCCTTCCATGTAAATGCACATGTTTTAAAAATGATTGTGTTTCGAGAACGATTCAGTGAACTGCAGAGACAAAGAGAGGGATATAAAAATAAAATAAACAAAAAACTAGAAATAGTGAGTATAATATACTCACTGAGTACCACGAGAAAAACACTGACGAGTTATTTGTGAAAAAGCTTCCTAATAGTTTTAAATTCCGTTCCTGTCGAATTTTGGTCAATATCCATAAAGAAATTAAAAAAGAGGTATATAAAAAAAAAGTTAACAAGGTTTTAATGACAGCTAGTTTTAAAATTCCTGCTCCCCGCTTCTTGTTTTTAGAGATCAGTAAAGCTTTTTTTCCCCCCACAATCCGATTACCACTCCAATGCACAACTGCCAAATCTGCAGGGCAAATCCCTTTTGTCCGTTTGTCCACCGTTCAAGTCGAGAACAACCTGGGTATTTTTAATACAAGTAATTAAACCTTTACAATAGTACGACAGTCATAATAACCCAAGGGATTATGGCAAACAGAAGCATTATTCATAAACCAAAGGTATGTGGAATCTTTAACATTATGTTAGAACACGGAGAATTAAAGTAAAAATTAACAACACTGTTCTAATACAATGTTTTTTGTAGATGATTAATTAGCATTCAGGGAAAACAATTTTTTTTAAAAAAAATCCATGTACTAGGGGAGTAAACTGCGTAACAACATAAATTTTAAATGTTAATCTTTTACCCAAGTTTTATAAAACTTAACACATGAGTATAAAACTGTGAATTGCTACTTCCGATTCTGGAAATTTCTCGAAGCCTCCTTTCCCGAGCCTTGCTGCTCTCTTTCGAAGGCATTAACAATGGGTTCGATAATGCGGCCGCCCTCTTCATTGACATGGTAAACCCTCCTTTATTGCAAAGCATCACTATACCCAGGGCGCCGAAACATTGCACATGTCAGTGACGCTGTAATGTTGGCTATGCTGCAGTTGCAACGTTGCAACAGCCACGAGTGCTTAACGTTCGATATTATAGAGCTTTCAATTTCGCCTAGTAAACATATATGAAGAGACTGTTGTATAAAAGTTGCTAACTGGAGATTACTTTTAACTGTAATTTAAAAAGAACTAAAGGTTAGTCATCATTTCTGTTGCATAAAAATAAACTCGGTGTAGGTAATCTCGAGTTTGTAATAACCGTCAAACCTATGGAAATATCGCGAAATAATCGGAAAATTAGTGATTGGAGAAAGTTGATGTTCAACTGTTCACCTAAGTAAAGCAATAATTACTTAGCTTCTCACCTCCTAGGCACGTTTTTTCCTTATATGTCTTCAAACATGGATTAAGAAAAGTCCAAGCGAATGCGAGCGGTAAATTTTAACAAACGCGAGAAGGACATTATTATTGATATTGTGCTAAAATATGAAATAATACTTGAAAATAAAAAACCAGAGTCGATCTCAAATAAGGATAAAGAACGTATATAGGGGGAAATTGTCAAAGAGTGTAATAATTCTATTCTGAACACTTCTGCATTACAACCCTCAGGCGATATAGTGGGTATGTGTGTGCAGTCTATAGCACCTAAAACTCCAGGAAATTTGCGAATGTTACAGAAGCCTTACCTCAATTTCTTTACATCACCCACTTCCGTTGGCATTTTAATGAACTGAGATCTCAGAGCTGCAATTGCTCTAGTAACTTTATGAATGTTTCTACTGGCCTTCCTTTCTCCACTTTTATATACCTCCAATAACTATTTGGAAGCTCCCTGTCGCAGAGAACCTTAAACTTGGTACTATCATAAACATCGAATTCAAAGCATGATTTCCTTTAGTTTATGGTTGTAGTCGGGGACGTAACATCTTTTCCAGTTCTTCGACATCTTTTAAATCACATTGAGTTGTCATTCAGTTCTAGGAACGGATTTTCTCTCTCATGAAATACACGAGGAGCACAGTGAAATTTATCATCGGATGAAATGTCGGAATAATCAGAAATTTGTAAAGAAATATGTACAGTATATCACTTGTAAGGTTAGCTTAGCACAACCTACAGTTGAACGCAACTCTATTGTTATTAAGGTAAATGAAAAGTAAATAATTGAGAAAATTTATTTACATGAAATTAAAATAAATGCGACTCACCATTTTATTTATAAATGAAGTTGTTATACTTCTGTTCTATGTGAAATATTTTTTTGGCAATTAACTCTAGTTAGTTTTAAACTTGGGAAATTTCGCTAGTTAGATTTAATTTGAGGTTATGGCGAAATAATTGTAATGTTTATGCAAATAAAATTTCCAAGTATAACTGATGAAGTTTTCTTTGAGAATAGGGCACTCCACTCATTTGCTTCATATTTCCCATGATGCACACGGGTTGCACGTGAGTTTGCGGAGTGAAACTGCTGGAGTCAAAAGAGAGTATATGTTCCTGTAACAGGAAATTGAAAACGGTGGAAATATCACTTACATATGTATACGAGATATATTTTCTGTAGCTTTTTTATCAGGCATTTTTCTTTGTAAGGTAATTATTTGCACTGTTACATATGTGGACATTTTGCAAATTGTTCTATAAGTTTTTAAATGCATGTAAATCTGCAATTACGAAAAATAATGCAATTTTCAGCCATGGGAGACGCAGGAGTTCGGCAGAAAACTGTTCCAAATTATGGACAGAAGTGTAATGGAAGCCCAATTAATTAACTTGTTCCAGCTGGCCCTGCAGATTGGAGAACGTGATACAATGAGGGCTGTTGGAATAGTTGGCAGCCAGAAATAATCCATCTGTAACAACACTACTTGCACATTTTCACAGTCATCGCGACAACAACCAATGGCTCTTTTAGAAGCGACCAAATATATCACAAAAGAGCCTTATTAGTCCCACCTTCAGTGCTTGAGTGCTTTTATAACTGTTTGCATGTGTTTGTGATTATCGTGCGAATGTATGTGTGCGTGATTGTGTGTGCCCGGTAACATTTCCGCTATGCCACTTCCGCTGTGTAATGAAAAAAAAAAAGAGTTGCGTTTTGACTCAAATCATTTTACATGTGCGACCTGCGCACCCTCTAGTGTTACCTGTGGGAAACAAAACAAATGGGTCGGGTGCCCTATTCTCAAAGATGGTGCCATTTATGGTCTAAACTCAAGTCAAGTCTTATACAAATAGCCCTAAGTGTACGTAATAATGAATTACTTTGCTTTATAATTATGGAAGCCGCAAGTAAATTGCTACATAATTACAAGCAATGTGCCTTCTCTACGAGCATTTTGTACAAAGGTGTTACGCGGATGCTCAACACATGAGTTAATCACAGTAACTCAATTACAAACACGTGATAGAAATTAAAGCGTCACAACTGCATGACCGAAATGCTACTTTGTGATTGGTTCAGAAGATGTAACGACTAGCATTCCTCATTTTTTTATATGTAGCATTATCAACTGAAAAGGATGCAAAGTTTCAGCGGCTCAGGTATGTGCTTTTTAAATTTTCTTTTCTTAATAATTGGAACTTAAAATTTAAAACAGGAACCGAAGAATACAATTGTTCAATTAACTTCTTTATACTAATAGGATTTTCATTGCTGTCTCTGATGCCATAGGAACACAAACGGATATTTTACTCGATTGCATATTCCTATGTGTAAAGCAATCTATTGTAATGTTCGATTATGAAAATAATGGAAACAATCGAATGAGTTTCGTTCGATTAAAAAATCAATCGATTATCACATCGTTAGTTCGCAACTTGCAAGTCATTACGAGGGCTGGATGCAAAACGACTGAAATGAAAATCAAATACTCTCTAGCATGGATGACTTGTGATATTTTCTCGTCTAACCGAACGTTCCACAGAAAAGAACATTTGATCCTTTGGCAAGCATCGTACTAACAGCAACATGTGAGCCTTGCTAATCGCTACCATTAATCCTGATATCCAGTTTCCAACTTTAGGTGAGATTTTATAGCCTCTTCAGCAGCTTTTCCTGACCTGAAAAGACCAATAGCTTTGGGGGCAAATGGACTCGCAGCAATCTTCGCTCTTATTAGTTCATTTAAGAACAGTATCAGATGCAACAGTGGGAGAGCAAGACCCAAAATTCCGGCCGGTGAAGAATATTCAAATATTTAAATGCTTTCTATTTGATAAAAATAACAATGAATTTAACAAGTTATCGCGCAATAGTTAAGTTTCTTTATTTAAAAAAATGCTATCTCCAAGAAAATTCGTGACGATCTAGTGAAAATATTAGATACCTACGGTGCATCTTATGCTATTTTAAAGTGAGTTTTAATTAGTTATTTGATATATTTACGGATGCCCTTTAACATCTCAGGTCATCAGCGTCCCATTCTATTCAGGGGGTGAAACGGCCGACAAATTTTGCTCAGAGGCCTCTTCTTTCAGGCTTGAGGCAAGAAGAACGGGAAAAACAGATGTTCAATGCTAATGAAGCTAAATGCAAGCTTGAAGTTCATTTACATGCCGTAAATATACGACACGTGACCCACAGTTTTACTTCCCTTCCGAAGAAAATCATATTAGGATTTTTATACCCGAGGAAATCCTTTGACTCTGGCCGGGACTTAAAGGGAATGGCACACTCTGTCTTTCCAATGTTTATGTTCCTTTTTCTTTAAAACTACTCATTCAAGTTTTCTGAACGTTTACATGATATTACTTTGATTGTATTTGTTTCTTTTTGCATTTTCTTAAGAGAGTCTGATTGCATACTTGTATTCCTTAAACTTGATAAAAATTGTGTACAAATCAAAACAATGTTTATATATCTTTCAAAAGTTTATATTCCATTATTTTGTAAATATTTGAGTTAAAGGCTTTTTAAAATGACATAATGCTGGGAAAGATTTCATAATCCTAGTATGAATAGTTTCTGAGAAATAGGAACATACATATTTAAAAACATAATTTGCGAGAAAAAAAACATTAAAAAGATGAGCAGTTAGATGTTCAGGCTGGTCACCATCAATTTGATTATATTCAAGTGGTTTTATTTACTCTTGAATTGTTTAATGGCCATCTTAGCTTGCAGATCCGCTTTTTCACTATTTCTGCATTAATATCTTGGAAATTTTCCATTATTTTTTCAAGACCAATAATTAATTTTACTATCACCTTTACGCGACCTCATTACATACACCTGAGCTGAAGTGTTAAGCTCGTGCATTAAGTCACAGTTATTCCACACTTAGGCATTAGTTTAGCAGCTAAACCTTTCCTGTGTTTATAGTCCTCACATGACTTTGTGGTATTTTCTTCATTGTACTTTTTACACTTCACAAAGTTATTTAGAGCAATGGAAAGCAATTCAACATAAATTAAGTGACTAGCACAACACACTTTTCTTTATCAGATTATAGCATTCGGTATTTACACCAGATCTATTATTTGTGAAGAATTGAGGAACTACGGGTGGCCGAGGTCGTTAAGACACGGACTCGTGAGCGGGAGGTCTGCGGTTCGAATCCCGCCAGGACCGTCCTCCCTGACTGGGGTTTTTTCCAGGTTTTCCTCAGTCTTCATAACTGGCAAATGCCGGGGAGGTACCTAAACTTAGGCCTGGAACGCTTCCTTCCTTAAAAAAAAAAAAAAAAAAAAATATCCTTTCCCAATTTATCATTTCATCTCATGTATCATCAGTGTCCACCGCCTGTGGTGCCTCAGTAGTAAAAACGGGCGTTAAACACTACTCAAAAAAAAAAAAAAAATCACATCTAACCTCAAACTTACATCACTACTTTCACTTATACTAATGTTCTTTATTTGGAATCGCTAATATTTACAATAGTTTCATGGCTTTTTCCTGGACCTCTAGAAGATTTCAGATGTTGAAGACCGTCACGGGTGGCCGAAGTCGTTAAGGCGCGGAATAAGGAGCGGGAGGTCTGGGGTTCGAATCCCGCCAGAACCGTCTTCCCTGACGGAGGCTTTTTCCAGGTTTTAGTCCTCATAAAAGACAAATGTCGCGGAATACCCTAAACTTAAACCTGGAACAATTCCTTCCTTAAAAATATGCTTTCCCAATTTATCATTTCATCTCATGTATCATCAGTGTCCACCGCCTGTGGTGCCTCAGAAGTAAAAACGGGCATTAAACACTATATGAAAAAAAAAAAACTTCAGTAAAATGTATTGTCTCTCAAACAGAATGGGTGAACTTACTTCAAACTGTAGTAACAGTAAAGCATAAGCCATTCCTTCACAGGTTAACCACATACAGCTCAGAACCTCACTAGGAACATAAATGTCGTGAAATGTTAAATAAAAGCCATTATAATCAAAATGTTTCAGGTATACAAAAAGGTGCATCATAATGACATTTAAATTCCTTTAGGAGTGATTTAACCAAATTTACAAGCAGTATATTATAGAATAAGCATAATATATTTTCACCTTCCGTGGTGTACCACCTTCTCATAAAGATTGGGTCGGTCCTGGTTGTAGTGGTAACCATACTTGCCTCCTAAACACAAGATCGCGGGTTCAATCCCGGCCAGGATTGACTTTTGGGGGGGGGGGCGTAAAAATCCTAAGTATGGCTTCCTTCGGAAGGGAAGTAAAGCCGTGGGTCCCGTGTCGTACATTTACGGCACGATAAAGAACCTCAAGCCTGAAGGAAGAGGCCTCTGAGTAAAATTTGTCCTCCGCTGTTTCACGCCCTGAATTGAATGGGACGCTGATGACCTGAGATGTTAAAGAGCGTCCGTAAATAAACAAATAAAAAAAAAATAAGGTAAACGCTTAAGAAAAGTATAAAAAATATTTATTTACCACTACGACTTACAAATTGAAGCAGCAATGGAAATAGTTCAACACAAATGGATGTCTTGCAACTTAAATAGCAGCTTGTTGATACATTCCCTTCAATTTGGATAAGAATTGTGTTTCATAGCGGACAATGAGGTAACACTTGAGCATTTGGTTCACAAAGTTTATCATACGGTGTAGAACTATATATATATATATATATATCACAGCGCCTTATATGAAATGGAAATAATAGAAACGATTCGAAAATATGCGAACCAGCACCAGTCCAATATATAAAAGCTCAAAAAAAAAAAAGGGCTGAACAGAAAAATCATTGACTGGCATGCAAGAGCGTGGAAGAGCAGCAGATGACAGGCAGAACACTACAGCCTGGCTTTTGCATACATCAACTTTCATCTGATGTCACCGAAGTGGGTTACATACACTCTGCAATACGCTTGCACACAGAGAACAATGCACTTATGAATTTTAAACAGATTCTGACCACTTCACTTGGGAGGTAAGATGGAGAACGGGAAACTGTCAAGTACCTGAGCATTCATTACATCGTCCTGAAGATCATTCGTAGTCAACCCGTGATGTAGAAAGCTTTACAAATGAAAGCAAAAAACCGAAGAACAAGCGAAAGGCCTGGAATGGAAAACACGCGGAATATCTAAAAGAGTTATATTATTTATTTGAGTCATTAATCAGTTGTTTGTTTACTCTTCTTTTCTCCGAGAACTCGAGTCAGGTTGTAAAAAATCCAAACCAAAATTTCAACAAAGCAACACAGTGGGTTTTCCTGTGAAACTGACATATTTCCTCAAATTCTCAAAACAGAAAAGTATCATTATCAACTTAACGTATTGGGCTATTAAGGCCGTTACATTTTCAACAAAAACTGTTTCAATAATTGCTTCTTCCACGGACCTAAATTCTCTTTCCAGTTGACATATTTTACATTTTGTTTTGATACCCTAATATTATATATTTGATCTAAATGAACTGCCATTAACTTTTTAGTTTCACTATTATATCATTTTTGTTCTCAAACTTTAAATTTCTTAAAACTTCATTTCTAACTCGTTCGGTGGTACGTATTCATACCACATTTCTGAGGAGTTTTATTTCTGTTTTCAGTTTTCTTTTTATCTTTCAAACCTCTGCTCATAAACAAGTAGATACCGCAATAATTTTATATACTTTTTTTATTTCTATTCTATTTTTATTATTTAAATTTCATTAATAATATCGTTAATTCGATTATTTTATAAATATTTATGCACATCATTATCACAATTATACGAAATTTCACAGTCAAGAAATTTAAAGTTTTGTTAAATTATAACATTCCATAATTTCTACGAATTCAATTTCATGCTCTTAGTAATATTATTTCATTTCAGCAAGTATGGCCCTATTGTCAGCAAATTTTTTAGCAAATAATTCATTTCATCAACTTTCAGTAAAATTATTAAACTATCCATTCTCATAGAAGTTTAATGTAGGTATTAAAAAGCACAGGCTCTATTTGCATAATCAAAAGCGTTAATAAAATCTATAAACAAAATGTGATTATTTATTAAATTCTCTGATTTCTAAATAATTGATTTAGAGCGAAAACATTGAATAGCTTCTCCCTTTAGGAAATCCCATTTGGTTCTTTAAAAGAATATTTTCTTCGCTCTATTTTACAGCAGAAAAAAAATGATTTCTAACACAAATAGCTGAAAAATAAGTGTCACAAGTCCTTATTTCACACAGAGGCTGTAGCATTCTTTTTTTTTTTTTTTGTCTGTAAAATATTGACGGTGCTGGATATTTTAATCACCATATTATATAAAATAGCAAAAATAAAACAAGCAAGTGTAAATTTTTTTATTATTTATTTTGAGTTGTATTATATGATGGGAGAACTTAAGGTTTTCACATGAGCATTAATACGACTTCAAAAACCGGTATATACTATTCAGGTACCAGTGAAATTACTTATAGGTATACCGGTTATTACGAATTATTCATTTCTAACCTGCTCTTTCTTTGTTCTATTCGTGATGTATATTCTACTAACGCCTTAAGTCGTGCGCTTAAGTAAAGCAAATGATAATATTCAAAGTTTTTCACGTTGCATATCATCTGTCCTGAAACTTTAGAAATAATGAAGCAACAATATTTCAAAATTACTTCAATTTACGTTATTTTTGTATATTCGAAAATGCAAAGAACGTAAGAAACAGCGAAACGCACAGGAATTGATTTTTGCTGCAGTCACGAAAACCTCACGGATTAGAAGGATATACATAAACACATGCATGCATACATATATGTCTATATAAAAAGGAATAAATCGTGTAAAATATTACTAGTTGAGAGAACTTTCCAAATGTGGTGTTTTTAAAAAGAAAAATGGCGATATACAAAACAAGCAATAATTTCGATAATTGAATACATTTGTTCACATTGCTTTTGGAGTCGTTCGTTCTGATCTGGGTTTTTTATTTCTTTCCCATGAATTTTCCGCTCTTCTGTATCATATCATTTCAACTCATAGCTTTGGTTACAAGATTGAACGTGTCAGACGAAGAGAACTGGTGCTGTGCGGCGTAGCGGTGGATTTCGCCTTGGAAAAAGTTACATTCTAGCAGGATCTACCTAGAGACCTTATCAGTACCCCAAAATCCTTTATCATCCCATCCTATCCTATCCTTAATCACAACGAAGAAAGTGGGAGTTAATCATTTAGAAGGCAGAAGAAGAGACCACATGATTTCCACTGATATTTGTGAAATGTAAAAATTGATGATCGAGAAAAATTTACTTTGACTTTTACGAGTTGTATGCCATTAAATTATTAGTAGGGGCATGTGCTTCTTTTATTAAAATAATTTAATTAAATTATTATTTAATATTTGTTTTTATAAAATATAATAAACTGTATACCTTATATTTTGTAAAATATTTTACTGAAAATGTTTAACTTATACAAATGATAAAGCTGAAATATAAATGGCGAAACTCTTCAGAACATATCTTTACATATATGACTAGAATGTATACTCAAAACCGAGTTCCTGTACATTCATGTTTTCATCGCTACACATCGCCGACGGAGTGCGCGAAATGATTTGCTGGCATGAGAGGAAATTAAACTGTCCATTCCGTGCAATTCTTATTTCACTTCTTAGAGTAGAGGTGGTCCCTTGCCAGAGGGCCCTCTGGCTATCAGTTTTTTTTCAGACTGCAGCTTCTTCTCGGTTAGGTGCCGCAACAATAGAGAGGTTTGCAGAGGATACGACCTCTCAAGTCTAGGCAAATGTTGAATACCTGACTACTTATCACTTTCTTGAATGTTTTGATGGCATGATGAACTTTGTTCTGGGGAGAGCTGCATAAAATTAACCTATTGATAAAAGTGTATGTTTTACATTTCCATATTAATCAATAATGCACATAAAGAAGTCCCATCCGTTAGAAAATATAACTAGGGAAAAATTACACGTTGTATATGCAATGATCTGTAATATACCAACAATAACCACTGTGTGTATCCGTAGACAGTGGTCAATTAGTCAATAAAAATGGCGGGTTATTGACGGCTAAAATAAGAAACAATCCGCGATAAGGGGCTGCGGTAAACTAAGTGAATATCTGAAGTTGAATAACTTTAAAAATGAAAATAAAATCCAATTTATGGCATATTAATTAATGAAATGAAATAAGCTATGGCGTTACTGCGTGGCATTAAGGTCACTAAAGTACAGCTCTTGCAATCTATAAGTATAACAAAAGAGAAACCACATTTTTAGAATGATTTTTATTATTACTGAAATTAAAACCACAAAAATGAATGCAACATTACTAATTAAATAAAATATATGGCCATTGAGACACAAAGCAATTAGGCGTGAATGTTTTTAAACGTTTTTAAATGTAACCATGTTTATGAACTGAGCCCTTGATATATTTATATTCACTAAAATTAGAGAAAATAACAGAAAGTTTCGAGTTACCTTGTTCACATATTTCAATAAAACAATAACATGTTACTACTTAAAAACAATTATAATGTACTAAGTAAATACACAATTCGAAAGTGCCATCTACTTTCAATTGGTTTGAAATTTAACGTAAAACGTAACGCAAACGATTTCTGAAGATTATTACAGAGCGCAGTTATATACACATATAATTCTCAAATACAAATTAATATTTCACATTTGCTATCTTCATGACAGTCATTTTATCAAATATAAAGCATATGAATTATTATAAATACAGTTAATATGCTAAATTAATCTATTTTTTTATTTTAAAACAATATAGAGAAAATTAAACGCTAGAGCGCTTTTTAAATTTCGATTTTCAGGGATACTCCTACTTCTAATGGTTCGATTTCCATAATTTAGAAACCATGGTTCTTATTTTATTATTTTAATTAAATGCCGAGTTTTGTTATGAAAAACAAATATTGATATTGTTGTGTGTCAGGTAACTTCCCTCCAAAAGCTGAATTTCCTGATTTTCACAAACTATTTTTTTTATTTTGTTTAAATAGTATATACGGAGTTTTGTTGCAAAAACGCAAATTTTATGCCGCTAGAGTGATGTTTAAATTTTGGGTTTCAAGTAAAACCAGCTCCTAATAGTTTGATTTCATTAATTTTCAGAAACTATATTTATTATTTAATTTCAATGGCATATGGAGAGTTTCTTTGAGAAAAAAACTAAAATTGCAGTAGCTAGAGCGATTTTTAAAGTTTGCTTTAATTTCCCTCTTTAAATATTTAGGTTTTCAGGTAAACCTCCACTCCTAATGGTTCTACTTCCCTGATTTTCAGAAGCGATTTTTCTTATTTTATTTAATTGGTATATACCCAGTTTTGTTGCGTAAAAACTAATATTGGTGCCGCTAGAGTGATTTAACTTTTAGGTATCAGGCCACTCTTAATAGTTTGTTTGGTTAATTTTCGGAAACTATTTTTTTAATGTTATTTCAATGGCATATACCGAGTTTCGTAGAAAAAAAAACTATCCCCGCTAGAGGGATTTGTCAGTTTTTGCTTTAGATTAACCCCTATTCCTAATTGTCTAATATTGCTGGTTAACGAACTCGATGAATCGTTTATCAGTTGATGGTTATATGCAGAGTTTTGTTGAGGAAAAAAATTGCTAGAGCATTAACAGACACACACACACACACGCACACAGAGAGATATACTCGTATATGCATAAATATAATTTTCTTTCATTGTCATTTTCGGTGCCTAGTAGGTAAGCACCATTAGAGATTTGTTTCAAAAATAGTTTCATTAATACAACTGTGATAGTTACATACCTTAAATTCGCTAATATGCACTCATAAATGAAAATAGACATTACCAATATATTTTGAAAGGTTAAATTTCAGAAAGGTTAACTGTCAATACATTTCATATGGATAATCCCCGTTTTATAGTAGTACTAAATTCCCTACCGTTGCATCTAATGCCAAATGCACTCACCACCAGAACACTGCAAACCATGACCTTAGGACTTGTACTTACAAAGTGCCGTTTGATGAACTGTGTCACGGAACAGTAATTAACATAATTAACAAGCGACTTTCCCAGACACAGTAGTGGCATAATTAAAAACTTTCGCCAACAGCTTATCTTTGCTAACACGAGGGAAACAACGCCAGCTGCTGCTGCTACTGGAATTGCTGTTGTTTCCAAACTTGTCTAATGATGCTTTCCTTTTGTTTTGTTGTTGGTGCTTTTTTATAATGCTCTTCTCATGGTAATTCTGTTTTTTCTTTTCTTTTTGCGGAAATGAAAGCGTGGTTAATTCATTCATTTAACCGACTCTGCTGGTATCTACCTCCACGTATCTTGTCTTTTTCCAAGACCACATTCCTAACGAGAAGCTGCATGCTCCACTAAGTATAAAGTAAAACTCTGAGGCAACGCTTTTTTGTTCATTATCATTATCCACAACGATAAACATGTCTCAGGGAAGGGAAATAGTACCACAATTTAACTTAGAACACATAATTCCACTGTCTTGATAAAATAGATTTAAATGAAATACTCCATTATAATTTCCTCACACATCACTAATACAGTGACGGTATATAAACAGCCTCATGAGCAAATATATAGTGTTTGTTTATACGCAGACCCCAGAAGTTCAAGCTTTTATTTTGGTTAAAATAGGCGACACTTAAAATTACTGAAAATAGGCAATAATATAATTCAAATGTTCGTTTGTTAAAAGGGAAAACAGCTATTTAAGATGCTTAATACTTTCTTTATCACATAATCGAAGTACTTGAGCTTCATTTTTTTTTGTTACAAGTAACAACAAGATGCTCCCCCCCCCCCCCAAGATATCAACTGTCATAGTCAGTCGCTTATAAAGGAATACATTTTTTATTGTGGAAAAAGAACGTTTTACTTCCACTGAAGTGCTTGGAGCATATTTTAAACAAGGTATTTCGGAAAGACTCATATCAGTTACAGTAGAACATTCATCTTTCAAATGATCAAGACAAAGAAAAATAGTTTTGAATTGTCCTGGCGAATGAGCAAAAGATACGCAGTGGCTTCTGATTGAGTTCATTTTCTGTTTATGCTTTTATATGAGAATCAGGTTAGTATCTCTCTTACTTCCGAACAAAACACAATGTAGGACGGTTTATTGCACAGTTGTACCGCTCTCGTCTATCTACTTTAAAATAGTATGTTACATTTATGCAGCTGAGAAGTTAACCCCACCACAAAGTTGTCTCGCGTAGATCGATATAAGATCGTTCGCCAGGACCATTCAAAGCTACTATTTGTATGCCCGAGCTAACCGTGCGTTTCACTAATGAAGTTTTGCTATTTAAACAGCTTAAGTGAATGGGTTGAGGAGAAAGTTTTTGACTGCTTGAAAAGAAATAAATAAATGTATTGCAAAATTTTCAATACATATTTTTGCGAGGTGAACATGCCATTAAATTTTTATAATTTTTTCACTTCGATATATAGAACTTTTTGTGTTTTAAAAAGGCATAAATAATCTTAGAAAAATCCACAATGATCCAAAACAGGCAAAAATAGGTTTTAAATCTTAAAATTGGCAATAGAAACCAAAATGACTCTACCGACCGCAAATGTACGGAAACGTGTTCATTTCTATTTAACTGTTAAATATATCCACCCAGATAGAAAAGGCATTTTGTCTAACTTCCGGGCTCTGATATACGTTTAGGAATAATTATAAATTCTAATCTACAAGGAAGAATGCAATACATTTTTTCTTGCATTGTCACATATCCAATGAATTATCAACCAACCTCAATGTTTTTCCATTTAGCATGTGAATACGACCAATTGTCAATGTGGATCTGATAGTAGTTGAGTTGAGTTATTACAAGTAGTTTATTTGATATATATAATCAAGAAGTGAATTATGCCTCAATATTGTGTTTTTACTGCATAGTATATTCATTTTTATTCATAGTATTAACTCAGTAAGATCGTCAAGTTCAAAGACGATTTGAAGAAAGACTTAAGGGGTGTAAAAGTTCCAGCTATACAACAATTCATAATCTTTAAAAAAAAGATTTCAAAATAATTGTTTTTTAAACACCGAGAAACCTGATGTTGTTTATAAAGAGCCCCTTTGTAATGAAAAACCTCTAAATGTTCCCCTCTTTAGAGAATTCACCGACAGGGAGAGTGATCCGCCCCTTTTTTCAACAAGACTGTGTCACAGCTCATACAGCGAATATGAAATTAAAAGAGTGTTTCAAAATGACAAGAGTTGTTGGTAAGGATATGTGACCACTTCAGTGCCCCAGTCGAACCTTTTGCATCTGTTATCTTTGCAGTAAATAAAAAGAGAACCTATCAGGCAGAAAATAGTCAGCATTACTCAAGTGAGCCACAGCGAGTGACGGATAGAAATGTTGTATCGTTGTGTCAGCGCCGCACTGCGATACCCGCTGACGACAACGAGCGCCACTCTTAACTGTATGCAAAACACCGCAAATTAGTTCTTAGTTCATTGGGTCACTTTGTACTTCCACCCAGAAGATCTATACTCTATAATATTTCTACTTTCGCAATGTTTCTGCCGTCATTTCTAAATATTCAGAACCGTGCTGAAAAGTGTAAAAGGCTAATTACCTCCATGGCTCAAACTCTAAGCAAGAAGTTCTCTCGATGTACTTTCTGCACTGTTCCCTCACCCTGAGTAAGCGCACACACTCTCTGGATAATTTTTGTACTGACTTACAGCCTGTTACGTTTCGCATGACATGTTAAATGCTTTTTTGTGCTTGTTTTTAAAATAAAATCCATTAGAACTTTTTTCCTGTTTGCCTTTCGTATTTTTAATGTGCTGTAACTTACCAAATAGTCTGGCATTAATATTTTTGCTATATAAGAGAACAAATTTATTCATATTTGTTGAACCTCTCAATAATTTTAAAGAAAAATAAGTGTAAACGTGTTCTTTATCTTGGGTAAAGCGTTTAATTTATTAAAGCTAAAAATCGTCATTTATATCGTTTTTCATATTTCGGTGACATAAGCACGACTACTAGCTGATTAACTTTAGTCGCTGTGAATTGTGAATTATTAACTATTCAGTTTCGATGTTACAAGTTAAAAATCTTGAAATAGCTGTTGTGAAATGTTGAAACAAATCTATCGAGTATTTATTCTCTGAAAAATTTTAAGTAAACAATCGTTTTCTTGAGAGATGAAAAAATGTAGATATCGAATCAGATTCAAATTATACCGACCGTGCACCTTTCTGTTTAGGATATAATTTTATACACTTTTGATGAACAATACAAGTGGACTCCAATGATGTTCAACTCCAGAAATGAAAGCCATATACTGGTGTGTGTTTCAGTTTTCATGTGAAATTTTGTACATAAAAGACCGATCTACAAAACGAGACCGATTGGATCAAAAACCTAAATAAAAATGTTTCAAATCATTGTTTTGAGCCTTTCAAACGATTCTGAAGAGTTTTTGCGTTGATTCATATCGATGATGAAACATGGATCCACCACCATACACAAGACAAAAGAGCAAGAAAAGCAATAAATTTATCATGATGAAAACGCAGCACAGAAAGCAAAAACTTTTTCTTCAGCGTTCACGATTATGACATCTATTTTCTGGTATACATGTAGCATAATATGCACAGACTATTTGAAAAAGAGATAACCGGATAGTGTTATGCCGAATTATTGGATGTTTAAAGAACGAATAAAGGAAAGATACACACATATAAAATAACGTTTTCTGCATTAATGTAACGAAATCTCCAGATTTTATTGATAAATTCGTTTATCTTGAGAATTCGGAGTTGAAATTATATTTATTTTGAACATTTAGCGCATAAAATTATAAAAATCAATAATATATATCCGTAAAAGCTTACAGCTTAAATGCGCAACCTGGCATTTTAATTTTCGCTAACAGTCGAGCGATGAAGGGTGAAATTAAAATGATTTACGGGATGTACTGCTTTATTTTTTCATTTAAACTTTTTGGTTTGACTGAAGCATGATAACACACTGCACTAATTAAATGTTACATTATTGTAAATACAATTTAAAAAAGCAAATGACATTCTACGTACTATTTATAATTTATTTAGTATTTTTTGTTTTGGACCTTTGAACTTTGAATGCCATTGTGAATTTGATGTCTCCCAAAAGGCTTTAATTGTCCGCCACGTTAATTATTGTTTTCTACTGCACGCTAATTCTTAGGCCAAAGATGCTATTTTTATCTATTTAATGTTAAATGCATACCATACACACTACAACTAAATAAAGCCCTTATTTAGTAGTTTCAGTTTATAATAAGTCACTGTTAGGCAGGAAATTGATCCAATGAATAATTCTGCCAAGCATTTGCACTTTTCACCCGGGAACACAAAATGTCTGCACTAACGTAAGTTTTCATTTTGCCCTTTTTAGTCTTCTTACTACGGTACTGTTGTCTAGTAGCTGTAGCAGAGTTGGGTTTTGATGGTTGTGAAGTCGCTTTTCATGCTTCACTGCCATGGTTTTTATTTCTTCACTGACACAAGTCAGTGTGGATGTTATCGTTCTTATGACGCATTAATAATGCCTCGCAGCACTTTATTTCGGAAGTGTTGCATACTTTTAATATTAGATTTCTTGTTCTAAGTCTAGATTTGCAACCCATACATCCAAATACCGTTTATACAATAGCAACTTATTGTGTATATTCAGTTGGCAATATCTTCCTAACAACAATTTTCTGTCTTAATGAAAGTTTTTCGTTTTTTTTTTCTCCTTAACCTGAGCCTTCAACTTTAAGCTATAAAGATATTTCAGTGCGCTGTTCTGATGAATTTGCATAAAAATTGCACTTAGGTGCGATAAATTGAAAGTGATAAAATAGAAGCGATAAAATTGAGGTGATGGGCAGCTGTGATTAGCTGGAATTCCTGATGAGCTAAATAGTCATTATAAAGCATCAGCTCATATAACTATGGTTTCTGGGAGACTTTCATCTGTTCCGATCTTGAAAAAAATGGAAAGAAATAGTTATTGAATTCTAACACACTTGATTGTTTGAACATTTCTTTCGGCGAGTTCCAAAAATTATAAGGGTTACCCAAATGAAATTAAGTAATTTATACTGGCTTCGTTACTTCAATATACCGATTGATTGATTGATTTATTTACGGACGCTCTTTAACATCTCAGGTCATCAGCGTCCCATTCAACTCAGGGCGTGAAACGGTCGACAAATTTTGCAGATCCCTCTTTTTTCAGGCTTGAGGTTCTTTTTTGTGCCGTAAATGTACGATATGGGACCCACGGCTTTACTTCCCTTCCGAAGGAAGCCATACTTAGGATTTTTACGCCCGAAAAAATCCATCGGTCCTGGCCGGGTTCGAACCCGCGATCTTGGGTATAGGAGGCAAGTATGGTAACCACTACATCACCAGGACCGACTCAATATACCGAAGGTGCCAAAAATATATACATACTTTCATAGTAGATATCTATTTAATATATTTCAAAATTGTACCGAAAAACAACAGTAATGTGTAGTATGATGTTCTGTAAACAGATGTGACACACATACATTGTGATAGCGTTGTTACTTGACAGTAAATCAACAATGAACAAATGAAGCCAAGATTATCGTATGATGTTCTGTAAACAGATGTGACTCACGTTATGTTATGTTAGCGTTGCTACAACAAAATGGAGCCAAGAGTATCGTTTGAACAGCGGAAAGCAATTTTGAAGTGCTATTGGAAAACCGCGAATGTTGAAGTTTAAAGGCAATGGAGATGTGTGTACAGAACAGAACCGCCAACGCGAGTAACAATTGCACGCATTCGAGACAAATTTGAGACTCGTGGTACCGTATGCGATGTTCACAGATCAGATCTGGGAGACCTCGCACAGCAATAAGCCCCGCGTCCTCGGCTATGGTTTTGGAACGTTTTGAGCACTCGCCGCAGAAATATACAAAGCAATGTGCACGTGACACTGGGCTTAGCAGAACCAACGTACGTCATATTATTAAAACAGCAAAGTTGAAAGTTTTCATCCCAAGGCTTTTGCATAAGTAACTGTAAAAGTCTAAGATGATTAGTGCATCATTTTTTGTTGTGTGAATTCAGTTTTGTTATGTTAACACAGGTTTTTCTTAGCTTGAAGTATATATATTTGGCACCCTCTGTATCTGCTCCGTTAGATAGCACTGAGTATTAAGAAGTTGGTATTGTCTGAAAATGTGCTAATCCGTTTTCATGTGCACAAGCATACAGAATTGATACGATCACGAACCTCCAACATGCCCACGGAGTCCTTTTTCAGTTTTGAAAGAAGAAGGTGATAATGGAGCTGAAATGTATTGTCTAACGAAGAATTTACACGAGAATGAATGTCTGCTATGCAATACACCAACGTTAGCCAACGATGCTGAGCTTAGTAACGCCCTGGTTCGATATATTCATAATCAGTGACGTGCTTGGGGCACTTGCTTCAACAGACATATAACCTTTATATTATTATGAGTGATATTTATTAGGATTATTTCAGAAATAAAACAATAATTTAAATATAATCCCGCTAAACATGAGCTTAAAGTTGTAAACTGTATATTTGTATTATGAATACTGAACCTTTTCAAGCCATCTTGCAATAGACGAATATCGACTGACAGCAATGTAATAGAGAAGAGCCAAATGTGGATTCAGGACTATTTCGTGAATAGAATAAGAATAAGAGTCGCGTACAGAATATTAACAGAGATTAACAATTGTTCCTCCATTTTGCATTATGTTTGTCGATAGTTTTGTTGCTATCAATACCTTTCCACCTCCAGCTACAGGTGGTCGTTAGAGCGCGGATTCGTGAGCGGGAAGTCTGGGGTTCGATTTTCACCAGGACCTTCTTCCCTGACTGGGTTTGTTTGTTTGTTTTTTTTTTTTCCTAGGTTTTCCTCGTCCTCATAAATGGAAAATGCCCGGGAGATACCCTAAACTTAGCCTGGGACGTTTCCCTGTTTAAAAAAAAAATAATTTCCCAATTTATCATTTCATCTTATATATTATCAGTGTCCACCTCCTGTGGAAGAGAAAAAAAAACTCCCGCTAACAAAAGGGTCAGTGATGCGTGTTCAGAAATTATGAAGTTGGCTACATTGACCAGAAGACAAATGTACTTCACGCGATAAAGTGATTTGGTAAAGCTATGATAATTTCATTACGATATCGGGCTGTTTTTTTTTTATTAGTGTTTAACGCCCGTTTTTTTTTACCGCTGAGGTACCACAGGTGGTGGACACTGATGATACATGAAATGAAATGGTAAATTGGTAAAGAATTGTTTTTACGGAAGGAAACGTTCCAGGCGTAAGTTTAGGGTTCCTCCCCGGCATTTGCCAGTTATGAGGACTGAGGAAAACCTGGAAAAACCCCTAGTCAGGGAGGACGATCCTGGCGGGATTTGAACCCCAGACCTCCCGCTCACGAGTCCGTGCCTTAACGACTTCGGCCACCCGTGGCGGTATATCGGGCTGTGATTGGTCATATTTCAAAATTTTGTTTCATTTCATTGGTCGATTTTATGATGACTTCACATAAACGGCAATATTCACTATAATTTTTGTATGTACACAAGTTTCCATCAATAAACCATTATAGAAAGCAAATGTGTAACTGCTAAATTGTTTTGAACGGGTTAAAAACTTGAACTTGTAGGGAAAAATAGAGATTATATAGAAAAATAAAAAGACTTACATTTTCTTATTGCAGCCAGATGAACAACCCTGTAGCACTAGGTCGATAAAACCGATATTCTTTTCTTTCTTCCTAGCAGACGAACGAGCGCTTGACTGTGCAGGCTACAAGCCCGCAGGGGTAACAGTGCCAATTAGGTGTAGTATAATGTAAATAGAGAAAAGATACCCTAACTAAAGAATACGGTATTATGAAATACGAGCGAATTACTCTTCGGGACTTCCACGTCATATTTCAGCTTCCAAACGGCACTGCGCCATTAAAATCTTCATAAACCGTTAGTATAGATACTGTCACATAAGTAATGTTCGCTTTTAAGGACAACTTTATGTGATACAAATAAACATTTCTTCAAAGTAAACCCCATTAGCAAGATCAGAGTTACATGCTGGGCATGGTAGCAGTTCGATCTCTTTCAATTCCTGGATGGTTGTTCGAGTGGTACGGGGTCTCGCATTGCTCTGCTGCAAGAAAACTTTAATTCCATTAATTAAAGCTGTTCCTCTGCCTCAAAACTTTATAAACTCGATGCAAGATTCGCATCGATTGCACGCCCGTTTGGAACCAAATCCCAGTGTATCACATCGTCAAAAACTCAAACAGACTCATAACGAACCGATTTTATTTACCGATGACTTTGGCAGGCTGACAGGGATCGAGGTGTCGGAGTTGCGGTAACAAACCCATTTTTCATCACGCGTGACAATTCTCCTGATAAATCTATCATCCATGGGATTTACAATAATCTGACACAGATATCCACTCAGTCTGTTCACGAGGTGCTAATCTAAAGCGTTTGCTCCATTTTTAAGTATCCCAATATGGTCATGTATGGTATCTTTTGAAGCGCCAATTTTTCTGACAGTCTGCGAGTATTTTTTTGAATTTTCTTCCAAAACTGTGCATGTATTCTCAATATTTTGTGTTTTAGATCTTCCAGAACCTGGTAAATCTTTAGTGTCTTCTGCATTATTGAAACGCTGGAGCCATCATTGTGTTCATGCTCACTACGGACACCTTCTCCTTCCACTTCTTATATTGTTGAGACGCGGCAGTAGCTTTACAATCTTGCTACCAATATAGGACTCTAATCTCAAACTTTGTTACCTCCGTTTTATGACTTGTATTAACAACTGACACTGACACATGCTCACAATACAAACTATGGCAATTTCATGTAAATAAAACTGCCAAACAAAATAAAACAATTAAAATCTTATAAAACACCAAACTTAAAGACCGACATTTCTTATGAGGAAACCTGGTAATGAGTATTTGAAGCTGTGAGAGAATAAGCAAGTATTTTGAGGAACTCATTAAATGAAGTGTGTGGTACTGATAGGTTGATTGCTTGGTAAATATAATTTCTTCAAAGTGAAATTAGTGTGATATAAATCTTACCGGAGCAATTTTATCGATTTATGTAAATTATTATTATTATTATTATTATTATTATTATTATTATTATTATTATTATATAATACTTTACTATTTTCCAAAAATCTTAGGCCACAACTTGTACACAATGCACTGATCATCAAATGTACGACCTTTCTGGTTACAGAACTTACCTCTATACACATCAAGAAATCTTTGACAAGTGAATAAAACGGAGATGATGCTACCACTTCGATATTTTTAACTTGTAACTTCCTTTGGTGTGAAAAAAAGCAGCAACAATTACCCCCCCCCCCTCTATAGCTGTAACTTTGTTTTTCCTCATCGGTAGTTATAACTTCACTTTTGATAGCGAATAAAGCGAAGATACAACTAGTTAACAACTTCATTATTTTGGAGTCTAAGGGAGAGCACACTCTACTACAGTTATGCCTGCCTTCAGTTGATAACATTCGTCATTGCGATATTCATAAACATGAGGGAGAGTGAAAGAAGAGTTATGAGTAGGTGTAAGGAGCTGATGTGTTTTGAGACTGAAAGTATTGATTTTTTAACATTAGCCAAATAGCGATGAAACTCAGTTAAATTGCACCAACCCCAAGAAATCGCAAGAAAATATGTTTACTATATGTTACTAATTCTGGATTTCAGTGAGGAGTGTTACAAGATTTTGTTTGTAGTGGACCGCTCCACGGTGTGTAAAACTATTTATTACGTTTTGGGTCATATTTTCGAAAAAGCTCATAACTGAATTCATTTCCTCGATACAATGCATGAAATGAACAATGCAAAGTTGATATGGCAAACTCCCTTTAATTTACCAACTGTTGTAGTTTGCACCCAGATAGAAATTAAAAAACCATGAATCCTCGGAGACGAATATATTAATCGTAAGGGTTAGGTCAGTATTTATGTTCAGGCGACATGTAATGCTGAAGAAAAGTTTACGAACGTTAGCGCCTGGTTCTGTTCATGATTCAAGAATATGGAGAAGATGTGCTGTACGATATAACGGCGGTGATCCCGGTTATGGTATATCACCCTGGCTGATCACACCATTCAAGCCTATACTTATGCATGTCTAAACGTATTGTCGGACATGGCGGGAATGCGGAATTGTTTATACCTTAAGGTTAACACTTCTTTTCAAATGCAAACTTCCGCTCCCATCCCAGCAAGGGATATGCGAAATCGCGCGAAAACAGGTCGCAATAATGTAAAGAAGTTACTGCTAGGCCGTAGTTATATATAACCAGTTTTTTCTGGATATCACATCTACCTAGTTTTGGCATTTATTTATTCACTTCGACTTGACTTAAAGGTATCACTACACTCTACAGTCTACTGTGTAGCTGATACGTTTTATTCACTTCACTCATTACTTTCATCACCTGTAACACTTAACTAACAGTCGATATCTTTATCTCCTCATTATTAGAACATCTAATTAGTATTTTTTATTTTTTTAAACAATTCTTTATTTTTATCTTTTCTGATGCCTCTTCACATCGTTTATAATGTCCTACAAATGTTGTGAACTGCTGTTCTTTAAGCATAAATCAAGAAGGTTTAATTTAAATGATTAGCATTGAAATTTTGCTCATTGCAGTCATTATAGAGGTTCCACAAGGTACAATAACGCTTCTCAGGTTGAAGTCTACAAACTCTGCATTTCTTCTGGGAAGATACAAACCCCAAACTATCCAGTTCTGATGATTCACAACAGTTATGAAAATATCCCTCATCTTTTTGAAACAGTTAACCGATTTCTCCCACCTTATAGTATCTTTACCATGAGCTGTTTACCTCGTTTCACTTGCCATTTGTTAGCATATTTCTGCACAACAATTTTTGAAAATCTCAAAGATATTGGCAGCACTGTCACTGTCTGTGCACATCTGCTGCACTCCTTACGAGAACTCCTATCTGACTGTCGCACAGAATCAATATTTTCTGCAATCCTAGCAGTTTTTGCTCTACTGAAATTCCCTTAATTTTATTTTCATTAAAGTTCCTCGCTGTTTGCTGAATCATTGAAGTCGGCCCCTTTCTACGTTTTAAAAATCAACGGTACGGTCTTTTTAATTGCAGTAGAGCATAAAATAAAGAACCATTCAATATATAGCTGTTAAAACCCTTTTAACATAAGCTTCCAAACCTGCCTTTACTTCTGAAAACAAAACAAATACTCATATTCTGCTATTATTAAAATGAGATAAAAATAACTTAATTCCGAAATTATTCAATTGCATTAGATTAATTTTAATGAATTAATCAACTATAATATTTATGTTTCTACTCTCTACCATTCCGTGATATTCACACATCAGCGCCGTGTGGTGAAAATTAATTTATAGAGAAGTGAATACAAACAAAATTCTGCCATCCTTCAAGTTAGGTGCAATTTTACAAGGGGAGGGAAGGTGGACAGGCAACCTCGCGTTATTATTGAAACTACAGTGGGCGGCGGTTGTACAGAGGGAATGGTCAAAAATCGGTTTAAGCAATATTTGGCAGAGGGGTACTGAAAACAGATAATGGTGTAGTGAAAAGTCAAAAGGCACCTGCCTGACATGAACCGGCAGGAAATAGAGACGCGATGCATGCATATGTCATCTCTGGACCTGCAGAGCGAAATTAAAATTAGGTGGGGTAAAGAGGCCTATATCATGGATCTAGGCATGAAACAGGTCGGAAATAGTATGGCTTAGACTAGGGGGAGGGGGGGGGCTGGAAGGCATGTAAGGTTGTTGATGAGGAAGGCCGAAGGATTTGCCCATTGGGCTCGGAACCGGAAGACTGGGTGCACATTTTGGCTAAGTGTATTCAGACAGAAGATGCTAGGATAAAATTTCTTCCGGTAGGGGAGATTGGCATGTTGGAATATAATTGTAAATATACAAACCTGGCTAACCCTGGGCATTTTCTTGAATGTTACACGTAGTTGTAGGAACAAGACATTTCTATAAACATTGTACATAAATAATATGAAATTTATATGAAAATCAGAATTATTGTGTGTATGTCTGTTTCGTGTGAATGCGTGCGTTCTTGTTAATGTTGTTTTCTTTTGTTGGAATTAATTTCAGAAATTAAGTACATGAACTGTCTAGCGACCCATGCGACTGTGATGGGCAATATATGTATTGCTAGTTTAATTGTACTACTACCACTATCACTACTATTACTATTGAAACCGATCCAATTGTTACCTCTTAGGTAGAGAAAGCGGAGATATAATATAAACAAAAACAAACTTAAATTCAGAGAACACTATAGAACTATGCATTTAAGAAATTTGCCCTAACTGATGATGATGTCGTTTCACCTTGCAGATGTCTGCAACGTTTATGTTTTATGTGTGAAGCTCTCACTGTCCACTCTCACAGCACCTGTTTTAAAATTAAAGGTAGATGCTATGCTGTCCCCACATTAAATTACTTTAAATACTCTATAAATAGTTAGGTATTTGAATTGTGGGCCAACAGCGTGGCTGCATTCTGGGAGCCAGCCGTCAAGGTTTTATAATACATGTGCAGGTAGCAGCTTGTAGTTTATTTGAGGAAGACTTTATCGCTAGTGCGCTCATGAGTAAAATGTGTGCTATTTCATCTTCGTTAGTTATGTTACTACATGAATATATTCTTGAAGAACGGGTTTTTATTTACGATACATACGTAAAAGCGAATTGCAGAAAAATGTTAAGACGATTCGCAAGAAATATCCTGGCAATCGTGTCCCAAATAGACTAACTAGTCGCCAACTTGTTAGCAAGTTAGGGGGGGGGGGGACAATCTCTCAGTTCCAAATCGCAGTGTTCTTACGGAAGAAATTTTATAGAGTGCAGGAATTTTTATGCAGATGCCAGCAATGTATTGTTATTGAGGAGCATCAATTTCAACTTCTCTTACAACATAGGTTACAGCTAATATTATCACTAAAATACAGTATCCTTTTCTGCTTTCAGTAAAAATATAATATTAAAATAGAAATATGGTCTTTATTGCGACAAATCTACGTCCTTTATTTTTTTTATTTACCTATCCCCCCCCCTTTACGGAGGCTGCAGTATAATGCCCACCTTATTGAAGTTCTTTATTTGCCGTTAGATGGCAATAGCGTAGTCCGTTTGAATGCGCATCCCCAGAAATTAACTGACTTTATTGCGCTAGATGATGAACATGGAGATGGGTATGAGATGAATATGAATCAATGGCCGTATGAGTTGCAGTGAAAACCCGAAATCGTGGGGAAAACCAGCCAAGTCCGCCACAAAGTTCACTTACGCCCGCTGGAGCTGACGCAGGTCAACTCGGTTACGACGAAGCCTTATAAACACGGACATATATACAGCGTGTAACAAAAAGATATGCCAAAATTTTCAATTAACATTCTCTGCACATAAAGGGGGCAAATATGTTATATGAACATGCTTCACTTCCCTTTGTCTGCAACTCCGCTTACAAGGTGTGATATGCAAGCTAGAATGCCAGTATAGCTACCTTTGGCAATAACCTTACAACAGAACAGATCTTAATATATAGTAACATCACTTTTACCTCTGGTTAAAAAGTGTGGGAGTGTTGTAACTACTCTTAGTTCCTAGGTTCACTATCGTTGTGGTCATTCTGTACCACGTAGGACGCTTGTTATGCTAACTTCATTGCTTAATGTAGCATAGCACGTAGTGTCAGTTCTATGTGTTTACGAACCTTATTTCAAGTACAAAAAAATGGGGTATTCAAATACAGAGTTGGCAGATGCTTATAAGAATTAGCCGAAAATGTAGAGAGTCTTCATGCTTCTATTCGGCAAGGCTACTAGCCAGTATACCAGCGCATCAGGGAGTCCATGTGGTGGCGGATTGATGTATCCGTGCTAACAGAGGAACATTTTGAACATTTTATATGATTTTCTGTTTCCCACAGCTCTGTTTTTGAATATTCCGCTATGTGTACAGGTAGAAAAGGGGCTCTAACCAAGAGTATAAAGCAATTTCGGACCCATGTTCATATTATATTATTTTATTCTGTATATGTGAGTAATGTTTCCCCAAAGGTTTGACATATATTTTAGTTACATCCTGTAGATATAATTCCAGACATATGAATGACTGCATACGGCATGATAATGTTTGTTATGTCTGAGAAAACTATTAAAGTTATTATGAATTTAAGCTTCTGTGACATTATCGTTCCAAACACCATGGCCGTCAAACTGCATACTAGCTACCATTCTTTATGACCGCAATCTGTTATCGTTTTCTTTCATACCTAACATAAACGCCCAGGCTGTATATCCAGTGTTTATGGGCAATAAAGACAACCACTTAAATGCCATCTTATTTAAAAAAAATAATAAATAAAATAAGACGGGGCCAAGCAACGAACGGAGGCCGTCATAAATATTGGCAGCAATAAAAGTAATAAAAACATATAAACAATAAAGCTATACGAAATTGAGAAATTAAGAAAGCAAAATAGAATAAAGAAAAAGTATCAGAGTAGTAAAATACAAAGCAAAGGGAATATAAAATAATAATACTAAAATAAATAAAAAGCACAAAAAGTATTTAAAGAGTATAAAGAAAATAGAAAAGCAGTCGAAAAATTAGACCTGATAAAATGGAGAAGGGAGAGAATAGTAAACATGGAAGAAATCTAAGTAATTAATAACAAGGCAAAAAAGAAAACTAGCGTAAAATTAAAAGAAGAGGATATCGGACATGCAGAAAGTGAAAAGGAATAACAAAATGAGAGAACAAACGGCGCTGCTGTGCAGCAATTCTGATGCAGATATGAATGAATGAAACCCCGAGAATGTGGCCAGAAAGTTGCCCTTAGAGGAAGCGATACATTATGTATCAGCAGGTCGACCTTCTTGTCGGCGTGCCCTTCCTTACTGTCGCTTGATACGATTACAATTTATACATGCATGGCTTAGCTTCGGTTACTTGGCCCCAAAATCTCTGCACACAGTCATTCTAAAATAGCTCTCATGCAAACGGGTCTGCGAGTATGGAACCTAAGCCAAACAGAGGGTACAACAACCTACAAGCAATTACCAACTAGCTTTATGTTTCAGAAAATTAGATGCTTTCTCTTTGAGTCATTTGATTTGTAAGCTTTTTTTCGTACAAAAATCTGTAAACGTAGCGGAGTAACAGTATTGGGGTTTTAACTTACGCCTTTATTAATTCTACTGTATCTACGCTATATTAACTGAGTTATATTTTTGAAAAAATTGCTAGGTATTTTCTTAATAATTCTCTTGTAAGGAAAAGTACCTAATTTAATATTAGCACCTTCACCCACTGCTTTATTTTATCTCAAGTGAAAGTAAACTACTAAAATGCAAATGTTTGGAAAGCTATTTCTGTGCACGTTCCCAAGCGCTCTTAGAAAAATAAAAATATTAATTCTAAAGGTGCATACAATTAAAGTAAGAAAGATATGGTCAAAACGGTTCCACGTTTGAAATTCACCCAATCAGATAACACTGGAGTGGCAGTATCTATACATATGTGCATTTCGTCAATTTACAATATTCTTTGTTTATTACAATGAATTTTATATGTGAAGAGTACATTAAATTTAATTAATCGTATTTTTCTTTAGCAATAAACACCACGCACCAAATAAAATTCAGGTGGTATTAGCATATTGAACTTATAATCCGTTTCTTGTCCAAATTATTGTTCTGACCAACTCTTTCTTTGCCTGGTTGTCAACTTTTTTTCCCCGGTATATAGGAGAAAGTATCCGAAATTGGACAGTAGCCTAATTTGGGCCACCTTTGTTTTTACTATAGAGGAGTATTTTAAATAGTTCAGTTGGTACTAAATATGCTGGCAAAACTGTGGTGTGCTTGAGGTTTGTATTTAACCTTACATGGAGAAAGTGGAACTCTCGCAGCAAAGCAGTGCTGCTGGCTGTAGTCCCGTGAGACAGCGGAGAGAGCCGAAGGTATTGACTTCCACAGAAATAGCTTAATAAATCTCATGAGCGCAGCGACATGATAGCTCAGACGGTTAGGGCGTCATGCTATAGTTGTGAAGATAGCGGTTTCGGATCCTCACGTCCAGATATTTTTTTCCCTCTTCTCCCTGCCGGAGTTATAGGAAATTTGCCACCATTACAATGATTTACTCCCAGAGAATGCGGTATAAATTGAAATTTACAATTTTTTCCTGCTGCAATCAAAGGAGATTTTCCACCATTACAGTGACTTACCCGATCCTATTAATTTATATTTACGAAAAGGAGGCGAGCGTAGGCCTTCAGACCGTAGCGAGCCGCTGCAAACCACTGGTTCCACCGATTTTGTATATATATATATTTTGCCCGTTTAACAACCCCCTATCAATTTATATTTAAAAGTTACGAAGGATGACTTGTAGGTTACATTATTTTAACAAAAAATATTACATGCAACATTTACTTTTACAAGCGATCACGCAAACAAGCGATCTTCGCTGGCCCTTGGAACTGCAGCTAGCAGCAGCAACAGTTGTTCCGAGAGTATTTATTCTGCGTGTAACGTCAAGTGTGGCTCGTTACCTCACTGAGAGCACAGCGTTTGAGGAAGTGGGATCGAATCACCGTGTTTTCATTGTTTCAGTTATAACTTTTGTGCAACAAATTCTAAGTTACTGCATGGAAAAAGAGCATATTATAAAATATTCTATAGCAATATTTTAAAACTGTAATTTATTGCCTATGAGTGCATATTATGTAACCAGTTTTTAATTTCAGGGTTCGTGTTTTGCCACCTTTCCAGTTGCCTAATTTGAACCACGAAAGTTCTCCTAAATTGAACCGGTACATTTTGGGAAACTTTCATTAAATGGTTACATTAAATTGTTACATTAATCTAGATATATGTGTTGTTAAATGAAGCTTACGGACGAGCATTTATGGTTGAGACAGAGGAGAGTGCCTTCCTTAAAGCAGGAATTTGGCTTGTAAACAGAAACGTGTTTTCTGATCACGATTTGCGCTAGCTGAGAATGAGTTTGTAGGCAAGCCCACTAGCAGTAACAGCAAGGAAGACTCCAGTGACGATCAAGTCAGCAAATGTAAGACATTTAAGTACCTTCAAAAGCATTCACAGTACTTCTGCTCGGGGGAAGGGCAGGAATGGAGCTCAGGGTGCAGTTATATTCACACAAACTGAAATTAAAACAACCTAAAAACCAAACGTGGTAAACTTGTTTTCCAAGGGGGAGAACGAAGATCAGGATGAAGGTAACCAAATTGGTTATGTATTCTGTGTAAGCAGGCAAAAGAAGGCATAATTCAGTGTATGCAATGTAAATCATGTATTTATACCTGATGTGTAAAAGTGAAGCTCAGCATATTTCTGTACAGACTGCAATACAATATTTAATTATATGTACATTTTATTATTTTTATATTTTAATAGGGTCCAACTTGGACAACCGGAAGTCCAAATTAGGCAACAGGTTTCCTAACTTGAATCATTTACCTAATTTTAGTTTATCTATATTTGAGATACAAGAAAACGCATATATCAATATGTACTATGTCTAATTGAAGTGCTTGCGATGAGAAATATTTCAAAGAAAATTGTGTTTTAATTATACTTAATACTTAATTTAATAACATATAAAACTGGTCCAATTTAGGCAATTTTCCCTATTATTTCAATTAGTCTACTTCTAATTCTCGCCCTACTTCGGCATTTCGGTTTTTATTATTATTTATTTCATTTTCACTGTTTTTTTTTCCTTTACTTTTTTCCAATTTCCCGATCCACAGTAAGGAATGGTACAGCTATGGGTTAACACAAAATTTATTATTAAGTCTCTGAGGGTTTCATTGTTATTTATTGATAAATAATTACAGAAATGTTAGCATTGGAGAAGAACATTATAATTAATAGGAATTAAATTAACAGGCCTAGCTATTTTAATGTCAATTTTTGTTCACAAACTGCATTAAGCTCTGAAACGGAAAATCTACAATTCAAACCCCAGGAGCCCATAATTAGTATTTATTTTTAATTATATTGAATTCACAGGCTTATTTTCACATATGTTTGTAAATCATACGTGTTACTACAATGTGTACTTAAAACTTGTTGGCGTGTATGTACATACACACATTTAAACGTAACGATGTTTTTCAGAAAACAAGCACAACCCTAAAAACTATGAATAGACCAACCAGGGATAGAAGTTAAGGAAAGTGACAAATGGCAAGAGCCTAATAATGTCAATAATGCTGTCTGGAACGAAACGCGAAACCGGCAGACGTACCAAACATGGATGCTAACACTCAGTTAAACATCTCTGTGGAAATCAGTTCGCGTAGCAGTAATAGGAAATCTGTCGTGGATTATTGGGAGACACGAGTTCGAGTTCAATCCGCATACATAATTACCTCATTTGAATGAGAACGCGTGTATAATTAAATGGAAATATAACACATCTTGAAACTGCGTGAAGTATTAGGCAATAATTACGTAAGAGATGTAAAGTTAAACTAAAACTAAATATTGTTATACTTTTTAACAGACTTATAAATAAGGTCGTAATCATAGTTTTGCTAGAGGGGAGATACATGCACAATCACGTCTGTCTTGCGATTTTAACATTCCAACAATCTCTCATTCCAAGAATTGAACTTATCGAGGACAACAATAAACCTCACAGCAACCGATGTGATTTTTAATTAGTTTTATTCTTCAAACCTTTCGCCAAAGATGAAAATATCCAGTTAACAAATAACAACAGAATCTACAGGGAACCAGGAAGACGACGCACCTATTCCCGAAGGTGCAGTGGGAAAGGAGATACGATACTGCATATGACCTCGGGCTAACTCAGTTTAGCTTAACAAATCGAGAAATAATTCGTATTCTTACCAATTACTACGTTATACATTTTTCTCGGTCCTGGTGGTTTAGTGGTTACCATACTTGCCTCCTACATCCAAGATCGCGGGTTTAAACTCGGCCAGGATCGGTGGATTTTTGCAGGGCGTAAAAATCCAAAGTATGGCTTCCTTCGGAAGGGGAGTAAAGCCGTGGGTCCCGTGTCGTACATTTACGACAAGTAAAGAACCTCAAGCCTGAAAAAAGAGGCTATGAGCAAATTTTTCTGGCCGTTTCACGCCCTAAATTAAATGGGACGCTGATGACCTGAGATGTTAAAGGGCGTCCATAAATAAAACAAATCAAGAACGACGTACATTGTCATTACAACGTGGTACCAACTGTCATCTCAAAATAATACTATATATGGCACACCAACGTTTGGCTATATAAAACAATAGCGAACCCCAATCTCACTGCATATGGCGTTACAACGCGGTGCCAATCATATCCCACTGCAGTCCTGACTTCAGTCCTTTGTAGTACCCCGGGTGCTGGAATTACATTTTTTTATTTATCATGAACTGATTATATTTCTGCATTATGTCTAACAGTAGAGTAATACAATTATTTTCTATGAATCATATAATATTACTCTATTAATTGCATTTAATATATTTTTAAATTTATTTATTCATTGTATAATGTTCAGAGTACTTGGGTGAGAAAAGTGCTAACTTGAACATATACCTTGTTAAAGAACCAAAAGCTTCAAACTTTTTTCACGTACATTTTTGGAAATTTTCTAAATAATGGCCAACATTTAATGGCTGTAGGTTGTATTCTGAACTGTAATATTCATGACATATATTTATATTCTTTAATCACATCTAAAACAGTTATATTCTGTTCTACTTTCAATAATCTTCTGCAAACAGTCCTTTGTTAACCGCCATTTTCAGTAAATACCTAGTTCTCACGAAAACAATACACACCATATACAACACGCAGCATTTTTTTCAGGAAAAATGTTGAAAAGTTGTTCGCCAAAGATCACAGACTGTGTTAATAGCAAAAGCTCATTTTTTGACAAAATTATCAGTTACTATGTTTTACGACCGATTTCTCAAATACTGATGACTTATTTTTCCCGTGCACACCTTTACTCCTGATCAAATCGAACCAGTTACCACAACTAATGCGGTTTCCAATATTGATATTTTTGATGAAAGCGTTGCTTTAGTTCTGTGTTTATGTCGTTAAGACCGCTTTCGTAATGTAGTAATACCGTTTGAGACTACTGATCCGGAGGTCTTGAGTTTGATTCTCAATTCGGTCAAATTGTTTTTAATTAGATTTGCTTGTATTTAATTACGTTGCCATATTTATGTTGAAATTTATTTAATTAGGTTGATACTTTTTATTCATGTTTAAGTGCATTTAATTAGATTGGCTGGAATTTAGCTACAATGAAATGTATTTAATCAGGTTAACGTATATTTTATAGATTTGGCATATATAATAGGTTGACATATATTCAATTGTGTTGAGATGTATCATTGTAAATGCAAACTGTAAATATTGAAATTTTATTATTCCTCAACCGCCAGCGAGTGTAAGACCAATTGCAGGTTGAATAAATACATAGTTAAGACAAATAATAAAGGCCTGTGCAAAGCATGCACTTTGCTTATGTCCAGCTCTATTAACACATAAATTATTCATAAAATTTCCCCAAAATATAAGTTACTTTACGGCTCCAAACTTTCACTTTTTGTCAGCGTTATATATTTATTATATAATATATTAATGCAATGATAACAGCTCGTGTTGTAATTATATATTGATTTTTCTTTACGAATTTCTAATGGTATCACAGAGCAGTTATGTGATTGTTGTGCACTATAATTTTTATTAATCTTACAGTTATCTGTTGGCATGTCTAAACGCCACAACCAGTAAAATAATGAACCAAATTTACTACGCAAGAGTCCCTGGGTTACCTGCATGTCCCCAGGATACTGCGGCAGCCCACCATGCACCGCCGTATGACAGAAGTATCTGTGAACATGTGACAGGCGGCGCTACCTCCCATTCATCACCATCTCCGTCAGCTGTCCAGCATCCTCTATGTCCTTTTCCTTTCCATGATTTTTTGTTGCTCTATCTCTAACATAGAATGTCTAAATATTTCAAACAGATACAGTAATTGTCTGAGCTACGTTGGCGTTGGTCATACAATAAAGATTAGGCTTACCAAAGCAAAAGTAAGAAAAATGTTTTTTCTTGTTCGCAATATTTCTGCGAGCTTGATAGGCGAGGAAAATGCACACTTTATGAACTATTCTCTTTTTTCAATACTTTTATTTTCTTTACAATGTAGACAAATACTTTATATTTGTACGTCAAAAGTATTAGTTAAGTTTCACTTATAATAATTGGAAATTCTGGTTAATACGAAGTCAGATTTGTATTGTAAAGGGGTTGGGGTGGAGTTGTACTGGAAGAAATCCATTCACTTAAAACTTTAAATTGTTATAAAAAACGCAACAGCCAAAACAAACCAAATAGAAAAAATTGTTTGATTAAAAATTGCAGAAATTTTGCCTAAATTTAATTTTTAGTTAAACAAAAGACAAATGAGGTTCCAGTTGCGGGAAATGTACCAGAGTTCTCCAAGATTCGAGTCCATATAATGTTCAAGCCTCAATCCTCGGCAAGAATACCCAATTAGCTGCTCCTTAACAATATTTCTGAATACCTAAAAGATCATAGTCACTTAGCAGCTTTGCGATTATCATTAGTACCAGGGGGAAGTATATTTATCTAATAATTTGTGCATTTTTATTACAAGAACTCAACCTAACACTCAAATATTCCACAGCTTGGGCAAACAACCCAATGGCCACGAGAATAACTATTTTGTTAACAAAGAATTTACCCTGTTCTATCTCCACACTTTTTGCTCTCAATATGTACATCTCTTGTAAACTTAAACATAAATTTTATTTGTTTCAGATTTGAGGATTTTTTCGTAGCCAACACTATCAACACTACCATTACATCTGAAAAACAAACTTGTAGGCTCATGGACCTAAGAAAGACTAGCATTTGCTCCCCTGACTTTTTTCTTTACTTCTGAGCATATCCCATTCCTAAAAGCACTATTAGGATATTTAAAGCAGTTATGAATAATCATTCTTAACATTATAATTAATATTGTAACTAATTTTCAAATATTCATAGTTTATTGGTTTTAAAAGTACACAATTGTGCAATTTTTTCAGTAAGTGTGCGAAGTTAATGAGTTAAAAATGTTTTTCCTTGCTGTTAAAATAAATATATGTCTCGAGGAAAACTTATTTCTAAAACAAATGCTGTTTAATATACATTTTATGTTATTTTTACTGCATTTTTAGACCTATATTATGAGTTTATATAGTTTGATTCAGAATGAAATATTTAGGAAACAAATTTGAAAAATTCAGATGAAGGCCTCAAAAACATAAAAAATAAATAAATAACAAGTCAAAATTCTATTGCAGCAAAGAGTCCCCTGTTTATGAAATTAAAACGAGAGCTGAAATGTTTGGAGCATGCTATTACTATAAAATAAAACTGAATTGTTTGTAATAAAAGTTGCTAAATATTCATGTTTCAGCATTAATTTAAATGAAGCCATTAATGTGAAATTTAATTACAGGTACTAGAACAAAGTTTTATTTGCTCTATTGACCGTATCAATACGTAAATCATTTGCTATCTCAACTTTGGATAAATATATATTTTAATTTAATAAATTTAAAACAAATTAAATCGAAATTAATGGACGTGCTTGCTTATGCGTTTCAAACCGAGCAAAATATTTTAAAGTTTATATTTAAGCAACATTTCTGCTTCATGGTCTGGTATAGGTTGGTAATAAAGCATGTTACAGCTCATTGAAAACGAATCGTCAGAATGAATTCTGCAGTAGAAACACTAGAAGCGAGAGAATGTTGTCAGCTGGCGGTAATGTGGCACAACCTTCTCTCATAACACGCGCCCTCAAAGATTAAGCAATTCGATTTCAGGGATATTTGATTACAGGGGAATTAATATCGATTTCACGAGCTGAAGCATGGAACAGGATAACTAATACTCAAATAGCAGATAACTACATTCTACACGTAACTAAATATTCCTCGAAAGTTGCAGTTCAAAAGAACGGGTGTGGATGAGTCATGGTCTAGCTCCGTGTTGTATGATTGCTTGAATGATTCTATTTCAGACACTTTGTCAGTTGAACTGGTCGCTTGCTAACTGGTTCAATTAATTTTTGGTACATTCTTTAGCTTACATGGCATATCCATTAAGCAATTGTGGGAGACTATGAATTAACATAAATTATAAATACAAAACTCATACTACAGTGACTTTATTGGTAGTAGTGGTGGCGGTAGTAGTAATTCTATTAGTGTTATTAATAGTAGTACTGGTGTATTTGTTAATTAATTTAATTTTTTTATTTAATGTGTTTCATTTACGGACGCTCTTTAACATCTCAGGTCATTCTATTCAAGGCACGAAACGGTCGACAAATTTTGCTCAGAGGCCTCTTCTTTCAGGCTTGAGGTTCTTTTTCGTGCTGTAAATGTACGACACGGGACCCATGGCTTTACTTCCCTTCCGAAGGAAGCCATACTTAGAATTTTTACGCCCCAAAAATCCATCGATCCTGGCCGGGTTTGAACCTGCGATCTTGGGTGTATTTGTTAACATAATATGCTTGTTACAAATTTAAGTCGCACGGTCCTGGGACCATGATCCTTTTACAATACACTAAGAAATACTTGAAATTGCACAAACCGATATTTGACTATTAAGGGACAAGCTAAAAATATATAAAAATATTTTAAATCAATAAATTATAAACGAAAATAATATAAAAAGGTTAAATACATAAAATAAAAAGAAAAGAAAAAAGTACAAACATCAATCATTTATACCCCAACACACACACACACACACACACACACACACATATATATATATAAATTAACACTAATAATAAAAGTAGATAAAGATAAAACACAGAGAAAGAGTTACACTTGAAATTGCTATATTTCGAACTACTGCGAGTTCTTCAATGGCAAGAAGCTAGGCTAGCTTCTGCCATTGAAGAACTCGCAGTAGTTCGAAATATAGCAATTTCAAGTGTAACTCTTTCTCTGTGTTTTATCTTTATCTACTTTTATTATTAGTGTTAATTTGTTACATTGTTAATAGTTTTTCTTTATTTTTATGTTTCATTAATATTATATATATATAAACATATTTCCAAAATAGTGCCTAATATTCCCCTATTTCCCTTCCCCGTTGTCTGCCTTTTCCGATCTGAGTTGTCAAACTTTGAACAAAAATTCACCTACTTCTTCCTCCTCCTTCCTGTCTGCCAGCAAAGTTCAGCACTGTCACTTTCCCTCTCCCCACGTTAACGTTAACAAACGGATACGGTAGATTTATTTTTCTGCATTCTTCCGTCCCCTTGCAGTACGCCAGTAAATGTTCCCAAGTTTCTTTCTCTTCACATTAGGGCAGATCCTCGTACTCTCTCTCTCTCTGTCTGCTACTTTGGTCATCCGCCACGCGCCATATCTAAACGAAGCGAGCGCCTGATTGCTGAGTTTGGCCCCTGCTCCATTCTCCACCCATTTATCGGATCCGATTGTATCTCCAGCGAAACTTTTTCTGTACACTTAGAAAGAGTGAGCTGCCTATTAAGGTCCCTCAGGCGTTTCTTAATTTTCCTCCAACCCACCCCCCTTTTTCCTGTTTCCCCGCCCTGCTATTCAAATGTTACCCATTTCTGTAGTATCCGGACTTCTTCTTAATTTTGAGACGCAGATCCCATTTCTCTCCATTCTCAGCTGTTGCTAGTAACAAATCGCCCTAATTAGTGCCTGCTTTTCGTGAACAAATTGTGGCCAGTACTTCAATGCAGTCATTTGGTAAGGGATCTGTTTGCTATCAACTTTGTTTTAAATATATTTCAACATTGTACTTTCAAATTGAGAGTGGAAATGGGCAAACATGGAAATATGTATTGGGAAGAAAAATACTGATGTACAATAAATTATAGCTATAGTGTATACTGAACTTTGGCTTTTTTTTTTTTTTTTTTTTTGAATGGTGTTTAACGCCATTTTTACTACTGAGGCACCACAGGAGATGGACACTGACGATACATGAGATGAATTATATTTTGGAAAAGGATTTTTTTAAGGTAGGAAATATTCCAGGCCTAAGTTTAGGGTACCTCCCCAGCATTTGCCAATTATGAGGAATGAGGAAAACCTGGAAAAAACCCCAGTCAGGGAGGACGGTCCTGGAGGGTGTTCAACCCCAGACCTCCCGCTCACGAGTCCGCGCCTTAGCGACCTCGGCCAGCCGTGGCGGTAACTTTGACAATGATATGCAGTGTAGGTATAGAAGAGAAGGCAATGTCACGAGACTGCAGCACGAACTCACTGATATATATTGTTCATAATATGGCTAAGCATTCGTGAGAAGACGTTTCTTGTAGACCATTATTTTTATTTATACGAAATCGGCAGCGTGAAATGTTTGTTTAAACGTCTCGAAGAAGTGTTCCGTAGTCTGCACTAATAGATCGAATAGTGTTGTGTTAATACAGAAATGTAGGTAAACTGGATAGAGCGAAAGAGCTAGATATAAAACTGATCTCTGTTCAGATTTCTGTTAAATGAATTAGGAACATTTTCCTATTGTATGCAGCTCAGCACTCGTTACAGGGTTAAGATTTAAAGGCACACGTTCTCTCTTCGTACTCTGGCAACTGCGTTCCGGGAGGAAGGGATGAAGTCAGGCGGAGATGGAAGGACGTTGATGGGTCTCTAACATTGTTTCAACACCCCAACGCCGGCAGATCCCCGCTTCCATATCAGATATCAAGGCAGAAATTTTCTCAAAGCGCAAGCCACCGCCACACCGCACCAGTTCATCTAACCATGGCAATTTAAACTTTGTAACAGAACCAACGGAACAAAAGAGCAAGAAATGGAAGAGCGAAACATTCATGGAAAGGAAATACCCCATCCCAGTGACCAAGAAAAACCACGAAAAAAATCCAAGGTAAAGATTGGACGCTCCAAGAGATTTTAACTCGGAACCTTCCGAAGGCGAGTCGTCTATAGCATTATCGCCTTAGGTACTGAGACTGTTCCACGTGCTCAAAAATGTTTTGTGAGACGTTTCTGGCCTTGGACTCATGAGCCCTATTTTATTGAAGACAAGCATGACATACTTTTTGCCGTTAATCAAATGTGTCATAGAGAGCTTGTTGAAACCGATTTTGTTGGGAAAAACTATGCTTCAACAAGCAATAGTTTCAGCAGAACGGAGGTGCATTTTGAAGGAACATATCTACCAAGACCCCAGTACCTCTTGGTATTTCTCAGATGTTTGTAGATCTCCAGGAGGAAAACGAAAAATTACTGCAGTTGGATGATGCACACCTAGGTCTATGTTTTGACTGGCAGTACAGTAACTATTTTTGGTACATTTTATTTTGACCTTTATTGTCTAATTTACTTATTGCTGATGACCAATTACTACTGACTATGGGTTGCGATTATTTATATTATACGTTAAGAGAAAAATTTAATGAACAAAAAAGTGGTAATTAAATTATAAACCTATGAACAAACAAATATCACCTTTATTTACAAATTTATATTACAATTTATGGAAATAATGAAACGTAAAATAAATGACCGTGTAGGAAAACAAAACATAACAATTCCAACTTTAAATACTACCTATCCTATGGGATAAAAATATAACAAAGAAAGCTAATTCACAAATATATAAATATATAGCGAGAAGCATAATAATATATGGTTAAAAAGGGCATTTAAAAATAAGCCTGTTTCTAAACTGTTATCTTGAATGGTATGGTCATTATAGCGTATATAAATATTCCTCGCCTGGTTAAGTGTGTGTGCTCTCTTGCTCCGCTAGGTATCTTGCCTTACCTTCGAATTGTCGAGACCTTTTAGCGCCTTGCTTCCCTACTTCTTTTCTTTATCGTTCTATTTATCAACACAAAATAGTCAGCTCTCTGCTTTGGTATAAGCAACTAGGTTTAGAAACCGGACTTGTACTTGCTCCAGGCTACAGTTTAGTTCTGCGAGAACTCGTGATTCGTCGTTCTGCGACGATATCCTCCAGGAAGACTACCAAACAATTCTGCTTTTAAATTTGACAAATTTGCTGACTTGCTGCAAAGTTTTGATTGTAATCATGAGTAAGATTTTAATCTAATTTACTTTTTTTTTTTTATGTTCCATATAGGCCGCCTGTGGTGCCTCGGTATAAAATCAGGTGTTAAACACTATTAAAAAAATAAAAGAAACAAAAATAAAATTTAAAAAATGGATTCATATTGAAGCTGTTTGCTTAACGAATTCTTCCATCATGGTATGGTTATTTGGAAACTATTTGTAAAAGAACTTTTTATGTTAAATCGTTGTTAACGCAGTGATTGTTTTCAGACGCTTATATCCGTTGTAATGTATGTTAAATTAAATTAATTCTTAATGCATTGGCAATTTAAATTAACACTTTGTTATTTAATTGCATAGTTTGAAATAATTAATGATTTAGTCATATGTAAATGATTTATCTTCAAGTTAAAAGATTAGTAATAGTCCATTAAATTGTTACATACGTTGTGATTGTTACATTCCATTAACATATTAAAGTATTCGAAATTTCTCTGACATACTTTGTATTTAAAATCAACCATACAAGGGCATTCCACTCAGCATTTAAGGAGAAAGCTGGAGCAGAGATTGTGTAAAAGAAATGCCAGCAGAAAGAAAAATACAGGAAGACCTAAAGCTGCATGAAGATAGCAAATGTGATAAATGATCAAGGAAAGAAGAGATTTGGAAAGATAGAAGAGAATGGAGAAGTAATATTAGAAAAATGTAATTAACCTGGTTTGAACCTTTAATTTTTATAAAACTGCATTTCTATATAACAGTAAATAGTAATAATAAATATCTAACTAACCTGTCACTGTTGCTTCGAATATAGAGATATCTCTGAACTATTAAAGTAAAATCATTCCTTACACTAGAGATCAGAAACGTGATACTAAACCAAAGGAATGTACGAATGTATAGACACTTTCGGATAAAAATAATTTTTTAATGTATCTATAAATACCTAATAGAGGAATTTAAAAGATTGTAAATAAAAACAAACTGTGGCCTTGCTGGTTTCTTTCCCAATGACTATTTATTTCCCTAATCTGCTCATACAATTTTCAACAATTTATGATCCCGGTAGCCTTTCTGGTTGCAATGAGCAATTGGTGACTTAATGGTTGCCAGTTTGAGTCTCACCTCGACCATGCGTGCATTTGTCTATAATGCCCTTTGTTGACTAATCAGCGACGACCATGTGAAATGCTGATTACATTGTCATGCAATATCGCCATTGTGTTCATGTCTAGTATGGTTCAATGATCCGTAGAGGGTGTGAAAAAGGCCTGAAACCTAATCCCTAAATATGATGAATTTCCCAACTGAACAAAAAATGCAATGAGTGACTACAATTTTCATTTTGCTGTGTTTAATTCTTGCCATTTCTTAATATTACTTTAAAAAGTAATTCTAGAGGACTCTGTTTCACAATTTCAATTTTTGCAATATCTTCTCATCTTTATTATCATCATTCTCCAGGCTGTACATTTGTAGACATCCAAATAAATTGCCCACTTAATGGACACTTTTGCTTCTTCGTGTTCTTTCGTGTATTTTTATATTAATTAATTTGGAAACATTACGAAATGAAATTTCTTACAGAGTGAACTCAACCTTGCAGTTTTTCTTTTGTCTTAAGACGCCTATCACTCGGAACTTTCTTCCCGACAGGAAAGATGTTTACTTGTGTCAATACATAGAGCCCAACTTGACGTGGGTCATTTTGTCTCACGAACGAAATAATTTTGTTCGCTGCTTTCACTGTGAAATAAGAAAAGGAAGCTCCATCATAAACCAATCAAGGGGTTGATTAATATCACTGGGTGAAAGTGGTTCTTTGTTTAATGTGTATCACTGATCTGTGTTCAATTTTGAACCTCACGTTATATTACGGAACACGATTCACTTAAATGAGCTTCTCCAAGCAAATGAAGAGCGTGGCCGGAAAGGAAACGTAGAGTTTGTAACAGTATGACTAACTCCAATGTCGATAGTAAACAAAATGGCGGCTAACGAGCATGTTGTTGCTATTAAGAACACGGTTTATTTATTTGGTTTTTTGCAGTAACGTGGTTTATTCACAGTGGTTTATAGTTAAAAGAAAATCAACAGTAGCGTGTTAGTTCTTTTGCGTTTTTTATTAAGTTAATATTGGGAGTATTGGGAACCACGAACTTGGGTCGCTGTTGCACCTCTAATAATGGCAATGTCGATTTTGCAAGTGAGGTTAAAAAAGACAGGTACACCAGTTAATAACTATTGCTAAGGAAGATTTCTTCTCATTAAAATATCTGATAAATATGATGCCTTTCCATCTATGTCGACTGGGTTTAAGATGTTTAGTGTGTTTTTAAAGACTTGCTAATTATAAATATTAATGATATCTCGCTCATGGAAAGAGTAACTTCATTAATAAACGTTGTCAAGAAAACTTTTCAAAAGATCATGATTTGGATATAGAGAGGGCTGGTAATAAATTGCAGCTTGCAAATCAAATTGCATATTCAACAGAGCTCTTGATATGAGTGCAACAATTTCTAAAACATATATATGGTAAAATGTATTTCACATTCCAGTAAAAGAAATTGGTGCAAATTTTTTATTCTACTTGTAGAGAGCAAACCAGTTTATATTTTGTGGCTTTAAATAAGTCGAAAGTTAAATCTGTATAGAGGCAGGAGTTTAAACGATTCATTTATATTTTTATGAATGTTACACTAATGTAAAGTACTTGATTAAATTATTATTTTTATGCATTTTATACAAGCAGATTTGATTTGATTTGATTTGAATTATTTATGAACGCTCTTTAACATCTCAGGTCATCAGCGTCCCATTCAACTCAGGGTGTGAAACGGCCGACAAATTTTGCTCAGAGGCCTCTCTTTCAGGCTTGAGGTTCTTTTTTGTGCCCTAAATGTACGACAAGGAACCCACTGCTTTATTTACCTTCCGAAGGAAGCCACACTTAGGATTTATACGCCCGAAAAAATCCATCGGTTCTGGCCGGGTTTGAATGTAAGCAGAATTCAAATTATTTTATGTTTCGTGTATAAATGAGAAATGTGTTTGTAGAGAATTTCAGATTCTTAAAAAGCATTCAAATATTTTCTAATGGTAAATAATGTCATCTTGTAAACACAATACTGCGTAAATGTTTCCTGTTTGCTATTGGCAGTAGTTGGGCGAAGGCGGCCGCCATTTTCTTTTCTGCATTAGTATAGATACCATGAACATTGCTACAATGAACCATGACCTTCTACGTCAGGGCAGAATCTTATTGACCGCATCTAATTATGGATCACTTGTATAATAATCAATTACAGAAGCGTTTTAAATGCTTTACTTTGAACATTTTAACGCAAATATATTATTTTCATTATTCATATAACTGAAACAGTGAACACTTTTAGAGAATTGTCACTTATTATAATTTAATTTTTACAACTAATAAATTTACAGATACTGCTATAATGTTGAAAGATCAATATGGTACGGGTATGCTAGTAAATCTTTACATGTATAAATGTTTTTTCTCATAAGTACTTTATTTCACTCTTCAGTAGCAGCTAATATTCTCATTCCATTTTTAAGATGTCACATCTCAAGCGTATGGCCGCAAAGACTTTTCCGTTGTTTAGATATAGAACCTGGAATTTGCACAAACATAAGCAGCACAAGCTACCAACATAAAAGAAATTTAGTCAGGAAGTTGGCAAACCAAAAACGATTCAATACTTCTGTAGCAGAAGCTCTGAAGGACAACGCTAACATTTGTTGGTTTTTCATATTCGTAAAACGTCCATATTTCAAGATGGTAGACCATGGCAAATGACCTGTAACAACCGCAACCCTGGGATATACTGCATAATTTACATACGCACTCCCCACCAAAAAACCGAAACGTTTGGGTTTTACAAAAGTGCAACAAAAAGAAAAACAAGAGCAACAATGTAAAAATAATTCAGCTAAAAAAGACACAAGTACTGTGAAAGAAACAAGCAGCTGTAGCTAAGTAAACAACGGTGTACCGCCGCATTGTTGCCAACATTAAAAGTCAATTATTCTGCTCTTGTGTTCAAGTTGGCGAGCCTCGCGAACAAAGCTTGCGTAAATATTTCAACCGGATAAAGCACAAAGGGCAGAAAAACACGAAATGCTGTACAACTAGCTACGGTTTTTACAAGCTTGTACCAAACTCAAAGCTCTTTATTAATGTGCACGATTGTGGATGGAGTGAGCAAGTCCGAAAATAAGGTAACATCCGTTATTTTGCCCCGACGGGGTTTTAACGCATAATATTCCATGGAGCGAGCATCCTATTTACGACCTTAATAAGATTACTGCTAATAAACAAGGCTTCCACCAAGGCTATATGACCACCCGTTTTAAAGGATTTCACGTTTAATATCATGTATCGGAACAGTGAAAATCCCTGCTAATGGCCATACAAGCCCATCGTTATATGCATAATGGAACAAGTTTCTGTATCATTGTAGTAAAGCAGATTTGCCCCGCAAATACCATTTACTCCACATAAAATAATTTAGTTTTAAAAAGTATTTAGAGTCCATCATTTATAATATTCTTAGCCAAAAATGAGATGGGGAGGGGGAATTTAGTTATAAAAAACTGAAAGTTAAATGAATAGAAATAAATTGCGTATTTTGAGGCAGATTTATATTAAAATAATGCTACATAAGAGAGAGAGAGAAAAAAAAAAAAGAATATACAGAGCCTTGGCGCGTGAGATTGGCCGCTCGTGGCGCTGCCTTAAGGACGGCCGAGGCACCTGTTGTCCCTCACTCCTTCTGACCTTATTTCCCTTGCGTTCATTCAATCTACACATGGGACCCACTTGCGCGCGATTTTACGTCCTGAAAGATCTACTAGCCTGGGCCGGGTTTGAACCTGCAAACCTTGGATCCAGAGAAGAGCCTCTACCCCTAGACTACCGAGGCAGACAAATTGTGTTATTAGTGTTTTAATACTTTCACGATAGAGATCCATCTCGTATTACAAAAAGAATAATTACAAATTCTTGCAAGAAGGTGAAAAGGCGGTTTCCAATGAAATTCTCCGGTGTACCTTCTCAAGAGAAACTTTGAACCTTTCAGTTGTAAACAAATTTTAAAAAACTTAACATATTATCGATAAAAGATGACAGGTAGAACGGCATGTGCTTGCTGGGTAGAAAATAGGCAAGAAAGAAAGAATTGGAGAAAGATTAGAACGCTGTCCTAAAAATCTCTCACAGGTTAGCACAGAAAATACAACTTTCGCAACCCAGAGCTTGAAAGCCTATAAAGCTTTAAAGAGCATATCGGGCGCCGGTTACACTTCTGTATTTGGTTTTTGCAGAGTATTAAGGAAAATGTACTTGATGCCGCATCATATTCTTCACCGAGGAAGCATAGTTTCATTTAAATGCTCATGTTACATCTTAAGATAAGTTGGAACAAGTAACCGAAGTTTAAACACGAAACATCCTTGCACACACAAAAAAAAAAAAAAAAAAAAAAAAAAAAAAAAATCGGTGTATGTGCATCTATGACAGAAACGTACATGTTGGCTTTAATTGTTAATTTAATGTTGTGATAAGTCATTTCGCTCTTTCGACCTTGGCGTGAGACGAAGTCGTATGTCAGAAAACTTTGTATAAAAGAGAACTTTCCTAATAATTACTTGAAAAGCTAAACAGAATCGCGGATATTTGTTTATTAATTTATTTACCATTAATCTCATTTCGAGTACTTATGGTAACTGGCCTCCTCATTTCTACTACAGAGGCTTCGATTGGACGCGTGGCCGGTTTAACAGGGATTTGCTTTGCACCGCGAAGTACGCTGTTTGCCGGCGGAGTCGGGTATTCATAGCCCTTAAATTCAAGTGCACATATTTCTAGTGCAAATTATAATTACAATAACCACATACCTTCGTCATACAATATTTTGGAAATGATATCCTTATGTCGCTACACTTCTCTCATGCCTTTTAAGTAAAGTTGCATCAACACACTTTATTTCTTCTTCTGAAGCAATTTCAACTCTTACCGGCCCCCAATAATTCTGTAAGCATTCAAATCACGCGAAACACCAATTTTTTTTTCATATAAAGTCATTTTGATCGGGGTTGTCTGCACTCCAGTGCACAAAGCAATAGATTGTTTTGTGTTGCTACATGGCCATGCAGAGGGTGCGGCTGTGGGATATGGAGGGTTTTACAGACCTGTTATGGGTCACTCAGAACAAATTAAAAGAAAACACATATACTGGAAGTAAGCTAGTACAATGCAGTTTATTAATGTGTCATTACTTTTTAAGAACTACATTTTGTAAGTAACTTTCACGGCGTAATCTGCTGTGAGAGTTCTGCATAACTCCCCCCAACAAAGCAGGATCGATGACACTAATTTCGTTCCTTAGGTTTTCTTTCATCTGAATGATGGCGAGGCTTGTTGTGATAGATTCAACTTTTCAAAAAAAAAAAAATATATATATATATATTTTTCCTATATATATATATAGGAAGTAATCAGCTGAGTCAGATCATGATATCTTGGCAGCCAGGCTATTATCTCCTAATCGTGAAATTGTGCGTCCTGAAAACACGTTTCGCAGACAATTCATTGAACCACGAGATCAGTGTGCGCAGTGGCGCCATCTTGCTGAAACCATAATTCGTCATCAAAATTAATTTCTTCAGGAATTTCCAAAACTGCGAGCATTTGTTGGTACCGTTCTGAGTTGACGGTCACAGTACGACCACCTTCTTCGAAAAAGTAGAGGCCGATAATTCCAAAGGCAGAGACGCAACATAAGACCCAAAATTTTGGACCATACAGTGGTTTTTCCCACACTTTTAAGGGTTGTTTATTATTCCAGTAGTGAAAATTCTGTTTGTTTACTTAACCAGAAAGGTGGAAATGTGCCTCATCGAACATAATCAGTCCGTTCAGAATATCTGGATTACATAGACTAGATCAGGGTGTAGGATGCGGCGAAAACTTCTGTCCGATAGGTTCAAAGCCATTGACATGTTGCACAGCTGCTCTAATCTCGCAACGTTTTCAACCTGCGGATGTTTTTGCACTACTACAAAATTATCGCAAACATTGCGATATTATCAAATTCCCACTTTAGGATAGTGTTACGGGACGGAATTGTTTCATGCAATGAGATATTATATTCATTTTCAGATCCTCTCTACACATGAGTGATCGATTTCAACTCAAAATAAGCTCTTGCTGCGAACATACGTTCCTCCACAGACCATTTATCCATATTATCTTTCATAATAGTGAGAAAAGAACATTTAAAACCGCTAGAAACGAGCGCGTTCTAAAAACCGTCACCTTGTATATAAAACGCCCTTTGCGATAAATAAATAAATAAATAAACGCGAGCCAATAGAGCCAACATTAACATTACCCTGTACCCAAAGGCAGAAATTAACTCTGCTCACATTATCGCGCAATTCCTGAACTACAGTTATCTTATAAGGTTTTAATTTTAATAGTTTAGTGACATTCCAAGCCGGCGTTTGCAAAATTCCTGCTTCCTGTGCAAACTTTCTCAGAAATTTCTTTGATCTTCGTTCTAGCTTTTCTCCGATGTCATCGAGTTTTTCCTCTGTAAGAACACGGCGTTTGTATATCAGTTTCTTACCAAGAACAGATCCCGTTTCCCTAAATCCGTGAGTTGTATTTTCACAAATTTAGCTCCTTTATGTTGAATCTTATCTCAATTGCTTTAGTCTATATAGTCACATATCATCCCACAATATTTCATTAATGGTTATACAACAAATAGTGATCAATATTTTATACATACTGACAGAATCAGCTTGTCATGCTAAAATATTATATTTTTTAATAAAGGCGCGAAAATGTTATGAACCAAATCAAGGAGTAAATTATATATATACAGAATGTAACAAAAGCTAGGCCAAAATTTTGGGGAAATGTTCCTTGCATATACAGGATGCAAATATGTTATATGAACATGAGTCCGGAAATGCTTTATTTCCTTGTTAGAGCCCTTGTCTACAACTCCGATTACACGGTGTGATATGCAAGCTAGAACGCCAGCATAGCTGTCCTGTGGCAATAACCCCACAACAAAACAATTGTTTAACATGTACAGTAGGTAAACATTCGCTTTTACATCTGGTTAAGTGGGATGGGAGTGTTGTAACTACTCTTAGTTCCTAGGCTCACCGTTGTGATTTTGTACCATGTAATGGTACTCATTCCATTTCTTGACGTAACACTGAGCAAGTAGTGTTAGTTCTGTGTATTTGCAGACCTCGTTCCATGTACAGTAAAATGAGATATTCATATTCGGAGTTGGCACATGCTAATATGATCTATGGATTAGACAAAGGTGTACAGAGTCTTCGTGTTCTGTAAGGCTGCCAGACAATACGAGATACTCCAGGGACACATCAGCACATGCGACGACGCGTTGATGGACGATTCCATGATAACAAAGGACATTTTGAACATTTCATATGATTTTCTGTATCTCAACGTTCTGTTTTTGAGTATTCTGCTATGTGACAGAGGTATACAAAAGGGTTCTAAGTAGGAAATAAAGAAATTCTGAACCAATATTCGTGTTACATGTCTATCCTATTTTTGTGAGGAATCTATCTTCATAGCTTTGACATACCTTTTTGTTACACTCTATATATATTTAACTGAATTTTGTTTCAAAATTTCTGAGGAAACTCACTCATATAAATTTTCAGTTAAATTTATCAACAATGGTGCATTTACGCCACCAACATAATTTAATAAACTACATAAAACTCCTAAAAAGTAAATGCACATAAAGCAAACAAAAATAGAGCAAGATGAGGGAAAGAAAAAACAAAGGGAAGATAGAAAAGGCAATGGAGTAAGCAGTAATGGAACTAAGAGGAAATGAAGAAGAAAAGACGGAGAAAAGAGGAAAAATGATAGCGTTTATAGGGTCTAATGTTATAGAAGACACTGTGGAAAGAACAGCTAATAAAGCATGAAAAAGAGGTGCATGAATAGATCATACATATAAAAATGTTAAAAAAAATGAATATCTGAAAGAAAATAAGCTATAAGAAAATGGAGAGTGAGAAAGAGAGGGAAAATGAAAAGAACAAGATGATAATGTATAAGAGCTGTGACTTCAGGGAAGCTGGGAGTTCTTACATTATCCTGGTGAACCTCTCCGCGCCAGGTTCCCCATGAGAAGCGGTATGCTCGATCAGGAACTGGGTGCAATAAATTCGGGAAGAGAAAGAGGAAACTTGACTTCCGGGCCCAAGATAATAACAGTCCTCCCTTTTTGTAGATATAGTCAGGTAAAAAGGGGCATCTATGATCCATATGCCCGCATTAGTGTCGTTATAAATAAAGGCCAGACAGCCTGGAGTTCGTGCAGAAACTAAAATCAGCTTATGCCTTGTATTCCCCAAGAAAGCGTTAGGGCCGGCAAAAGGTTCCGAACAAATTACCCGTGTTTCCAAAATTCGCTAAATTCTAACAATAGATGTAAAAATTCATGAATACTCACTTGTCTATTTAAAGTGCTCTTATTATTGTCCCTGATGTATGGACCCTGTTCTATTTAGGAGTTATACTGGAAAAGCCAAGCAAGTATCGACCTCCCGCGCGGTATTTTCTCCTAAGATATGCTCGTTGAATGTGAAGCAAGAGGTGTCACGCCAGTTATGAGACAACAGGCGACCGTTGTGCGGGAAGCGTTTAATAACCATGTTTATGCTTCAGCATAAATATGTACTCTCATGCACGAGTAACTGCGAATTACTCATTTCTAATGACAAAGTGGCTGTTCACATTTGAATACAATTTGAAAAGCAGTTTCTATCTTTAGAGTGGATTAAAATAATGACGTAAAAACACTAAAATTTAAGCAGATGCATCTGTGAAATTTGGACAAAAATGATAAAAAATTTAAATACTTATCATAATATTTGTATATTCCACTTTAATAATCCGTCGACAGTTATGACTCCGGGTGATTTAAATGCCCTTCTGCAGGTGGGCGTAACTCAAAATGACTTATGTCTTTCTGCTGCAAAGCCTAGTGACATTTTCTCCTTAAACTCCGCGGCTGGATTGTAGGTTTTAATTAGGAGAAGTCACATCTTCAGTTTTTTTTTTTTCCGAAAACTTTTAGACACCGGAAGATTGCACTTTGAATGTCCTGGGGGATGATCGTCATAGTGTTATAATCGAGCCGTTGCCAAAGGTGGGAAACCCCCAAAACACGAAGGGAACAATAGAACTTATTTTACCTAGTGTTGTGTACGCAATGATGTCCGTTTACCAAAGATTAACTAATAATGATTGGCGAGAGAGGTGTATTAAAGCCACAACACAGAAGGCCAATGAAAAGCATTCACGTAAGTTTACGACTGGACACTTGCGACCACGAACTCCGAATAATAATAATAATAATAATAATAATAATAATAATAATAATAATACATTCATCCTCCAGTAATTAAAGTTGGTGTAATAAAATGTACACTCAGTTTAATGTCAATGTTCATAAATTTTGGTTGAGTGGTGTACCTATAAAGAAGTTTGTATATAAAAATTGAAAATTGCAGCGACTGCAACCGTTAATGAGTTTAATATGGGATGCCAGGCCACATTAAATGCAAAGAGAAAGTCACTGCTGACAAAATAGGTCTGGTAAGTAAAAATATTAGCAATGTTAAAGATAAGAAACGATCGAACCAAGCGCGTTGAATTTTAAAATAGTAAACAGAAAGTTAAAATAAGAAAACTTAAAGGGAAATATTAAAAAAAAAAAAAGTAGCTGAAATATCTTCTAAGGGGTAAGAGAATTCTAAAGGAAAGAAAATGCGTTTCCTACACCAACATCTTTATTTTTTTTTCTCCCCACATTTTAATTTTTCCACGTTTCTGAATGTTCAAAATGATACACGAAATATAGTTTTCAAAAGATTACTTAGGAATATTTCACACAGATTCCTAGATAAACCTTTAATTAGGATGCAATAATTGTAGATAAAACACATTTATGTCACATAATTTTAAATTTGCCAATTATGAATACTTTGAAAGAAATTATAAATGTTTGCATTAAAAATGTTGTTTCTCCAAAACAGCTCGTCTTAGACAAATGAAACAAACCGTGTTCTATAGCTACATTCTAGTGAAATAAAATCCCAAAGTTTATAATAAACATTGTAATGCGTGGAATTTTTTATAATAGCTAAAATTACAACTAAATATCATTTTTTAAAAACTCTTCTAAACACTAGAATTTAAATGACTCAAAATTCCAAAATTTCAAATAATTTGGATTAAACAAACAATGTTTTAGCTAATATCACTGCTGCATTCTCTTAAATACCTTTCAGCAAATTTCTTATATTTCTTGATTTGAAAAACAGCAAGATATGGATTGTTTAAAATAATATGCATTTATCCTTTAAAGAATGCTGCTATTGTTGATAAGTAATACGGGATGACCTCTCCCCCCCCCAAAAAAAAAACCAGTAAAAGAAGATCGTATGCAAAATACTTATCACAAAAGAAAATGTTATACATGGTATTCCATGAGCTGAAGGAGTCAGAGTGCAGCATTGTGCACGTGTTATATTCCATGTGAAATGTCTCTAAAACTGATAGTGGTCTGAGGAATTTTATGTGCTACGGAGTGGCCATGTCACTATGCAACATGCTCTCGATTGCGAAAAACCCGGATTAATATACCAGACCTTACATTTGGAGAATGTGAAGTGCGGGCTTTGAGTCTTCAACGACATCATGTACTTCGTTGAGCCAATGTAATTGTTAAATTATAGAGTATCTAGGTAATGTTAATGCGTATAAAATGCTACTAAAGTATTTCGGTTACTTAACTACCAACACAAGATATAATGAAGCTCTTAGCTATCACACCTTCATTAAAAATAACAATGAATAATTTATTCCTTTTGTTTAAGCATCTGAACCAAGTAACAGAACTCTCGGATGGCTGGCTTAAAGGAGAGTTGCTTGGCACCACGCTGTTTGCCGGCGGAGTCGGATATTCATAGTCCCCTAAATTGAAGTGCACAGATTTCTACAGCACATCAAACACCACTTTTCTGTGGCATTTCGTGTACAAGATCGGGGTTTTCTGCACTCCAGTATCGTTTGTTTTGTGTCGCTACTTGACCATGTAAATAAAAACATGCTTGGTCGGTAATAAATACATAAATAAATAAAAAAATAAACGCAGGTCAATAGAGCAAACATTAACATTATCCAACACCCAATTGTAGAAATTAACTCTAGTCACATTATAGGTGGTTGCAATTCGTGAACTCCAGTAATCTTATAGGGTTTTAATTTTAAAATTTCAGTGGCATTCCATGTGAGGTTTACGAAATTCCTGCTTCCTGTGCAAACTTTCTCAGAAATTTCTTTCTAGCTTTTCTTCCATGTCATCCAATTCATCCAATTTTACTTCTATAAGAACACGGGGCTTTATTTTCTGTTTCTTTTTAAGAACAGATCACTTTTTCGTAAATCTATTCACAAGATTACGAACATCTGTGAGGCGCATGAACCTGTCTATAAATAGCTGTCACACTTCTCTACAAGAGTTTGTTATCACATAGGAGTCATACAGGTAGATTCTGTGTGCTAAAGTATACTGAATTTTTGGTAATATAACAACATAAACACTCTATAAGACAATGTTATAGTCTTAGTGGTCGCACATAGCAAAAATACTTCCTGTCAACTGATTTACCTGATAAGGCGGGGAGAGAACCGGTGTAGGACAGCCAACTCCTTCTTAAGCCGGGCCATGCGTCCAAACGAAGGCTCCGTATATTCAAAACATGAACATGTCGAGGCAGACTGTACTTTAACATCCATGCCCCTGCTGGGCCCTATTCCATAAAGGTATGGCCTAAACAGTTATTAGTAAACATCCTTAAACAATATAATTTTAGCTGCCATTTCCATAATGCAACAGTTGTACGGTATAATAAAGCATAACAAGAGACGGGATAAAAGTGCACGACAAAAAGCTGTTTACAAAACGAAGCCATGCCTTAAATTAGATTATATCAACGTTCTCATTAATAAATGCGTACTTTTCCCGTAGATAACGGGTTATTATCATTGCTTCAATATTGGTCTAATATTTTTCTTGGAAATAATAACAATTTAAATATTTCTTGTATATTTGTTAATATTCAAGCGTAATCTTGATTATTCCAATCGCTACACCCCAGTATCAATTTCAGTCGATAACTGCACAAGAATCGATCTTTCTGAATGTGAGCAATCATTTGTTTGTATTGTTTGGGAATAACATTTTCATTACTGTGAAAAACTGTGAAAATGGTATCAAATGGGAAAACATTGCGTATTTTAAAATAGATTGAGGCAAGAAGATAAATTTTGTAGATAAAATTAGAGAAAGTCTTAAAAAAAAAAATTTTGTTAAGATATTAGACTGAAATATTTGAAATAGGAAAGGCCAATGTCAGTCAAAAGTTCTTACTTCAACTACATTTAATCTAAGCTGTCCATTGTACTCAAATACTGAATTCAATTGATTCCCTAAATTATATAAAAAGATAATAAATGTATACTTGTATTTGAGGTTACGAATATTCCTTACTGTTATGCCGGAATCTAAAAAAATTACAAGTAAGTACGGAGTACTAAAGTATAAGTGTATTAGAAGCCTCTGTAGAATTACAATTCTCCAATAATTGTTGGGAAAAAACTAAATAAACTTGTAATTTAATGTAATGAAAATTGACATTTATTAAAAGTGAAAACAAGAGTAATATCGTTCATTATTAATGAAAGCCGGTATTTAAGATACCTAATAATTTTTATCACACAATAAAAGTATTTAAACTCGCTTTTCTTGGTTACAAGCAATAAGATGTTTTTTTCAAGATATCAACTGTCATAGTCAGCCGCTTGTCAAAGAGAACATTTTTCATTATGGAAAAATAAAGTTTACTTCCACGCAAGTGACTGGAGTATATTTAAAGCAAACTTTTTCGGAAGTACTCATACCAATTACAACAGAACATGGAAATGTTGATCAAGACAAATTAAAGTAGTCATGAACAGACCTGGCGAATGAACAAAAGATGCACCGTGGTTCCTTATCGAGTTCATTTTTTGTTTATGCGTTTATAGGAGAATCAGGTTAGTATCTGTCTTACTTCCGTGCTGAACACATTGTAGGGACGGTTTATTGCACAGCTGTACCGCTCTCATTATTCTCGCTTGCAATTGTTTGTTACATTTATACAGCTGAGAAGTTACCCTCACACAAAATTCCCAGAATTGTCTTGCAGATCGATACAAGATCATTCGCCAGAGCTATTCAAAACTACAGTACTTCCCTCATCCTCTCTATTTCTTGGTATTCGTTTGCCCGAGGTAATCGTGCATTCTTCTCAATAATGAAGGTTCTACTACTTGAAGAGCTTAAGTGAATGGATTGAGGAGTAAGTTTTTGATTGCTTGAAAATAAATAATCTATAACAAGATTCTCAATAGATATTTTTGTGAGGTGAGCATGCGGTTTAATTTCACAATTTTTTTACTTCGATATATTGATATTCTTTATGTGCTTTTTAAAGTACGTAAATGATCGCAGAAAAATTCCGTAACAATGCAAAACAGGGAAAAGAGGCTTTAAACCTTAAAATAGGAAGAGAAGCCAAAAAAAGGCAAATTAAAAACTGTTCCTATCGACCCTAAATGTACGGAAACACGTTCATTTCTTTCTATCTGACTTAAATATATCCACCCAGATAGAAAAGGTATTTTGCTTAACTTCGGGGTTCTGCTTAAAGAAAACGTAATAATGCCTCCTTTGGGGTCACAGCAAGAACACAACATGAGTGTTTCTCATTAATTTTTATGAAAATGTTTTAGAACCAGTTCAGTTTATAAGCAGTGGCAGCCATCACTTTCCCAAATGCTGAGGCTTTTCAATTGACCTTTATATCAAGTGAGTTCAAGTGAATTGAACTGTACTAAATTTTCAGGATTAGAGGAGGACATTTCAGTAGTTAAGCTTTGCTCAGTAGCTAGCCGTTTGTGCCTACCGTGGGAACACCTTCGGAAGGAAGAGATGAGATGAAGCCCCGGGCTAGGCAGAACAATTTATCCAGATGTAACAAACACCTCAATGCCGATGGAGGCACCTTCCAAGGAATCCGAGTCCCTCTTACGGGCCGCTTTAATACCAGAGGCCGTGACAGAAACTTTTCCATAGCGCAAGCCACCGTCACAAAGCATCAACCCACCTTGGCCTTGATTTTCGATCCTGTAACAGAACCAATGAAGCGAAATGATATGAAATGGAAGAGGAAAATTCGCGGAAAGGAAATATCCATCCCAGCATTCCCCTAAGCGACCAGGGCAAACCACGAAAATACCCCAGGTCAGGACGTCCGGCCCCGGCTCTGTAGGTGAGTTCTTTCCACATTGTGCTCTAAACATTCACAAAGTAATTGAGAATGTTGTTTATGATAGCCATACAATATATTGGTGTTTTACCTGCATTGAAGTCATTTTGAAAGTACTCTGCAGCAGCGCTCTCAGCAACAGAAGCAGTATACTGAACTTAATCGTTACAAAAACTGTATAAGTACCCAAGTTTACCTGCAACAAAAAATCTTCAGTCAGTTTCTACATTAAAACAGTATAGCCAGTTGAATAAAGGGTAAAAACTTATGGACACTCTCGTCTCAAGCTATTAAAAACAAAGGCGCACAAAGGAGTTCTGAAAAGGTGAATTACAGTGCTGTAATTCGCAATTATTTATGTCACTATTTATCTTATTCATTTTGGCGGCCGATGTGCGAAGCTAAAACTTAAAGTTCTGAACGTCACGGCTTCAATTCCTACTCGGAACAAAGAACGTATCGTGAATGAATAAATAAGCAAACAAATAAAATTACAGGAGTTCCCCCGAAGTTAAAGTTTGGCATCTACTTAAGATGCAGTTCTCCGTAACAAATGGAGGTTATTTCGTAAGTTTGCTTGTTTCTTATTTCCGTAGGAAGTTAAGAGTAACGCCAGTAATTAATGGACTTAGCTCGGTTCCTGATTATATTCCAAACATGTTCTACAGAACTTTACGCCACAATGAACTTTGTATAACACATTTGGAAGGCATTACAATTCTGAGAGAATATTTGTCCAGCACTGCGTTGGGTAATGAAGGGCTGTGTGCACAAGTTTGCGAACATTTTTACTCCGCTCCTTGTGATGGGAAGGGGGAAGTGTTTTCCAAATCACGGCCGTTATGAGAACGTCGTCCTTTGTGCGCTTGATTCTACGACCAACAACTTTTTCTTGAATACTTTTAAACTTGGAAACGAAAGTTTGGGAGCGAGCAGCAGCTCTCTTTCTCTGTCTAATAACGAAAAGTAGTACCGTATAATCTGACAAAGGGAATTTGCGAGTAAAAAGGGAGCACAACGCACCCGCCTCACTGCGCACGCACTCAAGTAGAAACATCTTTCTTAAGGAGATTGTAGCATTTCCTATTTTGTTTGGTCATGCAGGCACCTGACAAAGCTTGTAACCTTATTTAAAGCGTCGTGCCTGTGTTCAGTAAATAATGAGCAAAGGAGACATTTGAAAAGATTGTTCTTAATTTAACACTTTCAGGTAAGACAGTTTAAAATTAAAGTTAAAAGTTAAATTATATAGGGCCAGTTGTATAAAGAGTTAACTTGAGTTTAGGACATAAAATTAACCATCAGTTAAACTTAACCTGTAAATGTTGGTTGTATAAACATTAAATCGTCTTAACCTCAAATTAAATCTAACTCGCGAAATTTCACAAGTTAAAGCACTAACTAGAGTTTAGTAATCGTTAAATAAAACATCTCCTGGAATAAAGAAGCACAACGCTGATTAACGTTTGTTTTAATTTCATGTAGATAAAGTTTCTTCTGTGTTTCACTTTTGATTTTCGCTTAATAACAACAGTGAAAGTTGCGTCCAATTGTAGGTTATGTTAGGCTATCCTTACAAGCGGTATAATGTACACATTTCTGATTATTCCGACATTTCATCCCATGCGCTCCTCGTGTATTTCATGAGATAAATAATCCGCTCCTAGAACTGAATGACAAACAATTCAAATTGCGGTTTCGCTTAACAAAAGATGTCGAAGAACTGGAACAGTATTATGTCTCCGATTACAATCATAAACTAAGCGAAATCATGCTTTGAATTCGATGTTTATGATAGTACTAACTTTAAGGTTCCATGTGATAGGGAGCTTCCAAATAGTTATTGCAGGTATATTAAAGTGGAGAAAGGAACGGCCAGTAGAATCATTCATAAAGTTACTAGGGCAATAGCAGCTCTGAGATTTCAGTCCATTAAAATCCCAACCAAAGATGGATGTAAAGCAGGTGCTAGGTTTCTATAACATTAGCAACTTTCCTGTAGACTGAATAAACATATTCATTATATCGCCTGGCGGTTATAATATAGAAGTTTTCAGAATAAAATTATTATACTATTTGACAACTTCCCTCCAAGTACGTTCTTTAACCTTATTTGAGATCGAATCAGGTTTTCTTTTATTTTCAAGTATTACTTCATATTTTAGCACCAGATCAATAATATTATCCTTCTCTTACGTTTGCTAAAATTTGCTCGCATTCGCTTTGATATTTTGTTATCCACATTGGGGGGGGGGGGGACTACATCTAGAAGATGGGAAACTGAATAATGATTTTTTCAGGTTGAACATTTGACATCAACTCGCTCTAAACATAAATTTCCCTATTATTTCGAGAAGTTGCCATAGGTTTAACGTTATTGCAAACTCGAGTTACATGAACTACGTTATTTTTATGCAACAGAAATGATGACTAACCTTTAGTTACCTTTTTAAATTACAGTTAAAAGTAATCTCCAGTTAGCAACTTTTAAACAACTCGCCCTTAAAGTGTTTGTTTGTGTTTTCATGAGTTTAAGGCCCACACGAGAATGGGGTTTGCCTTTTGGTTTCATTTCTTTGAAAAAAGGTTTGACCTCAAAAAACTCCTGGCAAAGAAAATAAACAAGGATGCCATTTTAATATATTTAAATAACAATTTAATGAAAAGTTGTGTATAGTGTCCTATCTAATTATTTGCTTACCTACCTAACCCAACCCTATCTAACCTAACCTAACCTTGACCTGGCCTAGTCTAACATTACGTTTCCCTACTTACCTACATCAATTAGGAAGATTCAAAAAATAATTTACACTTGTTGCCTTATTCTGGCAACACTGCGCAAAAAGAGTGGCGCTTGCACAGAGCAAAGTTGATGCTCAGATCTTCCTATAAAACAACTTTCGTTATTGTAACGATAAGAGGTGAATGGAGTACAAAATAGCACGTCAAATGCAAACGTAATCTAAGATTCAGGCACAAGGAACAGTACTAGTTTTGTGGGCAAAACGTCTCATTGCACAAAGATTCATCATAAAATTTCCCGTGTAAGGGTTAAAGACAAATCGCATCCAGTCATATTTCAAGGTTACTAGCAGTTTGGACATGGCTGTACAGACTGATGCTAATCGGCAAGGAAGAGGCCAACAACGTCAAGCATACAATCTTCAGCTCAGCATGGATGGCGCTGGATTACTCTTAGAAATGAAGCGATGCGGGTTATAGTTCAGCTCGGCGTTGCCCACTTCTCATCTGGAGCGCATTTCTATCTTCAAGAATGGAAGAATTACTGAAACGTCCAGACAAATGAATGGTTGTGTCGTAAAACAGTGCGACATGTCGTGCCATACAGTATAGTAATGGGCTGTTTCTTACCCCGGAATAATCAAGTGTAACTTGCTTTTTGAATCAATCTCTTATTTATTTCCGTCTACTATTTATATATCGAATATAAATACAAAATTATAAAACTCTGAATTGACGCTAAATTTCTTGAAATATCAGCGGATACCCAACAAACAAAAAATTATAATGAAATGATATTTTATTTCCCAGGATAGTTAGTCTTCTTACAGACAAATTAGTACATTTAAAAGCGCTTTCCGTTTAATTCATATTTCATTGTACATTGTTTTACTTCTGTATAACTTATTTGATGTTAAAATATCTATGAGATGTTTAAGACCTAAAGAAAAAAAAATACCATGCATATACGTGAAACTTGTGGTGAAATAAAGAGTTTAAAAAGCTTTAAATGAAAAATATTCCTGCGCTGCATATAACTAATTCCAGATTGAAAATAAAGGATAAATATCATTACAGCAAGTTCAACTTGGCACGTAAAGGGCAAGCGTGTTCCTTATCGGTCGGCCATAGCAGATAAGAGTTATGAACATCAGTTAAAACCCCTCATAGTTAGTGAAACCTAACTGCAATATTGTGTTTATTATTCTGGTACATAATAGAAATAAGTTGTGCTGCAACAAAATTAAAGCAGATGAATATACAGCGGAAAAACACAAACTAGACCGTCTCCATTGTGTAGTGATTCGCCACTACTAATCCAGAGGTCCTGGATTCGAATCCCTGTCAAGTTGTCTGAGTAAGATTGTTTTCGGAGTTTTCCCCTACGCTGAGAAAGTGAATGTTAGATAACTTCAAGGCACCAACGACTCAGAGCTCATTTGCGTCATCCTTAATTCATTTCATTCATTCCTACAGACTGACACCTATAGTATTCAGTCCACAATTTACAGACGTCACGAGAAGACCAGTGCAGTCAAAGTGACAGTAAATAAAACATTAAAAAACACACAGGCTGTTAGGGAAATGTCAGCACAACAGCAAAGGAAGCTGCACAAATTGATGTGGGAAGAGTGGCAAGGAAAGGTGTAATTATGGAGAGAGCTCAAGATATTGGATCAGAATTCTAAACTTAAATGATGGAAATTTGTTAAGGAAATGTTTAGAATTTTAAGAAAAGAGTCTAAGAAGCATTGGTGTTCTACAAAATTATTAGGATACTTTTGGAGAACACTGGAATGGGAGATATTTGGAGGAGGAAGGAGAACAATATAAACGGTTTTGGAAAGAAGGCGGTTGGAAGATACAGATATACAAAAACTGTAGCGAGATAGGAGGAAAAAGATCCTTAGTATTTTATATACCGATAAAAAATAAGTATATTGATAAATCAAATAAAGAACATACACAGGGCATTGCATGGTTAAGAGCAGGTGTGTGAAGATTGAAAGGAATAAGGAAGGGGTTTCCTCAGAATCAGTGTCCGATATGTGGGGTAAAGGAAGATATGGAACATACAGTAAAGGACGATCTCTGGGGGTAAGAGTTTATAAACGAGAAATTAGGTAGAAAAGATAGCTTTAATAAAGATTTTAGTAAAAATAGCAGGAATGTATGGGAGATCCTGACTAGGTAAAAAATAAATGGAATTGGGTACTAAGAAGGGAAGTAAAGCAAATAACTTATAGGGTTGTACCTTGTTTGATTATATTAGGATGTAGATCTAGGTGATTATGGCTGGGATGGATTAAATTTAATTAAATTTGACTTAAATTATTGAGCTTGAGATTGAAATTTGTTTTTAGAAGGTAAATAAATGTAGCATTATAGCATGCCTTTGAGAAATAACGTATTTGGTAGTTTGTACAGCCCGTAGAATAATGACAGGGGAAGAGTAACTAACATCTTTGCTGGGTCGGAGCTGGTATTCCATTAGGCCGTTGCTAAAGAAACCGGGGACTGGAGGCTGGTGCAATCAAGTTGGAAGTATTGTGTTTGTTCAGTTATGTTAGAACTTAGATTAAGGTGATAGAACAAAACCCATTATTGTATTTATATTTTTGTAACTGTGAGGGGTCATACCTAAAATGACTGGGCCAGATAGGTAGAGGCCCCCTGGTAGTTTGTATTTGCATTTTTGTATTTTTTCTTAGCATATCAATAAATGTCATTCATTCACAAGCTGTAACACGTTTCAAAGTATGTACATTTTCACATTATTATTTATTTGTGATAGCCTAAAAACCAAATTTGAATATAATTTGAAGAGAACACCAGCACATTATCTGAACTTATTAGTAACCGGGGATGTAGGCACAGTTTAATCACTTTAAATTTAACATATCACTGTTCTAAATCATTAACTAATAGGAAATTAAGAAAAGAATTTAATTAATAATTATTATAAAACAAATTAACATGTTACCTTCATGTTTAGGCTACTTTATTAATACCCGATTCTTTTCCAATTAACCAGTCTCTAAACCACACACAGATGTCCCTGAGGAGAATCTGGCTCGAACCGTTCAGTTTCACGTCCCTTGGCAGAAGAAGAGACGAAGGGAAATGCTTAACTTTTGAAACATACCGATGCGTCATGTTCTCACGCATGCGCGTAACGTCACCAATTATAAATATCTGTCCTAGCCATATTGCTATGTCTACTATGTTAACAATATAGTACAATTTCAAAATATAGAATTCCAAAGTCCCTATGCCACAATATTTATAAACAAGCCAAATCAATTAAAATACACACAGCAAAATTTGGATTACGTTTGTTAATCTATACTTGTCTTACAAGATCCAGTTTAAAAACTCTTCTATATAAAACTAGTTTTTGTTAAATATAAGTCCTGTTGACCATTATCGCAAATTGGTGTTAAATTTAAAGTTACTGTGGATTTAATTTAATAATTGCAACATTTTTGTATAAAGATATAATGGGGTACCAACATTTTCTATAACCCAATTGTGATAGCGCCTGCCTATCGCTAAGCCGTATGCCCCTGAGAAAGCTGCAGCAAAAGCTGCCCTTAATAATATATGATGTCATAGATTTTTCCCCTGCCGGCATGCCAGCTGGCTCCATATGAAATAATCTATTGAGTTTACAAGGTGGTCACAAATATAGGGCTATGAAGCCGAACAGTTGTTTAAAAATCTACAGACCAATGATACAGAACTCCGTTTTGTGTAAAGTTATAATCAAATAGACAATCTGCCAGATTCTCCCTTGTATGAAGCACTTGCAGAAACCGTATCTGTTGCTCAAATAAGTTCTCAGCTGTATTTCTGCGCTTATGCAGGATGTACATAAAATGTCGTCAAATAGCCACAGGGAGCAGGACTAATAAAATGGGGGTAGAAACCAATTCTCTAATTTGTAACTTTCTTCTAAAGAAAAATGGAGCAAATAACAAAACACACCTGCCATTAATCAATAAAAATACGTGAGTAAAAGGTAGTCATCTCACCCGGCTATTAGCGGTTTTTCTTTAAAGCGTTTGCGCTGGTAGTGTGCCCTGTTTCGCCGTAGCAGTGTGACGGAGCCGCATCATTTAAAGAGTACTGTGACTTGCATCCTATTACAACCACGGGTAGTCGAAGTCTCGGGAGATCGAGGTTCGATTCCCATCAGGACTGTCCTCCCAGACGGAGGTTTTTTTTTTTTCTTTCAGATTTTTCTCAATCCTTATGAACGGAAAATGCCGGGAAGGTCCATAAACTGAGGAAGTAACGCTTCCTTTATAACATTCTTTCTCAGTTTATCATTTCATCTCATGTATCATTAGTGTCCACAGCCTGTGATGCCTCAGTAGTTAAACGCTATTAAAAATAGCTTCCTATTCAGGGTGAGGGCGATAACCATCCCTACGTGGTCCTCATCCAAGTCACCATGAGCAACTGACAGACACATGAGAGAAATGGGTATGGTCGCGCCCCACTAAAGTCAGAGCAAGGTCGTCCAGTGGTTCGTCTGTCTGTTTGAGGAGAGATTGCTGATATTCCACTTGGCTGTTAGAGGAGCCCGCCAGATGAGAACATCTCTTAGCAAGAATATTGAGTTCCAAATGAGGCATTTTAGCTCGCAGGAAAGGAACCGCAAAGTTGAAGCAGGACTCCTAGACCGCAACAAAATAGGTCAACACCTGTACACGTGATTGGCAGAAGCTATGCCCTGTTTTTAGGTAAAATCTGCCCATTCTTCTAGAAGATATAGCTTATGCGGTACAGCGGTTCCAGCATAACGGTGCACCACCCCATTACTCGTTTGAGGCCCGCCAAGAGATGAAAGACAGTAGCCAGACGATGGGTAGGTCGCGGATGACCTGTACTTTGGTCCGCAAGGTCACCAGGTCTGAATCTCTTGAGTGCTGTCTATGGGGAGCTGATGTACAGAGCAGTCCCGGAGAATGATGGACTTTTTGAGCAGCTATTGGGGTAAAGCGCAATTGTTCATTGTCATATGCATTATACATGTAGCATAAACGGTGTCGCATTTGCAAATAGGAACATATTAAAACTTTCATTGGTTTTGACAATGTGCCCCATTTCACCCGACAGATTCGTTAAGATTTCTCCGTCAGTGTGGCTCGTGTAATGTTGCCCTATATCCCACAAAGGTGTTATTGTATGGCATTTTCGTATATCCTATATAAACCTGCCCATTAGCAATTTTTTTAATGTTTAAAAATGAATTTTGAGCTACTCCTAAACTTTTTCTTACATTTAAATTTTGCTACGGGAGTCGCTATGAACCCGGCCTGGGCCGATGGATTTTTTCGGGCGTAAAAATCGTAAGTATGGCTTCCTTCGGAAGGGAAGTAAAGCCGTGGGTCCCGTGTCATACATTTACGGCACGAAAAAGAACTTCAAGCCTGAAAGAGAGGCCTCTGAGCAAAATTTGTCGGCCGTTTCACGCCCTGAGTTGAATGGGACGCTGATGACCTGAGATGTTAAAGAGCGTCCGTAAATAAATCAATCAATCAATCAGGAGTCGCTATTTAACTCGTTATCTCGTTATCGGTCCGGCTTACAGGAACTTCCACCTAGCTGCTACTAGCCCCAGGTTTGTTGCGATACTTTTTGGGAACTGAAAGTAATTGTTGGACGTTCTGGTGACTAAAAGTAAGCCAATTTCATCTTTTCTAGTAGGTACCGACCAGAGTTCAGAATTTTCTTTGTTACTATTTCATAAAAACTGACTGCCATATTGAAAAAATTAAGACTTCATCAGTCAACCGCCCATTAGGCACAACCCTAGTACACAATAAAAGAAACTAATGGCGTTCAGGCTTAATGCTTTTAAATACCATGCCCTTACAGGATGAATTGAAAGGCAATGTAGTAAACTTGTGGCGAATTCCGAAGGAATTAACTATTGCGGTTGTACCCATGAAAAATAAATAAATAAATATATAAATAAAATTAAAAAGTTCTGCTCCATCGACCTACTTACTAGGATGATGATTTTTTATCAGCAAAAATAACATCAATTAACAAACCATTCATCAAGTTCTTTAACCTGCAAAATTGAATTATTAGGAGCGGGGGTTATCTTAAGCGAAAATTTAAAAATTGCTCTAGCTGCCCCAATTTTTTTTTCCCTCAACGAAACTTGGTACACGGTATTGAAATAAAATAATAAAAATACTTTCTGAAAATCAAGGAAGTCGGAACATTAGCAATGAGGCGTACTTGAAAACCGAAATTTAAAAAGCGTTCTAGCGGCGGTTGCATCGAAAAAAATTATGAATTAAAAATGTCTAGAATTATTTTTACACATCTAGAAAAGTGGTTCACAATTTTGAAGTTCAAATTTTTATTTTCATGGCGTCAACTTGCTGAGTAATTCTCTTAGTTTACGCGTCTCCTGTGTGACGGGCTTTTATTTCTCGTAAATTGCGCTTTTTTGCAAGTTTCGTCTCGAACCCCGCAGTTTTTAAGGAAGACAGCGAACCCAAGAGACAGACATCCACTATTAAAGTCAAGAATTGTCTATTTACAGTAACACGTGAAATGTTACGATACTATTTCCGGTAAAATATTATTTTTCACCCTGACTTGTGTTAGACTAAGGTTTGAAATCACGAGTCGGATAGACAGTATTGCGCATTATTCACAGATTTAGGCAGCACTTCTTAGTGAGAATTGCGCCAATTGAGGAACGTTTTGGAATAAACTGAACTTAATAATTACTACTTTATTTATAAAAAATAAGAGTTCTGTTAAAATGTGAGTTAATCACGTGTTAAAATATTACAAATCCATGCAGGGAGGTTAAAAGGCAGTTTTCAATTAAATGCCTTCTCCCTCCAGAGAAGCTGTACGTTTTAGTAAACACATTTAGACTAATGGGATCTATTCTCTTTGCTTATTGAGGCAAAACTAGACAAACTTGGAGAAAGATTAGAACGAAGTCCTAACAAATCTCTCCGATTGCTTGTACAGGAAACACAAAGTTTTGCAAACCACAACAACTTTGAGAGCTACAAAACTGTTAAAACGGAAACCATATAAAGTCGCCGTTGTTCAGCAATTGTAGCAACATTTTGAACACCGAATTCCTGTAATTGGATTTCGTGGAGTTTTAAGGATTGTGTACTTGATCCACGCTTCATATTTAGCGACGAAGCACGGTTTCATTTAAAAGGTCATGTGTCGTAGAACAACAAGGAAAACTCCGAGACTTCTTTGCACGATAAAAACATGTGGTGCTTCTATGACAAGATTCTGTTGTGACTTTAATTGTAATTATGTTGTGACAATGTAACTTAAAGGCAAGTCAGAGTCTCAGGTACGGTGATACTAATCCAAATTAGTCGACAGTCGGTGCAGGTGAGAGCCGTTAGGTTTATCGCCAGCTACCGGCCCAACTCACGCACGAAGACTCTGTGGTATAGAGCTTAAGACCTCTTTACTATACTTTCTGATCGCGGCTAAATGGTTGTAGCATGAGAAAATTATAAAGCACAATGACGGAACAAACATGCCGCAACTTTGATCGGTTTAGACAGAACAATATGTGTGCAAAAGCATATTATTGACAGCAAGCTTGGCAGGAACTATAAGTAAATATCCTATTCCAGACTGAGAACATTCTCAGAGCTATCAAAAACAGCTTTAAAAGATAGAAAGCTTGACAGTGCAATTCGTAACACCAGATGGATAGTTGACCGTCAGCATCCTATCCTCGAAGTAAGATTTCGGTTTTGAAAAACTGGTAATAGGTAGTTAATGGGGATAAGGTCTGGGCAGTAGGTTGGATGACTCTACTCCTCTAAACATTCACAGCTTTGGCAACAGCAGCCGTGTGCCCTGTTACGTTCAAACTACTGAACTCAGCATTCCACGCCCCTTTTCCTTGATGGCACTGCGCAATTGATACAGTAGATCAGCATCTACTTCCTAATCACCGTTATGTTCCTTTCTTTTAAGTATATAATCAGAATTCCTCTGCAGTCTTAAAAATTTGCCTGGAATACGTGACCTTGGCCTTTCTAAGGGGGTGTTTCGCCCTTCTTGCGCCACTCCAGCGATCTCTCGAATGATGGTCAAATAGAGGATCATAGTTTCTTCTCTAAGATGACGGTTTCCAACACTGCTCTCTCATTAGCACACAGCAAAGATTCAAAAACTTCTGACAACATTCCACGCGCACTTTCATTTGAATCATTGAAAGAATTCGGGGTATCTATCCCCACCTTATGCACATGCAAACGTTGACAAAGGATGCGAAGCATAGTTGTTTTAAAATGCTCCGACCTTGCAACTATTTCTTTTGTCTTCAGACGCTTGTCTCTCAGGACTTCCTCCTCGATAAGGAAGGTGTTTTCTGTGTCAACACATCCACCGGCCAACTTTAGAATGGATTATTCTTCAAGGCTCTCTCGCTGCCCAAATTTTCACTAAGCCTTCACAGTGAAATATGGAAAGGAAGCTTCCCCATACAAACCGACAAGGTATTGTTTAATATCACTGGGTGAAAGTCAAAGAAAATGAATGGGGTAGCAGGAAAGGAAGTTCACTGTTTACACTCTCTGAAACATGTGAGTATCAGTATGAGCATCGTAACAATGAATGCCAGGACGGAATTTTGATGGAATAGCGCATTCCCGATCGTGCAGTGATTCATTACCTTTTCCGAAAAGGTTGGGCGCTCAAATAGAATGAGAATATGCAAAACACTCTCCAGAACTCTGTCCTGCAATGGTGAGTGAATGAATTTAAACATGCGCAGCAGTCCCTCTATGATGAGCCACATTCAGTGCGTCCTTCCACAGATGAGAACATGGCCCAGCATCTGGACATGCAATTGGATTCCCATAAACTTGACGCGGATCATAACGCAACAAGTAGTTCTGTCTGAGGAACATTTGTAACGCCTGCGTGCAGACCGTGAGGATTTTCTGAGCAGGCTTGTGTCCCAGAAGGAACTGGTTTCATCCCTTTGACCCGGAGGCAAAGCAGCATTCAAAACAGTGGAAAAACAAAGGATCTCCTCCTCTAAAAAGATACCATCCCAATCTTTAAAAGTAAATGCGTCCATTTTCTGGGACTCAGAGGTAATTCTTCTCGTTGATTTCCTGCCCAAAGAACAGACCATTAATGCTGTCTGGAAAAAAAATGTATATAATAAACCGAGACTATTGAATGCACATAAAAATTCAGTACGAAACGTCAAGCGAAAAACTTTACAGTCTACCCTGGTAGTTTAGCATTGCATTAAAGTCAGTACCTCGATCGTAAAAGACATTTTTGGCAGTAAACAGTAGAGTCAATGAAGTGTACGATAACTGAAATAATTTTTCCTGCTGGATCATTAAATGTAATCCAATATTAATCATCACTTTCTTATTTACAGTACTTTTCTATAATTATTATAAAAGTTTAATACTATACACTGTGGTACTATATTTCCAGTGTCTCTAGCGTAATTGACAGAAAACTGAACCCATACATAGTTCTGACCTATCTGAAAATCTTTTTACGTGTGATAATTTTGTTTTATTTCCATAGAATCATTTTATTTCTAAAAATATATAACACAGCAAATGTGCTGAAGTGATAAGTGCTTATACAGGAGTGTAGTATTTATCTTGCTCACCCAAAATAACTTTTTTCTGATGCGTCAAATGAATAATTGTTTCAAACAAAATTGTTTTAACATCGGGGAGTTCTTGTTGAGGGTGTACTTTTTGTATTTCCACTAATGTAGGAAAAACAGGATAGAACTTCACTTTTTTAAATGGCACCATGTACGTTTTATTCAAGAAAATGTTTGCCCTCTACAACAGCTATTAAAATGCATCACATTGTGTCATTTAAATGAAGAAAAAGTAGATATGGAAATGATAAATGCATGAATTTCTTTATTTAATAAGTGGAATAAATCATTATCTGCCAACTTACATTATCCGTACATAGATCAGCAGCTTTTCTACTTTCCCTTCATGCGTGTGCATCTTGTAATTTTATATCTTTACAAAGAAAAAGTGTAATCACAATAGCTCAGGGTATTAATTACATACTCTGATGAATGATTACAGTACTCTGGTATGTAAGCTAAAGTAATGACAATTTGAGAGTTGAGGGAGATAGTTACCTACCCTCTCTCCCTCGCAGGGCACCTGTGTTTACACGAATCGGAAATCATAAACAAAACCAGAATTCTACTACTGGACTACATTTGGGTAAATAATTTGTACAACCAAGGCTTTAAACAGCTTGGTTTCCGCACTCTTTACCGTTTGCACATCTGCTGTTTTCTTGACAAATACAGTATATGTGGTATATTTTTAATAGCTCTTAGAGAGGGTAAGTGTGTTCTTAAATAAAATGTATGATGCCGTTTGAAAGTTATAGCCCTATCTCCTACATAGAATACCCTCAGTAAGAACTCCCCCATGATTAAAAAAAAAAAAATAAATAAATCATTTGACAAGTTATTTTCATGGAGCAAAATAAATGTCTTTCCCATTTATAACAGGAAATAAATATTTATTGCTGCTATAAAAGAAATTTATACTGCACAATATATGGACAAGTAAAAAATATCATCAGGTACTCGTATTTTAAACTTTTCACGAAATCAGAGGTTTTCTCCTAGAACTTCCACAGAAAATAAAGAAAATTTTGTTAATAGCTGTAACTTGAAATCCAAGATGAAGTGACTTTCAAGATATCGTTGCCAGAAATGTGAAGTTTACAACTGTTTGGAGCATGTAGAACAGATTTGTAAAAATTGTGTCGAGAGTCTGCAATGAATATTTTCAGTGATATAGATTAAAAATTATTTCTTACAGACTGACAGAAATTTGCCGCTAATTGTCCTTGTGGCCATTTAGATTGAATAGTTTTCATTTCTGTAACTAGTGTGCGTGAAAACACGGTTGAGAGCAATGAAGAATACAAAAACAAGCAAACTCTTTGACCAAAAAAAAGGGGGGGGGGCGATCATCTCTTGAACGCAAAATTCTTATAAGTCCTATTCCAGACAGCCCGCAGTTCACAAGGTAACCAGCCAGGCTGTATAGTATCAGTTGTGCAGTGGCTACACGCACTAAAGACGCTGTCTAGTATGTGTGTTCCGTTAGCTCTGTGGCAGAGTGTGCAGTGATATTCTGGTTAAGAGAGCAGATTCGCCTCCCGATATGAAGTACTTTTTAAACACTTTTGTAGCATATTATAACAACTTAATTTTGTAATATTATTTCCCAACACAGCAGCTTTAACGTTAATATATATAATATTTCCTTCGGTATTTATTCTAATCTAAATGCAATATGCTGCACAAACATCCCTGCACATGCACGAAGGACAAAAGATGGCTTGTGGGCACAAATTCAGGAAGCCTGGGATGTTGTAGCCTCTCGTCCACACTACTGTAGAAAGCGGACCTGTGTTCCGAAGATTGAGGTCAGTTATACATGCTGAGGGTTCATATAACCCATATTAATTTGTGTTTATTTCTATGTGTTTGGAACATAATGTTTTTGATCATGTATTTATTTAGATCTTTTTAAATAAAGAATACGCCAGTTTGTTATTACGTTTATTGTGTGCAGAGGTAACAAACTCAAATTATTGTTAACATATAATTTGATATTAAGGCAACATGATGTTCCACACATACAGTTATAAAATTATTAATAAAAAATTAAACTAAAATGTGTGGAATATGAACCCAGGAGTCGAACAAAAGCGTAATGCTTTCTAAACCACTCAGTCACCGCTACTCTACCTTAACGTTCTCTTTCAGATTGTGACCATTACGTTTACAGGCAAAGCGCCCATTGGAGTGTGCACTCGCTGCATGCGCTTGTGAATACAGCGTTTGCGAGCGTCCCCGAAGTTGCCCGATCGAAACTTGGAATCTGAGAATAACTCCTTTAATACGGGAATGAATGGTATTACGAGTTGTAAGACGCTACTATAAATTGGAGCTATTTTGCTTTAACAGTTATGTCAGACGCTGGGGGAAAAAAGCGGGAAGATATCTCTCAGAAATATTGCGCACAAAGGAGGGCTAATTCACAATATTGTACTTAAAAATCACACATAAATAGGGAAATATAAACTAAATGACATAAAAATGTTTTATGGAAGGAGATAAAAGGCACAATTCTGAAAAAAAAATTAATAGAAAATATCGTTACTTCTATGACTGTAGAGTACAATTAGCTACCTTAATAGATAATCTAGATTTTCCTCATTACAGCCGCATTTAAAACAACCAAGGAAAACTGCTGGTCAAGTCTGCTTTAAGGCAAGTGTTTAATGAAAAAGTGAATCATAGTAAAACAGTTAATTTCAGTGGGAGTTACTCTATTTTATTTTAATATCCGCTTTACAATATGCATTATGGGTGTTTTGGTGTATTTCAGTGGGAATTGCTCATTACTTTAGTTTAGTGCTTGTAATACAATATGGCTATTTATTTTAGGCTTGTATGTGTTTCAATGTATTTTCTCTTTTTATTGCTGTTTTGTTTTTTCTTTACTGCAGTAAAACTGAACTGCATTATTAACGGTGCCTGCGTCAGCTGCTACCTAAAAAATTATAGCTGCCCGCCTGCGGAATACGTGCATTTGGTTCGCAAACCGCGGTCCATGGTTACAAAACTTTGCGAGTGAAATACTTCAGAACCAACGACAGTACAGCACCAGTCACTCTGCGTTAGGGTTTTAATAACTTGCGAAATTTTCTAAATAATCAAAATCAAGCCTGTCTTTCACTCCCCCACCCACGTTTTTTGTATTTCATGTATATATTTTAAGTAGTGCAGCATTCATTTTTCAGCTTATTTCGTTGACTGTTCTCCTGTTGTGGGTGCATCCACGTGATGGGAAATCAAAACAATTGGCCTCAGATTATTTAAATTGTAATACATTTTGGTTATAACACAAAATGAAAAACGAATAATTTTATGCAAAAATTCGCTAAGTTACAGTATTTTATTAAATTTTTGATTTTTAAAAATACGTAGCTATAGAATCCTTTCAAACAGACATCTAAACAATATTTCATTTTAAAACTCATATCCTCATGAACATAATGAATTGTAAAACAAAGTCATTCATTTGCAACATTATAAGAAAATCTTGTTTTATACATATTTGAACGATTTTCTCACAAAAAGAAAAATAAAATAAAATCTGGTACAGCACCCAAAAAAAGTTCATATCAGAAATATAGTTCTTATATCTTGCACTCTCAAGTCAAAGTAGTACAGCTGATTTTTCGCTCCACTCCGCACGACCATTTGTGAGCAAAACAAGGAAGCACGTGTGTTCCATATATGTTTTAAGAGATGCATTTTTATGGTAGTTCTTCTTGATAAAACCTCAAAATAACATTGATACATCTCTGTCAAAAAGCGCAATCAATCTGCTGCTGTTCAATGTTTTCTGTGTGAAACATAGTAAAGTATAAATAAATTCATTTCTAAGTTGCAATTTTACATTAAATATGGTATATTTATAGAGTGTGTGATATCAGCTATAATAACAAAATTTATTCATGTTTAGCATGCCTTTTCGGGTTTATGATCTTCGAAGTTGTTGATTTTCACTATTAAACTATAAATTTATGGCATTAAAATAAGAAACTAATCGGCCTTTATATAATCACACATCCTCTAACTCTCTTTACCTATTCGGGTTTTCGTTTTATTTTTCACCGCGTGGGAACAGAGTCGACAGCTGGGAGACATCATAGGTAGTCCACGGCGCGATCGGCAAAGTACTGAGAACCTGCCTGCCTGCCTGCCTGCCTGCCTGCCTGCCTGCCTGCCTGCCTACCTACCTACCTACCTACCTAACTTTTTCACAAATATGAGGTTTTTTCTTCGTGAGTTGGTAGGCTGTTAGGTATCTTTAGTAATCTTATAAGTTTAGCAATTTGGTAGCAAAATGATTCTGGTGTGTTATCTTGCAAGAGTTTTGTGGTGATATTTCTAATTGTGCAACGATATCGAGTGTTTTTTTTTTTCCCCTTTCCCTTTTGTTTGCACACGATCCTTATATCTTACTTCCTTGCCCAACACTTTTTTTTTAATTTAAGCCCTATTTTACAACAGCAGATCTGTCTGAAGAATAAACCCCCAGAAAACGTTCTTTAATTCCTGCAAGGCACCGAGCAGTTGATTAATTTCATAAAACGTTACAGCTAAATGAAATGATTTGTATATTGGTCATTGAACATCGCAACCAAAGAAATAAAATCCAGTTTCGTGCGGACCGACTCATACACACAGCGAGTTTGGTTTCTTATTAAGTTCTTCCCACTTCAATGACTGTATTAATATTTACAACATTTACAGTGGTCTAGGTACGACAAGAATTGTATAATTCACAATATTTTCTAAGTACTCAGAGAAGAATAAATAGTTGCAATGCTTTTGTGCACAGTAGACAAATTTACTATTAATGCAACATGAGATCGTTAGGCCAACAAATTGGTTTAAACTAAAGCATTTGGAAAAAAAAAAAAAAACTCTCTGTCCAAACAATTTAGGTCCAAGTTTAGGAGAAAATTTTGAGTTTAATTGCATGTTTTAATTCTTGAGGTTTGTGAAGGTAATCGTAATATAAACGCTCTTCAAATAACCCTACAGATTATGTTGGCGAAGGTGTCTCTAAAATTTTAGGGCTGTGGCTCCATCCTGCTGGAAGTAGATCTAGTTTTAAAGTGCGAAAGACGCACAGATGTGACTTTAACGGGTTCTTCTCAAAGAAAATGGTCCAACAATTGCAAAGTTTACCATTCTACATACCAACGTCTATTTACAGAGCCGGATAATTGATAATGTGCTTCACCTGTCATTAAAAAATTATTCAGATTACCATAGTCATTGCTGATGACCCTGAGCATTATGCTGCAAGCTGCTCGCGTTACCTTGTCTTCTGCATGCCCAGTAGGCAAAGCGGATTGCAGTACGTAGCTGACATTTTCTTAATTCCCAGAAGCACTGTGTCTTATGGCTGGCACATTGCTAGTTCTATTTTTTAATGAACACATTATTCAATAGCATGTCTTTTTTACATCGTAACCAGCTATCTTTATCTATCAATAGCTTATGTAAAAGAAACTAGCAATTTATTAATTTTTGGAGCTCTGTTAAGATCTCCACGCATCTACTGATCCAGTAATCTCTATACAAAAGTAACTGATTTCAAAATAAGTACCTCGGGGCAGACCCTGCCACCCATAGTATCCTTTCGTAAGGCTTTACAGCAGGCAGTCTCGCCCGCCTTTCTGATGTAATGCGTATACGTGATTCAGAGGCCTGTCAAAGCGTGTAGCTTGTTGTGTCACTCCAGGTTAGCTGACTTATTGTTCGGCTGTCAGGCGCGTAGCGTCGAGATTAAGTTCCAAGTGATGACAAGTGAAAAGAGGAAATACCTCATCATAGCGGATGGGTACAAATTTAGCCATTAAGAATCTAGAAAATGATCAGCTATTAAAGTGCAAGATAATAAATGATGTACATGCAAGCATTGCGATAAATGAGAGTCTTATCACCCACTCGGTCGGCGGAAAAGAAATACAAAAAGGAAACAGAAGCCCCGCATTATTACATCCAGAAACGTCTAACATTTATACTTTTCAGGTAATATACTCGTACCATCTTATACTATACCCGCAAAGCACAGCAGTGGAGGATCGCAGTGGGTTATCGATCGATGGCGTTTTGATACCAGAATTTCAAAATGTTCAATTTTGAAATATACGTATGTTACTACATACTATTTTTCATTAAATTATTTCTATTGGTTTTGAAAACGTTAATTTTTGTGTGATGTATCGGGCAATATTCAAGCTGCTCTGTGTGATGTAATATTAACTAGCGAATATTGATATAAATTACCCGTTACCCATGTTCGTTATTATGTTTATTTGAACTATTTCACAACTCCACTGAAGTAGAAGAAAGTCCTTGATTTAAGTAATAAATTATGAAGGGAAGGTTTTGCATGGGTTATTACAGGAGTTACAAATTTGAATGCATTGGAAGGAAGAGCAGATAAGCGGAGATACTTAATGTGTGGTGGAGTTAACAGTATTTGGCATTTTATCTTGGAATTCACAAAAAGAGATTTGGGGAAAATGCATTTTATTTAGGAAATGGGAAAAATTACCAACTTAATTTGTTAGAACAAGAATCTTAAAGCTTAGTTTAAAAAAAATATGATAATAGTAAAAACCTGAGATCCAATTAATAAGAAAAGTAAGTGCACATGATGAGGAGAGTATAATAAAGTAGTAAATATGATTAAATATAAGATTTAATATAAAGATATACTATAATTTGAACTCTTTTATTAATATTCAGAAAAGCACTATAGGTACAACAATGATATTAAGACAAGTTGCGTTCAAGGAAAGAATAATTAAATTTACTCTATTGTAAGCAAATAATAAAATATACGTTAATATTATATTTTCTATTATGAATAAGGTTCAAATCCCTATCTCTTGAGATATTTTGCATTTACAGTTGAAATACTTATTCTTATTTTATGGGTTCCATTCCGGCCATAGTCGATAAATTTTTTCGGGAGTAAAAATCTTAACTATGGCTAAAGGCCATTAAAGCCATGGGTCCCATGTCGTAGATATACGGCACATAAAAAAACCTCAAGCCTAAAAGAAGAAACCTCTGAGCAAATTTTATCGACCGTTTCACGCCCTGAATTGAATGAAACACTGATGACCTGAGATTTTAAAGAGTGTACGTAAATAAACCAAATAAACATAAAAAAATCTTATTTTATAATAAAATTTTCATTGTAACAATTTTATATGTTTTTACATTTTTAATAAGAACAATAGAAATTCAGCTTTATATAATTTCTTGTACGTATTTTTACGTATTTAGTAAACGTTTAAATTACAACACGTAGAGAGTTTTACATATTGAGAAAGGTACAAAAAATTTCGTAAAGAATTAAGTCTAAGCAGAGGCTTAAATTCGCTTATGGTAATCTTAAGTCCACACCTGAATAGAAACAGCAAACTTCATAAAAACGCAAAAAAGATTTGCTGCAATAGTCTTGCTTATAAACTAAAAATAATATTAGGTTCATCCATGATCAACGCGGCATTGGAAGACTGCATCGGTCGATAAGCCAGGTCAGTCGAACTAAAAGCGAAGCGATTTACCGAACTGCTATGTTGGCCTTGTGTTTTACGTCACTCAGTTTGAACAGTGAAACCATGTGTGTCTAATGTTAGAATAAAGTGGCTAAAACATTAAATGCTAAATATAAACCAATTATTAAGCCCTACAACGTGTGTTTATTTATGATTTATTTACGTAACCCAGTTCACTGGTGCTGTAATGAGATTATCTGAAGAGAAATTCCAAAAGCTGTAACGTAACTCATAAATTAATACACTTTTACTGAATTTAGACTAACTAGATGATAGTACCCGTCAAGATATCAGTTTAATTTCTTAAACAGCATTAAGAAGGGCAAAAATAATTTTATAATCACATTTCAGAAATGTGTGGAAAATGTATCATGCAGTTCCAGCATTTCCTTGCATGATATGGTGAACATATTAGAATTTATTACACTGGCATTCTAGCTTTGTTACCACCGACTCTAGTGTACTCCAGCTAACCGTGAACAATGGCTTATTGGTCGATGTATTCCCGCCGTAGCGTCGTCATTATATAATTGGATAACCCGTATAACTCAACATCCTTCAAATAATTTGCATTTACCTGCCGGATTAGATAATATTCTTCTCCAATCAACATTTAAAAATAAGTCTGCAACCCTGTGTTGTGATATTAGGAGAAAAAAGAACACTTCACAGGATCAAAGTTGTTCCAAAGGAAAAAAATGCAGCTGAAAGTCTAATCGAGGTAAATTGTGGAGAGCAATTCGAACAGCGAATTTTAACAGCACTAACTGAAAACATTTAACTGTTATAATTGCTGTACAATATATAACAGACTTTTCTTTGGAGGGTGAGGTCGGCTTCCCAATAGGGCCACAAAGTCCGTTTTTGTAAGAGGCGAAAGGTGCCGTGCTCTTTGCTCGCGATTATCTCCCTCTTTCACTTGTTTACCAATTTCCAATAGGTTTCCAACCGCAAGCTAATTTATTGCTCCAGGAGCGGGCTGCTGTGTTGGGAGTGGGGGGGGGGTTTAGGGGTAGGGGCAGCCCAGACCCGCTTGGCTCTAAACAGCTAATGATTTTCCTCCACACAAGCGCACACAGAAAGAGGTTCGGATTAAAGTTTATCGATACCTGAAAAGATTTGCTGGCTGCCCTATCTTTCCAGAAGCTGGAGGCCTCGCAAATATATAACCCAACTTTGAGGACGAGGTGGCCAGGACAAATTCTAACAGCAAAAGATAAGGCCAGAGAAGAACCCGCGGTAATTAGATTTAGCAAGCGAGAGGGGAGCAGAAAAGTTTACCCGGTGTTTAACCTTTCTGCGTCACACGCTGCAGGGTATAACTGGGGTTAAGCTTCAGGGTGACCACGCAAAATCGGTTAGGTAACCAAACTGCGATATATCTTGAACAGCATGATTAATTATTAAAGAAATTAGAAATATTCACGTTATGCAACAATATTCCCGACCCATGACTAATATTATTTTAAACATCAGTGGCGGCTCGTAGCCCATGTATAAGAGTGAGCCAGGGATATACCTAAATGGCGTGGGGAAGGGTCTCTTTAACCAACACTTATACTCCTCGACATTCTCTCATTACTGCAGCGCCATCGTACGCGGCGTGGTTTATATGGAGCTCTTCTAATCAACTGTTAAAGTGCGCCTTAAGCCTTCTGCAGTCAATTCAGAAACAGCAATGAATTTTATGTATTTCAACTGGTTTACCCCTATCGTAATATCACAACAAATTGTGATAGGCATGTAATATGTGTCGTTTCATCGGCCTGTGCACAAGTGAAATTTGCCTTTCCTATTTCTTTCCTAATCACATTCACAGAAACAAGATACTTGTTTCACTTCACGCGCTGTCAGCCAAGATTTTTTTTTTCCAAACCATAAACAAACCTTCTTAATTCTATGCCGTCTTTCTGCATAAGATCCCAAAGCTTTTGGTTGATGAGTATTAAATCGATTCACTTCCAACTTAACTTAGACGCGAAAATGGGCAAAACCCCCAATTTGAAACAACCTCCAGAATGTATGCATGCTGGTAGTAAACCCTTCAACATCTGGTTCCTAAGTCTGGAGAGAATACCGAGCACCGGCCATGGGTCGTCTTCCAGCTGGCCCAAGAGAACGGAGAAATAAGTAGGAGAAGGCTAACCCATCTTGGAGTAAGGCAATGTCATTGAAACTCTTTGTTTGGCCATGAATGTATAAGTTTAAAGTGTAAAATTTTCCAGGCTGGCCCATGAGCTTCCCTCCCTAACGGAGGATCCGCATGCTACCGCTACTACAGTAGAGAGGAAGTGCGCTTATTGCATAACATACAATTAAGAACTAATCGATTATATATAGCTGTTTTCGTGTATTGTTTTGTTTTTAAAGGTGACCAGTAGAAGAAAAAAATGATAAATAATTATTACATTTTCTTTATGGGGGACGGTCGCACCTAATAAAGATTAATTTCAGATGATTTTATGATTACTCAGTTATACCGTTTGTTATAACCATAGCCAAATACATATAGGAATAAAACAAATGTCTAGCGGCCAAACTGAATTTATAGAAAACTTCAATCAGCTTTCAAACATATCATTCAGTTATAACAAAAATTAGATAATCGCTGACAACTAGTCGATGTTACCAAAAATAATGTAGATCATTCGATCACACATGTCTAGCGCTGCACAATTAGGCAGAAACCGTTTAAAGTGAGTTCTCCTTCGCGTCAATATGTTTTCTATTATTTTCACGTCGTTATATCCAGTCATCCAATTATCTGATGACCGACGCGAAGGGGGGGGGCTATATCAACCATGAAATGAAATGTTAATAAATTTATCAATCTCATTTCTAGCGCTGCACAGTTAGACAGAAACCATTTAAAGTGAATCTCCTTTGCGACAATATGTTCCGTATTACTTTCACTTTAAATCTATTAACTAATTTATGAATCGGATTACGACTTAAAACTCGATCATCTGGGAATTTCTCTTCAAATAATCCCCTAACAGAACGAGAGGACTCGACAAACACATACGAGTCGTACACACTCATTGTGGAATAGAATAATTAACTCTGGTATGTGCGTTTAATATTCTTAGCGGACTTTCCCCCAAAATTACACACAGCTGAGTGGTGTGGCACTCACGGCCAACGTAGTAGTTCTGTAAACCCACCTGTACCCGACTCCAGTACGATACTCCGGTCGGCCTTGAGCGATGGCTTATCGCACCTCTCCGCCACTGTGTCGTTCGTCAGATAATTTATTATATCGGTCAATGGTATAATAAATTATCAACAAACATTCTGGATTCCACAGACCGACTTTATTACCAAAAATTGAAGACTTATTAAAATGGCCGAGGTCATTTTGGCACGACTTATGAAAGGGAGGAATGTAATTCGAATCCTGCCGCGACGATGCTCTATGATAAGAGATATTTTATAGGTTTTTCTCAGTCTTCATTAATGGTAACTGCTGGGGGGGGGGGATACCTCAACTTAAGCCCGAACACTTCCTTTTCCAATTCCTTTTCTAATTTATCATTTCATTTTATGCATCATAAATAAAGCCCGAAAGTTAAGCATAATGCCTTTTCTATCTGGGTAAATATATTTAAGAGTCAGATAGAAATGAACATGTTTCCGTACATTTTATTCTCTCTCTCTCTCTCTCTCTCTCTCTGCCTATTTTGGCTTCCGTTGCTCACTATAAGGTTTTAAAGTCATTTTTTCAACCCTATTTTGGATCCTTATGCATTTTTTCTGCGATTATTTACGCATTTAACAAAGCACATACAGGATGTCAATATGCCGAAATGAAAAAAAGTTATAACAATTAAATGGCATGTTCACCTATACTGGTGTTTCTTTTCAAACAGTCAAAAACTTTCTCCTCAATCCATTTACTTAAGTTCTTTTAAAGGAGAGCCATATTCGTGAAAGGGATGCACATTATCTCGGACATACGAATACCAGGAAATACACAGAATGAGGCAAGTGCTGTAATTTTGAATAGTCCTGGCTGATAACCTTGCATCGAACTGCGCGAAACAACTCTAGGAAATTTGTGGGGAGGGGGAACTTCTCGACTGCATAAATGTAACAAATAATTGCAAGCGAGAAAGATTAGAGTGGTACAACTGTGCAATAAACCGTCCCTACAATTGTTCAGTACGGAAGTAGGAGAGATCCCACCTGATTTACCTATAAACGCATACATAGAAAATAAAAATTGGCCAGAAACCACGGCGCAACTTTTGCTTATTCGCCAGGACTATTCAAAATTTAACTTAGTCTTGATCAACATTGTTCTGTTGTAATTGGTATGATTCCTTCCGAAATAGCTTGTTTTAAATATGCTCCAATAATTTCAGTGGAAGTAGAACGTTCTTCTTCCAGGATGAAAAGTTATCTCTCTGTCGCTGACTATATACAACATCTTGTTGCTTGTAACAAGAGAAAAAAAAGAAGAAGAAGATAAGATTAAGTACTTTAATTGTGTGATAAAGAAATAATCTTAAATTTCTATTTACATTAATAACGAGAGATATTACTCTCTGTTTTCACTTTTAATAAGTGCCTATTTTAATTCCATTATTTCCTATTTTCAGTATTTTAGGTGTCTTTTTGCCTGCCTATTTTAACGAAAATAAATGCCTGAACTTCCGGCCTCTGATTATAATTGTCCACCACCTTTGATGCCATAATAGTTAAGAGGGTATTAAGGACTATAATAATAATAATAATAATAATAATAATAATAATAATAATAATGATTATGATGATGATTATGATGATTATGGTGATGGTGATGATGATGATGATGGTGATGGTGATGGTGATGATGATGATGATGATGATGATATATTGAAGTAGACTCGGATGGGGAAATCAAACCCCAGTCCTAACAAAGCACTTTCCCTTTCATTTTGTGGCAAACCTAAGCGTTGCATCTACAACTGAATTGCTCCACCGATAAAAAATAAAAAGGTGATGCAAGTCAACATGAAGACCGTCCTCGCATATAGTGGCTTGACATTTGGCTTTGCAGGGTAAGGAAAATCTCCAATATTTTGGTAGTAACCGGTGCAATATTCTGAAAAATTGTGGGCTACAGGCGAGTTCCAAATCACGACTATGGCCGAAGTTAAGTTCCCAAATATGTTAACTGCAGAACGTCTAATTTCCAACACCAGGGGCGTGCTAAATCCGAAGTTAAGCTTAGAGAAAGAATGGATGATGATTTATGGAAATGATCATGTTCTTGTCATGCGAACGAAGCTCGAACCTGAAAAATCTTGCACAGATGGTGAGTTGATCATAAGTAATATGTTCCTACCCACCTGTGGTAGACGAAGAGGTTATATAATACAGTTGTAAATAGATGGGTTTAAAAACCAGGTTTTATTAACAAAAGTTCTATGCTCTTTCTTGAATTACAGATATAGTTGGATATATATCAGTAGAAGTGGAATATAAACATCTTCCACGAAGCTCAAAAGTAGAAGTCACGCCGTATAATATCGCATGATCATGAACACAGAAGTAAACATGAACCAGAAGCGAGCTGGTTCCAAGTGAGAAACTGACAAATGCTGATTTGATTGTACTTTGTCTGCATACTAGTGCAGTACAACTTAACAATGGTATATTCTTGAAAGCGGAACATTCTTTTGTGTTTATTGAGGTACAATTATGAAAATAAATAAATAAAAAAACAAATAAAAACTAAATTTTAGTTTTTTGTTATAAAAATTGTATTTTTCTACTTAATTTGATATATCGTTTATTGAAACATTCCAACTGTCAGTGCCTTAAATTACGTAATGTATTTTATGAAACAAACTGCTTTTTTAATTACCCCGGATTACCACGTAAAAATGAAAATATCTCTGAAACCATTTGTTATAGAAAGCTGCAGTTTGATGTATTTTGCAGGTAAATTACTGTTTCAAATGTCAATAATGGCTGCTTGTGTATTTAATTTTTGAAGCAATTGAAAAGTGTTGTGTTTATTTTGAGTTTTACAAGCTATACATTCCAGTTTTCTTTCCTAAATACAGCTAATATCATGCCTGGATTTACCAGGGTTTATATAAATATTTAAGAACATAAAATAGGTATTGCAAAACCTATCCATTAAAATATGGTAGTAGTGATAATGAAAATAATAGGCCTATTTCTTAAGAGAATTCAATGAATGTTAAACTAATTACTTACACTCTCCCTGGTGCTTCGAAGAAAAATATCTGTTAATCATAAGGAAGATATTGCAGACAAAAAGAGGTAATGTTAATATAGTGATTGACTTGAACATTTTAATTACAGTGTACAATGAAACTGTCTTCTGTAATATGTGTAATATTACGTCGTGTGAAGATGCAGGTGCAAGAAATGGTTTAGTATGTAAATTGAAGTTAGTTGTATTAACTTTAATGATATTTTAGTCGTAAGTGAAAAATTCACAACGTATGTACCTTTTCCTCATAAACTAATGAAGATATAAGCATCTTGTATCAAGAAATTTTGTACGTGGCTCTATTTTTATAAAACTGAGTGTGTTACAAAATAAAAGAATGACTTATTATTTTTATAAATTTTCTGTAAACTATAGCTCAGAACTTATAATGTAATGAAAAATATGCAGTAAAGTTTCACTAAGGTATCTGTAATACTTTCTAAGTAAAAAGTACATAAAAAGGAATAACTTCGCATTAGTAATATAGGACCTGGTCTCACCTTAAATTACCCATAAGAAAATAAATATACGTTTGCATTTATTGTTCATTTTTGTTTACTTGTTAATAACTGAAGTTTATAGTAAGGTAGACCCATATATAAAAATGAAATAAATTTAGTTTATTAGAGTAATGAATCTGCCGACCTTTGCGCAGTTTTTCAATATTTGTTTCCAAAGTTCATAAACTTACTCAGCGAATGTTTAAATGAAAGAACCCTTTTTGCAGAAGTAATCCAGTTTCTTTGTCATTCATATCTATACAGCGTGACCCACAACTCATTTTAATTTTCCCCTTCCTTCTTTCTTGGGCTAATGTTCAATTTTACTCAATGGCATACATAATTTAGAATTTAGAGGACCACAAGGACAGGTATCTAATACCACTGTGGTCCGCGGGTTATAGTTTGAGAACTTCTGCTATAGGGTGAAGATATCTTCTGCACATTCTATTTCTTAAATTCTCTGAAAAAATTACGAAATTGCATTGCAGGACCCGCATTTTCATCAATAATCGTGTTCTCGAACATTGGTTAATTGCTTTAAGATTCACAGATACTGCGTCATAATCTATCGGCACTGTAATAGGACTTGGTACATTATAACCAATCACACAAAATGATGGGGCACTTTAAAGATTATTTTGTCAATTAATCTAAACACGGAACTATAGATATCTGGCAAAAAAAGGCCAAAAAATAGGAAGGAAGGAAGGAAGGAAGGAAGGAAGGAAGGAAGGAAGGAAGGAAAAACACTTTCTGGTCTACTTATCATCTGGTCTGATATCATGCGATCAGTTTTGTTTTCTCCCGCAGTGTTTTACGTGCGGACGAGCCGGTTAGCCCACCAGCTGGATTTCGTGATTAGCGGTAGAGCGTAAAACAATGAAACAAACCAATCATTCAATGCACAAACTAATTTAAGAAGCCTATTACTTACAAAATTGTCAAATGAGGTGTTGAAACTGCCCGCCTTCATTTCCCGCACATTTTGGGTAACTTTTTAAGAAATTATTCATTACTTTCTGTAGTTCATTTGGAGAAATTAGAGCAATTTCCTAACGATTGTCTTTGAGTTCTTATATGATGTGCGGTTTCGTCTTGTACTGACATTTTTTAATTCTCCCCAGAGATAACACCCGTGGGCTGTTAAATCGAGGGACCGAGGGGGTCACAGTCTTTATTAATAATTCTGTCTTGTGGAAACACATTGTGAATAGCTGTCATGGAATTATTCGCAGTGTGAGCAGTGGCACGAGTCCTGTTGGAAAAAAAATAATGATCCCTGTTGGTCAATCCTCTGAAAAAAAAGGGGGAGTAGTATGGTATTCACAGTAGTAATAGAATGAACTATATGCTCAAAAATAATCCCATGATTCTCTCACCACTGAGTTAATACATATGAAATAAATAAAGACACACTGTGTCGTTGTAAACACACGAGGCATAATACACTTTTTTATACTGTCGAATTAAGAAACGAAAAACATAACACACACCCGGGAACAGCTGCGCTACGACTGCGACAGTCAGAAAGGTCAACAAGTAAACAAGCAGGCTTGCTAGTCCCTCCACGGGCGCGGCAGACGTGGGGGCTCCCTCATAGGAAAAAGTATCAGTAAACTATAGCATATTCAGAATTCATTAACAAAATCTCTTTCCTATTCAAGATTAATTTTAGTCTTAGCCCGTGAAGTCCCTGGAGGGCAAGGGCCTGTACCTGTGCTAGGTAGCTGGTTTGGCAATACCAAGTAACCACATCCTGCTGCTTGTTGTCTCAGTGCTTCCTCCAGGTGATTTTTCCAGTTCGCTTTGTCCCTCGCCTTTGATGACCAATTGCTGCCAAATGTATTTAGGTCGTTAGGCCAACGCCTCTTCTATCGTCCCAACTCCCGGTGAGGGTCTCACAAAGTCGTTTTAAATGTCCATGATTATAGTCATTTTAGCGACATGACCTGCCCATCTACATTTGGTGTATTTCGCTGTAATTCACGCTTGCTATTCCTGATATCCTGGTATCTTCTTTGCGAATCTTTTAGGCTGAAACTTAGGATTTTTTCTCCATTTTTCTCTGGCACATTTCTATCATTCTTTTCTCCTTGTTTGTAGGCTACCATCTTTTTTATCATACTACCGAGATGCCTCTTTGGATTTCCTGGAGAATAGGGTTGTGGAATGAATTTACCTGGCCAAGATAGCTTGACACATTGAAAGGCTTCATTATCATTGTGATATTTTCCTCTATGGTATTAGGCATTAATTGAGTTCTTTTTCGTCGCTGTACTCGTCTTAGATCTGGTGGATATTTCTAACAAGATAATATTATCTTCAATACTGTTGCCCCAGTTTATGTTCTTGTTACGGAAGACGTTCCCTAATAAGCTTATATAGGTAAATGCTTTAGGGAATATGTCATCACCTTATTTCATTCCTCGTTCAAGTTAAAACTCTGACTTCCTTGTTTAGTCCAATGACTAATGTACTTTTTTCCACTCCTTGACTTAGAAGAAACGTTAAGGGGAGTGGTACCTCCTATCTTCTCAATATTAATGGTGTAATGCTTAGGTACATATTGCACAAAAACTGCCACATTTGTGAAATTACACACAGTGAATATGTTTTGTATTTAATGACTTTTAATTGCTTTAGTGTATATGAAAATATATTTTATATATACTTTATGAATTACATATATTTTGTATTTTTTCAAAGGATTTAATTTAATAACTACAACAAAATTTAAGTTAGGAGAACAAAAAAGTCAGAAGATTAAATGTATCTTGTAGAATAACATGTTAAAATTTCATGTTTCTATCATTAATAGTTTCTGATTTATAGATACCCATATTGCTTAAAAACAAGTTTGCGAAAAATTGAAATAAAGAAAAACACAGAAAGCTTCCACTTGCATCACAGAAATTGCATTTTACAAAATTGTCCAAAACACTTGACAGTAAATTAAAAAAATTTTTTTGGTTACCTCTTGTTACTCTGTCTTCTAGGTCACTTATTTCCGTATCATTATACACACTAGAACTAGAAAATAACTTTATTCTAGAGACATTTTCATCATTTGATTCAACGTATGGCTCACCTAACGTAAGCCTATAACTATTTTAAATATTTACGTTTTCCACACTAATAGGTATATTTATATTATTTACAGGATTTGTTTTACCTCTTCCACGACAACCTTTACACTTTTTGAATAAACGTTTATCTCTTAGCATTTTGCAAGCTTTTCCATCTGGTTTCAAAACAAGACTAATAGAAAACAGCAAAAGGAAGTTGGAAACAGTTGACAATCTGTGAGCACCCATCAGTGTGGGCAAGGCATAAATATCCCTACTAGAGGAAAAAATTACATAAACCAGGGAATTTCAAAATACAGCTAAAATATTTTGAAGTAAGGAACTACAGTACAATAAGGGGCGTGTCGCCATTTAACACATGGCTTTAAATGGCATTTAAACATTTATTAGGATCGTTTTGACATAAATATTAACTCATATATTATGAAGTAAACTATTAACAACGTAAATATGCAAAAAAAAAAATGCATATGTTTCACCACACTGTACCTATCCCCTTATGATTGGTATCTACATGTTCTATGAGTCAAAATTATGAAATTCTAATTACTACGTCACATTACTTTACTTTCAAAAGTATAGTTTTAAATTCAATAATTTAATCCCTTGTTGTAAACCACTTGAAATGTATTTAGCTGCACAGTAAAGTTTACTTTTATTTCAGTATTTGTGGAAGTAGTTAAGTATGGAATTATATCGGCATAGCGATCAGGACTGGACACTTATGCATCTCTCTAGTAAGAATTCTCCCATTTTATTGAGATATTTTTACATTATCTTTGTACCGATATATAATTACTAGGTTCATATTGCGTAGCCGTCTAGAAGACTTAACACCGGAGAAATTATTTCAAACCATGATAATTCCATAAACAAACAACAATATGATAAAAAATTTTAGTGGAAAGGCACTTAAAACTGGACTATCTCACTTTGTTTACAACACATAAACGCCCAGTATTTCTACTGGTCTGGCATAATGTGTGGTAGGCCACAGGTCGCTTCTGAGAACATTTGTACCACATGGTGGTAGAATCAACCGGAATTAAAGCAATTAGTTTACCCACAACATGGCGCTGTTGCTTTACTGTCAAAGCACAGGAAACAAAAGAGGAACGAACGACTGTCATTCCTGCAACGCAAGTTGGCTTCCTAATGAACACGATTAAGAGGCGCTTGAATACAGTTCACGTGCATTTTCAACAAAACCTTCATGGGAATACAAGATAAAACCAAATGTTTAAAATAAATCTAGACAAGTTTAGTTAGAATGTTATGCTGCAACAATCAATTTGATATCACGTCGGACAACTTTATCGAATGTTTAAGTATCTTTGTTGCACAGCTAGAAATTTGGAGGGCGCAAGTTTAAATCTGCTTGCTTGAATTTTACTTTAATCTGAACAAAGTACCCGTCCGTGTTCGCCATGTTTATACGGCTTACAAATAATTCAAACTTCATCACCATTCAAAAGTTCCACATAGTAACGTTAATTTGGACTGGTACTTGGTAGAACAGAAATAGAGTTAAGTAGAACAGGTTCCCTTGGGGTGAGCGAAGGTAAGACATAGCACACTTGAGCCTGCAACACCAGCCGCCTCTCAACACCACAGGTTAGATTTATACAACAGAAAACCCGGGTACTCTTTGGATATTGACTCTGGGCCTGTCTGAAAACGACAGAGTGGATATAATTCTCTCTGAAACTTCTGAGGCTCAAACCCCGGACCTTCATGCACCTTAATACCTCAGATACCCCGAAGAAATAAAACGTACACTGGTGTAATTAAATATGTGCATTGTTTCACCGCATTCTATCACTTCAGCTCATTAACTGTTCACAATAAGATAGTGATGCTGTTGTTCTGTTAGCACCATATGCACTATTGTGCTCGTTTCTATTCAAATATCCTTTAATATTGTTTAAAGTAGCGAGTATTTATGCTACAGTTGTTGCACAAAAGAACCCCATTGATTCAGTGTTCATCTCTATCCTTGGGACTGTCACGTGAGCGTGGTGACCTGACTTTTTAAGTTTAATTTCATTGGTTAACGTGTGTCTTTTCTTCAACCGTTGCAGATTATGGGGACAGCGAAATGTCTTTTTTGAGCTGCCGGAGTGAAAGAAACAGTAAGAAGTTCCCGGGGAATGGGGTTGTGTTTCGGCTTTTTCTAGAAATTCGTGCACTTTCGCCTACTTTGGTTATCCATATTGTTGTAGCGTTTTTCAGGATTGTTTTACGTGTCTATAATGTAAAGTATAAAATGTTTCTCGAAAGAAAGTATCCCATTTTTTGCTTTTGCACTTACAAACAGGGGCCAAACTCGCTAGACAGGAGCTCGCGTGGCTTAGACTGGGAACATGGCGGATGATTAAGATCTTCGAGGACTATGATCGGAGAATTTGTCCCACCTGTGAGGAGGGGGAATCATGGATAGCATATATTGGCTGCATGCAACGGTATAGAAGAATGGAGAGAAAACTATCTATCACACACACACACACACACACACACACACACACACACACACACAGAGTGATGGTCATGATGGGCTTTGCTGGCAGGCAATGAAGGAGAGGAGAGATTAGGTAAATTTCCGATGAAAGTGAGAGAGCTCGGGTCTGAAAAGGCTGATAACCAGGGAGAGGATTGAGGGAAAAGTGTTTGAATCATAGCTAACACGGCCTCTTTCTATTTTTCTTTATATATTATTTTACACATTTTTAAAAATTATTGTAATTAATATTGTAAACAGTAGGTGCTAGATAGCTGTTGGCGTCTTACAAGAGTTGTTTGCTATCTGCTTAATTGTATTATGTAATTAAGAGGTGTAGATAAATTTTGAAAGTCCTGTTAGACAGGTTTCTTTCTCTCCCATTTTAAAGCAATTTCGTAAAAGATAGGACCTACATTTTTAAAGTTTAATTATAAACAGTTCTTATTTATTGTTTTAATGTTATAAATACAGGTATTTAAAACTTTAATAAATATAATTGCAGTGCACAACTTAGTTTTGTACCTCAACACTTGTTTTTGAATTCCGGGTTGTTTTTGACCAATAATTGTTATAACAAAAGGAGCGAAACTAATTATTATTTTCTCTTAAATATTCCTAAGCTCTTACTTCCTTTTAGCAAACCACACACAATTACACGCACGCTCGTTTTCACAGATTCTCTAAGCCTTTAAGTTTGTTCTTTAGTACGACGCTAAATAACAAGTAAACGCAGTGCACGGTTTTACAAAATACAAATAAATTAAAATTTAAAAAGTCTTTCCCCAGTCATACCGCCGTCACAAAAAGAGAGAACTTGGAATAATTTATGCTGTTGATGTCAGAGTTTTACCTAAGAGCCAGCCTATTTCTATAAAACAATATCTTAAAACTTTTTAATTTGTTAGTTCAGCATATCTCATAAAAGCTAAGGTCTAAACAAAAGATATTATGAATAAACCGTTAATGAACCCAGAGTCCACAACGATTATGGTTTATTGTTACCTGGCATTCCTTTTCAGGGTCAGGAAAAACTCTGGAAAAAAAAGCAACTAATCTTGTGGGATTGGAACGCAGGGCCCTTGAATTTGCATGCATACACGATGACCGCAAGACCAAGGAGGCGATCTAACTCTTCCTTGTGAACATATATTAAAATTTACTTTATTTTATTCATAGGTATGATAACAAAATGAAATGTCACCTTTAACATATGTCACTAATCAATTTTTTTATTTTTTCACCTGGATATATGCAATATGAATGCTCTGAATTCAAATATGCTTTCAGTTTTACTATAATGGGCTAGGTTTTTAAAGAAAATCACATCAACTGTATTAATGCACTTGTATTTTTACGGAACATTATTAAGCTTTAAGACATTTAGCTAAGACCGAACTGTTTTTGTAGGTTTCATTTTAACTGAAATATCAATGAATAGAATGTAAACATAATTTTTATTATTAGACAAAACTTCGTCCCCCCCCCCGAGGTTCTGATATGTCCTTCACTAGTGTCTCTTTTCAAACACTAACATAATCAGTTATTATTTACACATCCCAATGGTCTTGATAGCGGGTTTCCATTGTTTTAATGTCTTTATGAAACCGCTCACCTTGTTCTTCACTCATTGCACTAAGGTTCGCAGGAAAGTAATCAATATGACTGTTGAGAAAATGCACTTTACCGCTCATTCTACACACTAGATTTCTAAAATATTGTTAACATTTCCTCCACAATTTCTTTATAGTTCTCAGATTTCTTGTTGCCAAGAAATTTTTCTGTCATTTTTTTGTGTGCCAACTATGCTGACTTTAACTCGAACATCGGCTGAGGAAAGGTCTCATACTGCATTAGCTTACGAATCTGCGGTTCATCGAAAACACCTGCTGCTATCTTAGCGTCAGTTTTCTGTGGGAACTTTGTAACAAGAAAATTGAAACAATCACTCTCCTTATTCAGAGCAGTAACAATTTGCTTCATTAGGTGTAACTGAATACAGAACGGTGGAAAGACATTAGAAGGAGAAACCAATGGTTCATACTTATTTTTTTTTTTTTTTTTCCCCTCCCAGGAACTAAATTGCTCTTTTGTGGCCACTTTTTCTGGTCCAATGCTCTGATTCGTCCTACAGTTTCACTTGCAAAGTGAACAATTTATTTTCTTGTTTAAATCTTGTTTAAATCTTTCAGAATGTTTATTTTATGTATCTTCTCAATGAACAAATAATAATAAAAATTGTTATTTTCTATGATTCCGATTTCTGAAAACCTGTATCCCGATGAAACAAAACTAAGGTTGGTTTGAGAGATTCCATTTGGTAAGGAATCAGAAATTATGAACAGTTTTCATTCAGAAAAAATATGTGATTAACCTTCCATTACAATTTGGTGGGTTAATTGAAATGATGAAAATATACAAACATTTCTCATGAAACAGAGTAAAGACTATAGTGAAATAATCTGTATTTTCATAAATAAATTACAAAATAGTATATTTTAAATATATATCATACAAAGGTTGGCTGTACTAGCAACACCATGAGACTGAAGCAAATAGTTCCAAACAATGCGGTTTAATCCAGATACTGCCGAAACGAAGCAGTTTTACCTTGCGGTTGAGATATTACGGTTAATGTACATTGTACGTGCACACATTAAATATTTAAAGTGGGCTGTAACACCACAGACTATATATGTTATCATGACACTCATTCAATATTTAAGAATACTAAAATTATATTTTTATAACAAAAGACAGACACGTTCTCGTTTCTCGTGCTTTTGGAAACACGCAAGTCGCCGGTCTATATGGTTTATTTAGAACACAGTTTCATAATGAGTTTTTTTTCCCCTTCTTTCTTTACCTTGTGTGTGACTTACATAATAAATACAACAGAACTGGAATTGGCTAAAATGAAACTACCAATGTTATCGCAAATAGTTGAAAACTTGGATGCCTCCAGTAATTTCGGAACAAAAATTACAGGTATATATGATTTTGACAATTTATACGGTATAGAATAACTTTTAAGCGTTTTTTTTTCATACACAGCGTTTTATATAGCTATAACTATTACAGTTAAAAACATATACAGTACTTTAGTTATGAGCCCTGGCTGCTATATGTGTCGTAGTCGACGACGCCCATACTTCAACTGAAATGTTTAAACAACGTTAACTTAGAGCAGCGGCTCCCAAACCGTGGGTCGGGACACCTAGAGAGGTCGCTGGATACAGAAAAAGTACTTTTATTTAAATACTTATATATATTTACGCCCGTTTTTATGTGGGCCCAAACTTGCAAATTAATTATTATTAAGTTGCGAAGTGAACGGAGGGGTGGCCAATAGTTTCATTCTCGTGCATGTGAGAAGTTTGGGACCACCTCCTCAGAGAAAATGCTAGAATTGTCCTCCATCGGTTAAACAATGTATTTAAGATAAAACGTCCCGATTAACATGATCAAATCCGGTCCCCGAAATGTTTCATATTTAATTGCTATGATTTCCTCTACATTCCGAGTTTTTAGTACTGGTTTTGTTGGTGAAGTTTCAAGATTTGCGCGAATTTCGTACAGCTCTTCTGGTTAAGTTTGAATGTTTGCTCCCCCTCCCTCCCAATTAGCCAGTTAATTCATACTTGACGCAATATCATGAATTAAAGTTCTGGAAGGAAACAATTGAATTTCTGAACAAACACACTATTAGTGATTTCCTATTTAAAATAATATTTACCCATAAAACAGCCTACCCGCCAGGACCGTCCTCCCTGACTGAGGTTTTTCCAGGTTTTCCTCAGTCCTCATTAATGGCAAATGCCGGGGAGGTACCCTAAACTTATGCCTGGAACGCTCCCTTCCTTAAAATATCCTTTCCCAATATATAATTTCATCTCATGTATCATCAGTGTCCACCGCTTGTGGTGCCTCAGTAGTGAAAACGGGCGTTAAACACAATTAAAAAATAAATAAATAAAACCGCCTAGAGATGTCAAATTTCTGCGTAAATATGTAAATATGTATACTAACCCATAACTATCTTACTTTAACTCCAGATGTACACTAAAAAGTTTTATTATGCTTGTTTCTATTCAATTATGAAATATAGCTCAATATTTTACTGTAATTATTTTTAAGCAAACAAGTTTTAAACTACAACGAAGTTATTTGTTAGGGCCCCCTTAGAGTGACTACTTAGGGGGAGGTAAGAGTTGTTGCACGTAAAGTCAGAATTTTTATTTTTGCTGAAAGTATAAAATTATACGGTACTTAAAAACTGATGATGATATTAATAATAATAATAATAATAATAATAATAATAATAATAATAATAATAATAATAATCACTAATCTGTGTACATTTTCTGTTAGGAGTAAAAGGTATAGTTGAAAACCTGCATTTAAAAAGTACTCTTGTGTTTCATTTTCTCTCTATTGTTTTAAAATAAATGATAAATTAATGCAGCATATAAATAGTATTTATAATGTTGCATATGTTTTACATTTAACCAAAGTATTGTCGCGAAGATAGCAGCTGTGAAATATTATTCTATGTTTTGACTATTATTTAGAGAGCTATGTAATAACCTTCATACATTCATGGTATATGTTTTTGCTTCAATAGCATTTAAATTAAATTTCAAAGCCAATGAAAATCGAAGAAACTTTCGATTGTTCTTTGTTGATTCTGTATATTTGCTTAATATATAGAATCGAAATTGTTTTGCAATAGTGCCGTGTTGTTGTTTTATTGAAACATATGAACATTATTTTCTTAAATAGGTAATGTAACTTGAAAATTTCTGTTATTTTTCTGTATTTAAGTGGATGTGAAGATTTCATACACATGGTTACATTTAAAAATGTTTAAAATACCCACACAATACAGCTTTGTCTTGTCAGTGGTCATATATTTAATTTAATTAACATCATACCAATAGTGGTTTAATAATAATAATAATAATAATAATAATAATAATAATAATAATAATAATTGTCAACATTTGGTTTCTCTTTTATGATACTTATAGATTGCAAGAATTCTAATTTTGTTTCCCTTATACCCCACAGTAATGCCATAATTAATTTCATTTCATTAATTAACAAGCTCTAATTTGGATTTTATATTCATGTTTATTAAAAGTTATTCAACCGGAATTCGCTTGGTTTACGCAGTTCCTGCGTGACGGGTTTTATTTCTTGTGCTTTGTTTACACGCAGTCCCTGGAGTGTTATGTTTTTGTTCTCACTTTACTGGCATGGAGCGCATTATAACGTAATACACCTCTCGGCTTGAACATATGCTTATTCTCACGAACAATTATACTCTAGTGTGGGAATGTGTTCAATACTTTCTCCTCTAAATAATCAATTGTTTGACATGTTGTATGAGAGCTGGCATTATTTTGATGAAGAATGATGAGACGATTCCATTCTTTCTCATGATTTCATCGATGATTTATAGAAAACAAATTGTTGTATACCATTCAGCATTAACTGTTCTTTGATCCTCTAAAGAAATGGTTGCGACATGTCCAGTACAACCGAAGAAACAAACGATCAATTTTTTGAACTGTTTCGTGAACGAACAACTTTAACACGATTCGGTTCTTCTTGGAACACCCACACAGTGGATTGTTGCTTAGTTTCCAGTTCATACAAATATATCCAAGTCATGTCACTGTTGTATACGGATTTTGCAGTTCCCGATGGAATTATTTTGAACATTTCGTTACACCAATTAACATGAAACCCCCCCCCCCCCAAACTTCGGTCAAATTATGCGGAATCCATCGGGAACAAATCTTTTTCACAGCTAAATTTTCATACAAAATCGAATGTACTGCAGTCTTCGATATGCTTAAGGTTGCCTCTATCTCACTGTAAGTCACATGCCGATCTTCTTCAATAATGTTGCGCACAACATCGATGGTTTCTGGAATGTCAACCGATTTTGGTTGACCTCCATAAAATTCATCACTAACGGACACACGACCACGACAAAATTCTGAAAGCCAAATGTAAACAGTCTTTTCTGATGGTGCTTCATTACCAAAAGTTGAACGAAGCGATTCTATGCATTGCTGTTGAGTTAGGGCTTTACTAAAATCGTAAAAAAATCATCCAACAAAACTTTACGTATAGTTTCGACTTTTTCGCAAAACTGCTTTGTTTAAATTCTCGCAAACTACTCTGTCAATTTCTAAGTTGCAACTGTTTTCGCAATAACAAATGTCAATTGTTCCGAAAACACGTTGTTTGTAACAATTTAAAGATAACCCTCTTATATGTCGTAACTAACTATTTTCTCTTTGCACTGTTTTTTTAACCACCATGTCTCTGAGTCGCCTTTATCAAATCACAGTAGATACAGTTTACATTTAATGATGCCAAAAAAAAAAAAAATACATGAAGGTATCACATGAACTAACCATTTACTTTCCTGACTCTGAGGGCACAAACTTGCTGAACATTTGTAATTTCTTCCTGTGAAATTCTAGCTCCTGGTTTCTATCCCACGATCCCGCCCAAGACCTCTAGTCCAGCGTGCCGGACACGGCGCTAAATGTCAACATCCATTAGTCGGCCACTTTGATACATAATCGCAAAATCAATATCGCACTGCGCTCTGTCTAGCACAGGTACAATGGAATGCCCCGCGTTACAAAAACGTGCTAGATAACAGTTTTCGCAACCATAAGCGTTGCTGTTTCCTGCTTGCCTCCTCTCTATCTCCATACAAATGCATCGTACCATTTCTAGTTCCAGTATGCGTCTAAATCTAAATGCATTTATGTGTTACGGGGTAACATTTTCAGTTAACGCGTCCACCTGAATAAGTACTTACTCAAGTCAGCCAAGGCGGTTTTTGCGATGTCGATTTTTACGTAATCATGTCTATTGGTATGAAACTGCTTAAAATGTAACCCATTGGTCAGATTTGTGGGTTTACGAATAAGTGGCAGGTGTAAGCTAACCAAATCCTGTTGTGCTGGCCAATCTTGACCTGTTTTTTCATAGTTTCCCGATGCCACTTAGGCGAATACTGGAACGAATATTTACATTAACGAATGCTGCTCTCCCATTTCCTTTCACTTCATACCCTTGGTTCTGTTACACAGTCGAAAGTGCCAGAGCCCCCTATGTCCAGCCAGTTATATTGAGAATTCGTCTAATGTACCACGCGTTCCACTTATAACCGGGCCATAGATCGCGTATACGCATAGTTCTGTTGCACTGCAGTGGCCTACAGTAGCGCAGCAGCGATGAATGACCAGTTCAAGGTTACGTTTATCAGCTGCTATACTGTGTCAGTTGCTGCCTTCTGTTTCAGTTTGTTCATTGTGCATCTCAAAAGTGAAAGTTTATTCAAGATATCTGTGTTGTGTGTGAATTACATAAGATTATTCTTATTAGTCCACTGAAATGCCTACCGAAAAATTCACGCTTGAACAAAGCATTTTTATGTATGATACATACGTAAAAACTGAAGCATGAAGATAGGTGTAGACAATTTCAGGAGAAATTTCCTGTTATTCCAGTTATACGTAGAGAAACTGTCAGATGTCTGGTTAATACGTTTAGGACAACGGAATCGCTAAACGCTAAACCTAAGAAGCGAAAATGAAATGTTCTAAAGGAGGAAAAAATTGTCGAAATTAGTGATCATTCGAAAGCTCTCCAAAGTAGTCTCTAAGATGTGTTGCACAGAAAATGGGTGTTTCTAAAATCTCTGTTCATAGAGCCGCTAAACTTTTAAAATTCAAATCCTACAGATTGACAGTAAATTTCTGTAACTGGGTTTTACAAAATTCCCTCTTTGGTACTATTTGATCCGCATTTAATACTTTTCTCAGATAAGACATTGTTCATTTAAATAGGAACAATTACCTCACCATAGACAAACTTAAGAACAATATAAGAACAGAAATTATGAACATTACGCAAGAAGAACTTATGTGTGTGAATGGAAATTTCACCAGAAGGTGCCAGGAAAATGTCTGAATGGAGATGAACATTATTACCACTTATAACAATATTAGTAATAATTATAATGCACGTTATTATCGCTCAAGAATAAGTAAAGCGGGAATTTTAGAATGAAAAACCCCCAATGTAATAGACAGTGCGCGGAACACACGATCCGCGGCCCGGCAATATAAGGAACGCTCTGTAGTAAAAGCGAGTGCTCTAATAAAGTAGTCTGCGATTCGCTGTATCGAAATATATCTTCGACATCCTTAATTTAATTCGTTAAAATAAGAAACCAGGATCGGAACCAAGGTATCTCTCAATCATTTTCAGTACTTTCACTTAAAGTCTACAACGTGGAATGGTTGGAAACTATATCACATTACCGCCGTTCTATTAGATAACCTATTGGAGCGTATGACAACACGTTCTTTCTCTTGTAAGTCTTAAGCTCCACTCCGCTAAACTGCCAGTAGTAACCTCGCTGCGCATGCGCAGTACTCGACCCTTCCTCTCTTTCCCGTATATTTCACATGATAGCTACGACTTTGCAATTGGCGCGTGGATGCCCAATTTTTAATGTAAATAATAACCCCCCCCCCTCGTAGGCCAGAACACTACAGCCGATGGGTCTGGCGTTAACGAGGAGAGTTTAGTGTTCTCGAATCTATGATATCTTGCACTGCTGGTTCTACGATACCGCTAAGATAAATTCATGCATATAAAATTGTTTCTGGTGGAAGCATATAATGTAACTAAACGGTTGGTAATCTTCATATATGAACCAGGCGCTGTGCCAAATGAACTTAAGATATTTAAGGGTTTCAAGAGTTGAAATATTTTTTGTCTTAAGATGTCCGTAATTTTTACTGAATGTTTACAGATCCTATAATTTGTATTATACATACATAGAGCAAACATTTACAAAAGCATTGTGATATCGCTCATACATTTATATTATTATATCTAATGAGTATATAAAGAACAAACGTCATGATATAACTAGTAGACAGCAAATCTTTTTGGGAACTTTGTTATTTTATGCACTTGAGTTCAAGTATTTGCATAATTTTACGGAACCAGCTGACGTTCAACAAAGAGAGATTTTCGTCGCGGGTAACTGCTGTACGATAGATCTACCGATAATGCTGACATGAGTTTCCCTGTGCAAATGAACCAAACAGCGTCGATGGGCACTTTACTTTGGAGTGTTTGGAGCACTTCGATTTTGTTGAGAGCATCTGCTGAGCAGACGGGTCAGGTATAAACATCATTAGCAATGATTACATTTCCGATATGGAGATTTCATGCACTTCTAGTCGCAGTGAAGCAAACGTAGGCATTAGAAACGTGAAATAACATTTGCACTATATGGAAGTGAGTTAAAACCAGTAAATTCAGGTAAATGCAGAATCTGGTTACTTGGGTTATCACCAAAGGCATCGACAAGAAAAGCTGGTCAATTGGCGCAGGCCATCAGTAGTAAAATTATATTTAATTGTATTGTTAATAAAAATAAAATCCTTTATTTTAATATAGCTTTGTTAAACTTAATGAATAAGATACCTGCTGACATGAATAATGTAATTATACCAAGTACGAGGGTTGCTACTTTATTTTCGGGATTTGAAAAAAAAACTATGAGAGATAAAAGTTTACTGTTGGTAGCACTGGAAAGTGTTTCTTGATTAGTAAACATAGTCCACGGCATTCGTTATTGTAGCTGCAGTCAAATGTTAATTTTGATCGTGCGCTTGCTATATATAAAGTTCTAAGATGAGGGTGACTAAAGAGCATTTTTGTGCGATGACTTTATGCGATTTTAAGTGCGTTCTGAGCCACCAAAAATGCTCAAAAAATTACACACCAGCTTTTCCAGACTCTACTCCTTCATGTGCAAAACTCTATATGTGGTATGCAGAGATTACAGCCTTGAAATATGAGATGCACCTGGGGCGTCCAGCAGCTGCAGACAACAACACATTGGTGGTGCAGAAACCATAGTGCAAGTATCAGAAATCCTACACAAATATCTTCGTGTAAGAAAGATTTGTTGTCGATGGGTACCCAAAAACCTCACAAAAGAACAAAAGACAGCAAAAGTAGAATGCTGCCACGGTTCGTCAAAGAGGCAGCCAGCGATGACGATCCCCCTAGTGAAGGCTCAGCGATGTCTAAGTGTAGACTGGTAGATGATTTTCATTTTCTTCTCAGCAACCATTCCGCTCCAGGAACTAAGTGGCTTCTAACTGATACATTACATTTTACTTCCCAAGAGTCTTCAGAAAATTATGAATAAGATCGAAATTTGGGTTAAGTTGATTGTTGCTTCACACGACAAGTCCTCCGCACAGCGCTTTGAAAACAACCGAATGTTTGGAAGAATCGGGAACCATCCACAGTACAATCCAGATCAGACTTCCTGCGACATTTTCCTGTTTTTAAATGTCAAGAAAAACAGAGGAGCCTTCAATTTGGGAGTCCGAAAGAAGTTTCTGAAAAAATTTGACGTGATTACTTCCAATTTATGGTATCTTCAAAAAGCATCGATCCTATTATCAGATTTACTGCTATGGCACACACCCATACCAATCTTTTTATCATGAAGAGGAATTTCTTAGATTGTCTATGTTCCAGAAACTATTGTTTTGTGAACATACGTAAACATGTAAATGAAACTTTACTTCATCAGAGAAAAGGATTAAATGTGCATCAACGATACCGTCATGAACGTTCTGTAAAACTTAATTACAGATATTCACTCGGACGTAATTCTTGGACGACAATAAATGAAAGTTTCAATTTTACAAGTTTAGTAGCCGTATGGACTGAAGCTTTTGAAACGCTCATTTCTTGTGCTACATGACGTAGATTTATTAGAAGAACGTTTAAGTGATGCCCCAATATCACCCAGCCTTTCTTCTGTTATAACCCTACGTTAAGCCAACGAATTTTACTGTTCGGCGATCCCGTTTCTTTAAATCTATTGGCAAGGTTTCTAACGTGGAATGTCAGGAAGTCTGTCTACAAATTGTCTACACACTGGTCGACATGAATCTGTTTTGATGTAAGTGTCGTGCAAAATGCTCGTTGTTGTAGAGTAAATTTTTCAGCGGGAATTTCATTATCTAAATAATCAATTTAATGCACTTACACCATACGTACCTCAAAAGTAATTCGAAAGAAGCACACAAGCAAACACGTATTCTAGCACTTCAAACTGCATAAAGGCAACGACCGGTTACATAGAGCCCGCGCAAATTTTATTTTATTGCCAATACCTCAACCTGTACTAAGTATTAACCGAAAAAGGAATGTGCTCTCACAGCACTGAAGGAAAAGTACGCCTGCCTCTAGAATGCCGCTGTTTACCTTACTTTCCTCAAGCCCCTTTCTCGGATCAAGCGTGACTCGAACTCTCCGTGCAAAGCTGACCTTATACAAGTTATTATGTCAATAGCATGCACTGTAATATTGATTTAATTTCAAGTAAATTAATCGTTCATAAATTTGCGTACTGTAATTCCCAAAACGCCTATACTGAATGAAGATGGTTAAATTGAGTTGCAGCGCCTCCGCCAATGACATTGTTTTACATTTAATACGTCACATCGTAACGTAGCTTAGTGTCAAGCCCCCTTTCTACTGCTAATTTTTTTTTACATACACAGAGCCTTCATTTGGACGCGTGGCCGGTTTCACGGGAAATTGCCTGCTCTGTTTCTAATTCTATTTCCCCCTATGCTGACGCGAAGTCTTTGTGGTGTTCAGCAGTTGAACGTTGTGAGACCACGTATTTCAGTGTTATAGTGTGTTATTGTTGTTATAATGCCAAAAAGGCCGTATACTTTAGCGTACAAAATCTTCATGTATGACTCTTATGTGAACAAACTCTTGTAGAGAAGCGAGACTGAGATTTATAGGCAGATTCCCTGCTGTTCCTGCACCTCACAGAGAAACGGTTTGAAACCTTGTGGGTAGATTTAGGGAAACGGGATCTGTTCTTGATAAGAAACGGAAAGTAAAAGAAAAGAAAGTTTTCCCTCTGTTCTTACAGGGAAAAAAATCGATGACATCGGAGAAGAGGTAGAAAGAAGTCCAAAGAAATCTCTGAGAAAGTTTGCACAGGAATCAGGAAGTTTGCAAACATTGGCTTGGAATGCCACTAAACTTTTAAAATTAAAATCTTATAAGATAACGGTCGTTCAGGGGTTGCAAGCATGCGATATTGTAAGTACAGCAAATTCTTCAATAGCGTGCTTTTTTTTTTTTTTTTGAGTAGTGTTTAACGCCCGTTTTTACTACTGAGGCACCACAGGCGGTGGACACTGATGATACGTGAGATGAAATGATATATTGGGAAAGGATATTTTTTTTTTTAAGGAAGGAAGCGTTCCAGGCCTAGGTTTAGGTACCTCCCCGGCATTTGCCAGTTATGAAGACTGAGGAAAACCTGGAAAAAACCCCAGTCAGGGAGGACGGTCCTGGCGGGATTCGAACCCCAGACCTCCCGCTCACGAGTCCGTGCCTTAACGACCTCGGCCACCCGTGGCGGTAATAGCGTGCTGGATAATGTTAATGTTCGCTCTATTGATCAGCGTTTAATTTTATTTTATGGTCGAAGCACGGTTTTATTTACATGTCCATGTGGCGACACAAAGCAATAGGTATTGGAGTGCAGAAAAACCTGATCCTGTACATGAAATGCTATTGTATGACCAGAAAATTGATGCTTGGTGAGCAGTAGAAATCTATGCGCTTGAATTTAAGGGGCTATGAATATCCTACTCCACCGGCAAACAGAGTGCTTCCCAATGCCAAGCAAATCCCCGTTAAGCCGGCCACGCGTTCAAACGAGAGCTCTGTATTTTTCCATACTTAGTATACTGTACAGGTTATATATTTAGCGCTGCTTGACTTTGTACTTCTAGCTGAACACGCAGTTGCTACAGCGACAAATGCGATGCTTTTGAGATCACTTGAAATGATGTTATGAACGCCTTTAGTTAATATAAGTGCGAAACATGACATATACTCCTTTTGGATTGCATCAGTTCCAAGTACCAAGTCTTTCTAGCGCTAGTAAACACAACGCATCAACTAAGCAATAGAAAGTTTAGACTGTTCTTCAAGGAATGCATAACTGCGTTTTAACTGAATGAATACACTTATGTTTTCATAACAAATCAGTCTCTACTTATCTGTTATCATTATTTCCAGCTACAGGCTCATTAGTAACTACTTATTTGAGAAAGTAGGCTAGGAGTGGTGAAGCACACTTGTAGGTGGGACAAGTATGGAAGGAAAACGCAGAAAAATCCTTAACTTACATGTAGAGGCCCTCGAGGACTATAGTGTTTGTGTTTTCTCTTCTCCGCGAAGTGCAGACGTCACTTTATGAATATGAAATGTTACAGCACGGTAGAAATCCTTTTAGACATCGCTGCATGAAACACTCATGTCGAAAACAAACCTCAAAAGGGGTCGTTCTAGGTTAAAAAGAACTCTCAACCTCATTTTACAAATGCATTTTAGGGGGATCATAGTTTCGTATTTTCAAATAATTTCAGTTAATTCGGGGCCAATGCTTCTATTATTTTTAACACAGAATCTTTGATCCATATGCTTGGGAATAGCTTCATTGTGATGGCAACCAATATTGATTTTCATCATTCTTCAACCCCTGTTTATTCTCACAGACAATAACTGCATGAGGCTGTGATTGAGTCAAAGATGATGTATACAGTAAAAATTTGGGGAGTGTCAAAGGGGTAGACAAAGATGTGCTACATAAAATGTTTTGTTGAGAAGTTCTGGGGTTACCGAAAGGTTCACCGAAGGAGATAAGTTTGGTAGAACTAGGAAGAGTAGAAAGGAAAAGTATAATATGGAGAGAATCTTGAAGTATTGGTGCAGTTGTTTGCAATATTAAATACTACTAAAAGAATGTTTTATGTACCAAAGAGATGTACTGGGAATAGAGAGTTGTTTTCGGGAGGTGAGGAAACTACTAGAAGAAATTGTAATGGAGAATGTGTAGTGACTGTGAAAGAAATGTCAGGATTTTGGAAAGAAGTGAGACAGAGGGTAGAAGATATAGAGAAGCAAGAGACTTGGGCTAGCCTAGAGGATAAGAGTTCTTTAGATTTATATAGAATAGGTAAAAAATTAGGGACGGGACGGTTGTGGAAATATATTCATTCAACTCATAGACAGCAAAATAGTTTATATCAACATGGATTAGGAAACCTTTTGTTATCTGCATGTTGCGCATTGTCTGACAGTTTCCGTATTATTCACAGGAGACAAATACACTAGTGGCTTTAAATGGCTCGCCCACTAGAGATCCAGTGGGTAAAGCAGGATAACTTGGGCGCCAAGCAATTAGTCCACCTCTACCTATGCACAGATCTGTGAACATGGATACTTAAATATGCATAATGCATGAAGTGCGCTTCTCGAGTATCGTTCTCTCAGGGCGAGGGCTTTATTCGCGCAGTAGGTAACATTTTTGAACAATTGCTTTAAAAGCTGATTATCCGTGTCTTATGGTCTGCCTGTTTGCCTGCAAGAGGAGGTCCTGGGTTCGGAAGACTAAGTTGCCTTAGTAAACTTAATTCCGGAGTTTTTCCTTAGGTGGACACCAGGTAATTTTAAATGTCGCACGCCACGTGCTCATTTGCACACTCATATCAACAATAATCGTTTCTTTAGGCCCTGCTGTTGTAACAAAAAAAAAAATACAACTTAAAACTTTAAATTAAGTATTTTTGGACCACGTTGATACAGGCTGTTTTATTGACTACATATGTGAAAATAATCTCTAAAGTTATGGTGTGAATTTTTAAAACATCCTTTATGCCTGTTTGTAGATATACATAAAAATTTCAGTTCAATTTCCATGGGTGAAGTTTTCATTAGACAAAACCTCCCATTAGCAAACATTTACATTTTTATCCGAAGTTTATACCTTTAAAAGTACCAGTCATGATAAAATTTCAAAATTGTATTCTATTTAACACGTTTAATCAGCAGTGAAACATTGGCATTTTAGTGCCATTTAGAGTATTTATATTTCTTGGTAAAATTTGGTAGTTGTAAATTTTATAACGCCTTGATTTTTCTAAGAATTGATAAGGGTATACAATGAGGAAGACTTAGAACAATTTATGATTACTTTGATAAAATTGGAGATAGGTTCTCAATAATCTGGATATCGATATTGAACGATACCCGTCTATATGAGTCAAGACTATCTACAATATATCATAAACAAACATGGCCACCATAATAGATTGCATGTAAGCCATTATTTGTTATATTCTCCCCTTTTTAATTCACGGTTATGTAATTGGTTTATCATTAACAGATTTCATAAATATTAAAAATCTCATTTTCTAAAGAGTCAATGCAAAAGAACCAAAAAATAAATATATATTTTTTCCTACGCAAATACCAGTTTTATGCAAATATAACCTGCTCTTAAGCAAGATTCATTTGTGTGTGTGTGTGTGTGTGTTATTAAACACTTTCTATTACACAAGCTCCTCGTGTAATTTTACTAAATAAATATTCGTTTAATAAAAAACCCTAATGTTGATGTACTTCCAATTATAAACCACGCAACTGCAACGAACCAAATAAACAAACCCATGTGCTTAATAGCCCGAGCCTCAACGTCTGTCATTTTGTGTACTATCGATACCTGCATTGGAGTTTGGGTAGTGAAGTAGATCTTGATACAACCGAAAACGGAGTTATTTTGCTAAGTATCGATAATTGCATTAAGATCTGCTATTTTAGGTGGTCTTGCATGGGTTCATAATATTTCGATTCTTTGTTAATTCAATTATTTTTAATCATTTACACAAGTTGTCACAAAAAAAAAACAAGTATATCAATTATAAACTTCTAAACAGCATGTAGCACGTACCAAGAAATTGGGCACGCTTCTAATCCCAACCGCATAGCAAAGCGGCTCTCTTCCTTGTATTTCTACACATGATCTGGCAAGTGTTATGTCCGAGTTAAACATCACCTACAAGGGGAACAACGTGCTGAATTGCAGTTTAAAATAGATATTTTTGCGTTAATGTCTAGCATATTTTTAAAGTTTTCCGGGTATAACAAAATACGCTGCATATACAAATAACATTAGTTCTGACCAACAATAAAAGAAACATTTGGTAAGCATATTTTGTGATCTGTTAAACTATCTATAATGCGAATCCTGTTATTTCTATCCCGAGGTAAACAAATATGAATGTATCACCCCGCCTTGCATGGTTCCGATTGGTTAAGTAGATCTATAATGCTACAAACAGTTGATGCAACATATTTAATTGTTAGCTCTGGTTAGAATTTATAAACTTGGTTAATAAAAATTGTGCCCGATAAACTTGTGGCCATTTTTCAACGAATTTTCTTGACAGTGTTTCACAATACTAGCAAGAACAGCACGTGCTTCCGCTATGGTGCCTCTTTGCATTGAACCTGGTGCATTGCACAGAGAGAGCAATATGTGCGTAAATGACTAACAATTAAAATGCAAAATACGCTATCTCTCAAGATTATTACAGTATTCACTAATGTTTTCTCGATGAAAACAAGCCCTTATTAAAGATTAAATTATAATTTCCTTTAGGGAAATTCTGTGCATAACAGTAGGGATGTAAGCCGTGCTGACTGCACCACATAGAAGTAACAGCGAACAGACAGTAATTTATCACTATCAAAAATCAAAATCTTTAGCACGAAAGCTAATTTTATATTACTATCCAAAGTCGGTTGTTATGATGAAGTGACATGAGACGGCGCGTTTCATAGTCGACCTTTTTGGGATAATATGAATATAGTTTGGAACTATTTTCATTGTCGTGTGTGTGATAGCCGCGCTATTTGCCACATTTTCGCTAAGCGGTAAATGTCACAACATTAGCAATAACCGCAAAGATGTTTAAACGTCTCATAATAAAAAACACACGCGGCGAGTAAAAAAAAACAGCTTTATTTGTTTTATACTGTTATATTAGTGGGTGAAAAATAATAAAATGAATATATTGTATATTTGTTAACAAAAATATGAAAGTTGAAGTATCAAGACTAAAATACGTATAAATGTCCAGTATTTCGAAAATTTAATTGCGACCCGTCTCTAGTAAAAATATAACATTTATAATAATACAATTAAGATATGCTCATTAGGGGATATATAATTAAAATAACTAATACCTATATAATGACTGTGGATTAATATTTCGGTTTCAAAGCGGACTTAAATTAAATAAAGAGTTCAACCACCAATGAGGTCATTTTGACCTCTTTTAAAATTTAAATGTCCTATTACTGTAATGGTTTCACTGTATTTCACTGTCAATGTGAGCTTATGAATTTTACTAAGTCGTCTCCTAGATCATATGCTTGTTATTACTATTGTGCTCATAATTATTATTATTATTATTATTATTATTATTATTATTATTGTTATTGTTTCATCTTTATCAATACCCTATCATTAGTAGAAATACAATGAGAAATGGCAATATAATTTTATAAGCTAAGAGGTTCTAATTGGCCTATTGCTGAACCTGAAGATTATATTCAGTTCGTTCTGGTACACATTGTTGACTAACCCCATTTTTCCTTGATCTAGATGCCATCAACTTATGAATTCTATTCAATCTGTGACTGAATAGCAGATAGGCCGAAGAAGTTTTATTCTAAAATTAGAAGAAATACGCATTTAATAAATGAAGTCTGCAAAAGGAAACAAGAAGAGAGGAAGAAGATAGGGTGCCAAGGAAGAAACAGATAAAGCAGTGCTAAATGTAGAATTTTAGAAATAAGGTCACTGGAACTTCTAAAAGATGCAAAAAATAGGTCTGTGGATTTTTTTATTTTTTCCTTTCTTTTTCCTTTCTTTCTTTCTTTCTTTTTTGACACTATTTAACATTTCATATCATTAGCGTCCTATTTAATTCAGGGCGCGAAATGGCCGACAAATTTTGCCCAGAGGCCTCTTCTTTCAGGCTTGAGGTTCCTTTTCGTGCCGTAAATCTACGACATCAGACCCACGGCTTTACTTCCCTTATGAATGAAGTCATACTTAGGATTTTTACGCCCGAAAAAATCCATCGATCCTGGCCGGGTTTGAACCCGCGATCTTGGATTTAGGAGGCAGGTATGCTGTGGATCGTGCATATATATACGGGAAACGATTTCTATAGTTTGTTATTCTGCAGTTATCATATAGCCAAAACATTTACAACATATCTTTCTGGTTACGCTTTACATAATACATTATGGGCCGGTTTCATCAACAGATGTTACAAGTTAACATGCCGTTAGACTGCTTTAACATTCACATTAACAAAAATTCTGTTTCATCAACCAATGTTACCTATAACAAAGTGTTATACTTTGTGTTAAGATAACATCACCTTTCCCTTATGTTAAAGGTTTAACAACTGGTAATGTATAGCGATCGTAGACACAGTTGTAGATGTCGAAATTCTATATTTGGATATATTAAGGGAAAGGAATGTAAAATGTAGTTACTTTGACATTTTGACAAAAAGAGCAAGTTTTATAAAGATACACAATTTGAAAAACATTAGGATTGTAGATGACATAAGAGAGATTAAACACTTTTGTGCCTCTAGTCCTTTTAATATTCTTTGCATGAGCAGCATGATTTAACTAGTCAATGCAAACAAAAGCACGAGGGTAGGTTCATAAGTTTCCGATCTTGACGATGAGGATTATCGCGTTCACAAAACACTTATCTACGGTCGTACCAAATAATTGCAGCTGTAGCTTCCCCTCCGCCGTGTTCAGTTGTTCAGATATAGCTGCATAAAGAAGGCTAAGAGTAGAAGATTGTGACATGTTCAAAATGGAGCATCGAAATGTTGTTAATTCTTCACAAAAGAAGGGCCTACTCCAAATGAAATTAAACAGAGATTTTACGGTGTATATGGGGAAGAATCTTCCTCATATTCTACAGTAAAAAAAGGGGCATATTTTTTTGAATGGGTCGAGAAAGCATTGACGATGAACAGCGTGCAGGTCGGCCCTTGGAGGTACTCCCTCCTGAAAACATCGCTCTTGTGGAAGAAGTAATTATGGAAGGCGGCGGCTCAAAGTTGCAGAAATGGCAGCAAGATTGGGCCTTTCTAAAACAACAGTCCTTCGAATTATTCATGAACATTTAAACATGAATAAGGTTAATGCAAGATGGGCCTAGACTTCTTTCCTCGGTCCAAAAGCAGCAGCGAGTCATCTGTTGTCATTTTTGGAGCTCTGCCGTGGGAACGAGAGAGAAGTAATGCGCACCATTTTTACAAGAGATGAAACTGTGGTCCTCTACTTTGTCTAAAAGAGAATCAATGGAGTGATGTAAACCTGGCGAAGCATCGCCTCTAAAGGTCAAGGTCACTCAGTCAACCAACAAGATCATGGCCACAATCTTTTGGAAATGTGAAGGAATACTCTTCATTGACTTCAAGGAGAGGAACACCACAGTAAATGGGGAATGCAGCACAAACTGCGTGCTTCCATCAAAGAGAAAAGGCGAGGAAAGCTGAGTGCTAGTGTGCACCTTCTTCACGACAACGCGCCTGTGCACACAGCTCTTGTTGCAAAGGAAGCTGTGAAGAAATGTGACTTCAAGGAGATTGACCATGCACCCTACAGCTTAGACCTAGCTCCCAGTGACTATTTTCTCTTCTCAAAACTCAAGAAGGACCTTCGAGGAAGGAAATTTCAGTGTGACGAAGAAGTGGTGAATGCTCTTTATGCCGATTTTGCAGACAACATTTCTGACTATTTCGGGGGTTGGTTTGAAATATTAATTCAAAGATGTGAGAAGTGTATTGCAACAAAGATTAACTATATTGAAAAGTGAAATGTAGTTTTTGTCTTTATCATACCTAGAAAATGCTTAGGCCGGAAACTTATGGACATACCCTCGTACATCGGAGTGCGTTCAGAAGTCTATCGGCTTTGACACCGCCTTCTCGATCCGTGCAATGTGCAATGCTCGGGAACCTTAACAACGTGGAAAAGCTTGATAGGAGTCTTATCATATTGTTAAAATATTAATACAATGTTAACAAACAAAATGTTAGCACATTTTTAACATTTGTTGATGAAACAGGTCCAATGTCTACAGAGAGAGAGAGAGAGAGAGAGAGAGAGAGAGAGAGAGAGAAACTTAATATTTGTCATGTATGCTGGTGTGGTTGTATAAGAATAATTCAAACAAAATATATCAACTATCTTTTATTATCTCAATTGTTATCATGTCATTAATAAATTATTATTATTATTATTATTATTAATATAATAAATTAATGTGATTTGACATATTAACAAGTGCATTGAGTATTATGGAATCAAAATTAGATGTCCTTAAAGCGGTAAAAAAGAAATGAAGAAACAAATTCAATTTGTAAACTTCTATACTGATAGTAAAGATGCATATTACACTTTATTACCTCGAATTCTTGTCATTTTATTACTAAACACAATTTATGCATTATAGTATTATTCTGTTGATTATTTTGTCGATAATCTGTGTGTTGTAACAGCGCGGCTATTTTAAGTACATAACTAGCTTCGGAGGTTCTAGTCTTAATAGCCTAACAGAAGTAATGGAAATCTGTAAAGTACCTGTACAAAGTATATTAGCCCTGGCGAATCTGTTCACTGTTTAAGATGATCAGCGTCACCACAAAGTTCCTAAAGGCCGATAGTAGGTCAGGCCGATATCTTGGCTAGCGTTCAGTCCGCACTGCACCATTTGTATCCGTGCGAAACAGTAACACTATACTAAATTCTTCACACGTTCGCTTCTGGGTGCTGGACTCCGTTCCCATCAAGGTCGATATGTATCTTCCTTCATGAGGGCAGTGATCCCATGACACTTACAGACATTAAAACATTTTCGTTGAAATAATAAGATCATTTGTTTATTAGGTAATTTTATATGACTACGAAAACAAGAGGGCAAGGCTGTTGCAGCAAGGATTTCTAATTGTATTTGCAGAGGATATACTGCAAGGATTGGGAACTATTTCTTCTCTATTTTACGTTTCATTACTCAAGAAATTTGGGTACTTCTGCTTCAACGTTTCAAAATACAGATCTTATTCCGCTTGCAGTCATTTTCTGTTTCACTTCATCTCTAGCTCCTCTTTTGTCAATCTTTGTGCACTAATATAAGTTGTCCACTGTAAGGCATTCGGTATAGCCGAAATTTTTACCAATATAATCCGCTCTAAATTGTAATAATCCATAATCAAGTTTGTCAGTCCTGGTGGTCTGCTGATATCCATACTTGCCTCGTAGACCCAAGATCACGGATTCAACCCCAGCCAAAGTCGGTGGATTTCTTTTCGGGCTCAAAAATTCTAAGTAGGGCTTCATTTGTAAGAGAAGAATTTACAGCACTTATGGGAAACTCAAGTCTGAAAGAAGAGGCCTCCGAACAAAATTTATCGGACGTTTCATATCCAAAATTGAATGGGACACTGACAACCTGAGATGTTAAACAGCGTCCGCAAATAAACCAGATAAATAAGTTTGGGTCTTTTGGATTCAAATATATTATAACTGTACATTTTAAAAATAATGTTAATTTTTTTTTATAAACGGAAAACGTGTCATAAAGAATTTACTATATCTGTTAAGCTAATATGGCAATAGTAATAAGTAATAACAACATTTGTGTAGGGATTAAAAATTATTTTAGTGTTGTGAATATATATTGTATTTGTGTGTATATAGATATAAGTACATAAAAATCAAGATCATAAAAAATGACACTGAGGTGAACATTTTACCAGATTTTTCTCAGTTCTCATAAAAGGCAAAAGCCGGGAAAGTACCCTACGGCTGGAAAGCTTCCTACCTTAAAAAACCCCTTTCCGAATTTATCATTTCATTTCATGTAACATCACTGTACACCTCCTGTGGTGCCTCAGGGGTGTTCAATACTAATGAATTATCATTAAAATGTATAGATTGCATGGTACAATAAATATTTACATTATCATACATAATATTTCGAGGGTAGGTTAATAAGTTTCCGGCCTAACCATTTTCTACGTATGACAAAGACAAAAACTACATTTCACTTTTCAATATAGTTAATCTTTGTTGCAATACAATTCTCACATCTTTGAATTAATATTTCAAACCAACCCCCGAAATAGTCAGAAATGTTGTCTGCAAAATCGGCATAAAGAGCATTCACCACTTCTTCGTCACTCTGAAATTTCCTTCCTCGAAGGTCCTTCTTGAGCTTTGAGAAGAGGAAATAGTCACAGGGAGCTAGATCTGGACTTTAAAGTGTGTTCGATCTCCTTGAAGCCACATTTCTTCACAGCTTCCTTTGCAAAAGGAACTGTTTGCACAGGCGAAAACCATCACTCAGCTTTCCTCGCCTTTTGTCTTTGATTGAAGCACGTATTCTGTGCAGTAGGCTAGCATAGTACTGTGGTACTCCTCTCTTGAAGTTAATGAAGAATATTCCTTCACAGTACCAAAAGATTTTGACCATGATCTTCTTGGTTGACTGAGTGACCTTGGCCTTTAGAGGCGGTGTTTCGCCAGGTTCTTGATTCTCTTTTGGACAAGCGATTATAGTAGAGGATCATAGTTTCATCTTCTGTAACAATAGTTTGCAGAACTTCTCTCTCTCTCTCGTTGTCAAGGCAGAGCTCCAAAAATGTCAGACAACAGATGACTCGTAGTTGCTTTTGGACTGAGGAAAGAAATCTAGGCACTCATCTTGCACTAACCTTATTCATGTTTAAATGCTCATGAATAATTCAAAGAATCGTTGTTTTAGAAAGGCCCACCCTTGCTCTATTTCTGTAACTATGGGCCGCCGTCTTCCATAATTTCTTCTTCCACAAGAGCGATGTTTTCAGAGATGAGCACCTCCAAGGGCCGACCTGCACGCTGTTCGTCTTCAATGCTTTTACGACCCATTCGAAAAAGTTTGGCCTATTTTTTTACGATAGAATATGAGGGGGAATGCTTCCCCATATACACCGTCCAATCGCTGTTTAATTTCATTTGGAGTAAGTCCTACTTTTGTGAAGAACTTAATAACAGCTCCATACTTCATTTTGAACATGTCACAGTCTTCTACACATAGCCTTCTTTACGCAACTATATCTGAACAACTGAACACAGCGGTGCGGAAGTTACAGATACTATTATTTACTTAATAGATAAGGTATAACACCAGATAAGGATTTTGTGAAGGCGACAATCCTTATTTGGAAACTTATGCACCTACCCTCCTATTTTGTTTAATTCTAGCCAATCAATTTTAGCACGATAATTCCTTGCTAATGACTTTCAGCCAATGAAGCAGCAAAGTTTTATTTAATTGGCCATTGACAGTAAATGGCATGCTGCTCAGAAATGAATTAGTTATAGTACTTTTTCTCCTACATTCATTAATTTGATTCTTCCTGCTGTCTACCGAACCTGATTATTTCTTTCAGCATGATATTCTGAAAAGTGATTCTTAACCATGATTTTATTTCTTTCTGTGTTTGTTGATATTAATTACACGGACATGCGAAATGAAAGGGATTGAGACTTCTTTGGATTTCAATAATAATTTGAAATGTTAATTCAGAAACCAAACCAAGCGATGTTTTTTCACGATTTTCAATTGACATTTGAATTAAGCGGAGTAACTGCTATATTTTATTCACTACATCATGTCAGAGTCTTGTGCACTTGAAATGTAGCGTTTGCGGCTGCTAAACCGGAGGTCCTGGATTCGAATTCCGGTCATAACAAGTTGTTTGTATAGATTTTTTTTCCGAAGTTTTTTCTTACTTTCAGAAGATGAATGCCAAGGACTCCCGAGTTCATCTGCATTTAATTTCATTCTGTTTATAACTAAAGACTTACACCTACAGAATTCACGTTCAATATACAGATGTCACGAGAAGAGTAATGCAGTCAAAGCCACCATAAACAACATATTAACAAAAATAGCAAACGCATTTAAAATATAACATTTGTTTATTTGACAGTAAAAACAAGTAATGTATTCCATAAACATTTACCTGCTATTTTTTTATTTGGTTTATTTATAGACGCTCTTTAACAGCTCAGGTCATCAGCGTCCCATTCAATTCAGGGCGTGAAACGACCGATAAATTTTGCTCAGAGGCCTCTTTCTGTCTTGGAGTTCTTTTTCGTGCCGTAAATGTACGACATGAGAACCACGGCTTTACTTCCCTTCCGAAGGAAGTCATCCATGCTCCTTGGATCTTGGGTCTACGAGGCTACTACGATTACCAGGAACGACATTAACGGTTATGTTGGTTTACTGGTTCAGGAAACTGCTCTTTTTGACCGTTACGTCGATGTGGTGCTATAGTCGTGTACATCTCTCTTTAACATCCAACAAAGTCCGTTATCATACTGATGTTCCACTTTCCTTGATGCTAAAATGAAATCTTCACTCACAATTCCAAGATTTTCAGATGAGAGTGTAAAAATTTAATTTTGAAGTCATGTTGCATCCAAAATTTTGTTAACATACGCTATTCATCATTTCCTCGTAGCTTCTTGATATCCTTGTAAGTTCCACGAAATTTGATGGTTACATTCCTAAATCCAATCTAGGCTTCTGTGTTAGTGATCGTCATTGTGTTTTCAAATGCCTGATCTTGCAAGTTTCCTGGTATCAGTTTACCTAATGACAAAGCTGGAAATTTCTCGCACAGGTACCTCAAACAAAGGCCTGTGCGAACTCTTCATTCGGCCCAGTTTAACGTACAGTGGTGGTAACAACGCAAGTCTACTAGTGATTGGTGATGGAGTTTCTTCGTTTCCACCTCAAACATTTATCGTTGTATAGGGCAATTTTTTCTTTGCCATTTTTTGTGTTGAGTCCTGTTGTCCCACTCACATATAAAGCATGAACACTTTGCAGATCTAGCAGTATCCCTTGTACCTTTAAATCCACAGTTATCTGCCAGTCATAATTCCTCTACTTGTTCAAAATTAATGCAAGTGTTTCACGTATGCGATTGGTAGAGTTTCATCCTTGTTACCAGTAAAATTGTCTTTACAAGTTCTGCTTGTTGTTCGGTCGAAAAATTATCATGATAATGAAAGCTCATTTAAATCACCGGAAAACTATCATTTTATACTTTCATGGTTTACAGGTATTTGAAGCTATATATGAACGTAAGTTATTTAGTAAGTTACAATATGTATAAATAATAAAATCATTTTTTTTAAAACTTGTCACATAAAATCCAGCAAAAGTAAGTTTTTTTTAATAAAAAACCTGTGTAATTCAGATGCGAGTTTATTCTCAGAACAGCCTCATAATAACCTGTCTCTTTTGATAAATTAAAGAAATTCCTTTATTGAGAAAGTGTTTACGCAGTCAATGTTACAAAGGATTATAATTACTTATAATGTTGCAATAACACCAATAAATCCCTGCTACGACCGGAAATATTCTTCAGATAACAAAAAATTTAAAAGATTTCATTGAATATCTTGTGTTCGCATGCACTTCCAGCAGAAAGGGCTGATAAAGCTGTTAAATCGGTTTTTGGAATGCTTTTCTCTCTCTCTATAAACGCGAGAAACTGCCTAGTAAGCAAAGGTCATCGATTTGCTATGACGTGTCGAGACATCGCAGACTTATAAAAATCCCCCTGTCACGTACAGACCTTGCGGACTTTAATAGCTCAGCAAATAACACCAGCTATGGCTTCAGTTCATGGGCATCTTTATTTTCTTACTGTCTGCTGACTTTTATTCTGAGAAGCATCGAAGCGCAAATAGTGCTATCGACTCATCAACAGCAACAATATATTTGGGTTTTCCAGTATAATATACAAATAATGCAGTAATTGACATTTTTAAGTTGTTCTAGAGAAGAGCGAACGTAATGAAACAGACTTTTAAAACAATTGCATCAGTACGAGGGCTGTTCAATAAACGATCATATAATTATGACGATCTTTCTCAAAGTAGTCCTCGTTGGATGCAATTCTCCTATGCAGCATTCCTGCCAGTCTTCAAAGACAGGGTGGAATCCATTTTGACGTCCTTCAGAATTGCCTCCTCCGCAGCCTTCACGAACACTTCTGCTGATGGGAAATGTCTCCCCCCCCCCCTCACGAAGCAGTTACTTCATTTTTAGGAAAAAAGAAATAAAGTCACACGGGGCTAAATCTGGGCTGTAGGCAGGATGAGGGGCACACTTCACGTTGATTTGGTGCGACCTTCAGCAACAACAATGTGCGGTCAAGCATTATTGTGGTATAGCATCCAGTTTGTTGCACGGAAATGTGGCCTTTTTCATCTCTGTAGTATTGCCCTGATCAGTTGGTGTGAAGGTACGACATATGACAAACCATTCTTTGTGTGTGCATGCTGGCGATGATGGAATTTGCACGCATAGCTTTGCTGTTTTGCTCTCAGAATCTCCAACTGCACGCGAACGTCCTTTTGTTCGGGAATCAACAGTCACTGGAAACCACCGAGCACAAACACTTCTCATGTGCACCTTTTCAATCACCAAAGTGTGGATGGCACTCGGTGAAATTTTTAGAATTTCTGAAAGTATTCTTATTATTATTCGACGATACTCTGTTAATGTTTTCCTCCATTATTGAACAAACTGGAGTTCCGTGTTCACCTAACATAGAAATTGGTAGTTTCCTATCTTTAAACGTTTCTACCATTTTCGAACTTAGCGACAGGGCTTCCTAAATGTGTTGAGACGAAAGCACAACTTCAGTGCAGCTGTAGGTGGAGCACAAATATCCCCATTTTCACATCTTTCACAGGCGGGAACCGGAAGTGACAACAATGAAACTAGAACAAAAGTTGTAAAGTTTAATTTTAGAGTGAGGAAGCATGTCTGTATAAAATATGAGCATTCTTTATTGAACATTTCTCTTAAAATAAAAAATAAATAAAATCCTGCACAAAAAGAGGAACTAGCTTATTGCATTTTAATAGCATAGCAATGACATTCTCGACTTTTTATCTAAGGTATCTCGAAATGGTTCTGTTATATGAGTTTTAGACTGTCTTCATTTTTTTCATTATGTTTAAACTCAACCGTGTAACAGGTTATTTTTCCAAAGGTCTAATATAGTTATATGAATCCTTTTTCAAAATCTGCAGAGAGATTCACATAAAAGGCGAAATTTATGAAAACGTTGTGTTTATTGAGCACTTTTGGATGCAATTTTATTTAAACAACGCGACAATGCGATACGTTGTTGATTTGTTTTATTTACGGACGCTCTTTAACATCTCAGATCATCAGTGTCCCATTCAATTCAGGGCGTGAAACGGCCGACAAATTTTACTCAGAGGCCTCTCTTTCAGGCTTGAGGTTTTTTATCGTGCCGTAAATGTACGACACGGGACCCACGGCTTTACTTCCCTTCCGAAAAAAGCCATACTTAGGATTTTTACGTCCGTAATGGATACGTACGGAACTTGTGTTTGTTAACTTTTGAAAGATGTCCGACTAGTGTTGCCACAATCAGGGATGTTAAATTTTCCTCCCTTTAGCTCACAGTTGTCTTTAGGACATGCTTTCTTTCTAGAGGGTGAGCAATGCTTGACGCAACCGCGGGACCGGTCGGCAGCGCTATGTCGGCAGAGGCGGGGAGCATATTTCCCCTCCGCTGCGCGAGGCTTTCGTGTGAGTTGAAATTTTGCAAGTAGAACACCGCTGACACAGCAGCCTGCCTCGCCGGCTGGCCGCACGCTTCGAAACCGGTTGCGTGAAGTATTGTTCATTCTGTAGAATGAAACTGGCAAGCATCTCAATGCAAGTATGGCAAACGTGGCAGAAGATACCATAGCTCGTTTGCAGAAATCTCCTAAAAAGCATTATGACTTTTTTTCTATTTCTTATATTCATAAGCGACAAAGTAACAGAATTGAGGACATAAAGGGATGCTGTTCACGAGTTGCAGGAGTCAGATAAGGAGAAATGAGTATGATTATTGATTTTCATTGTACAATGAAAAATGTATTGTGAGAATGACTTAAGAGGACAGAGTTTCGGTTGGAACAGAAACTTTCGGTTAAAACTGTTTGTACAGAGACTTATCTCATAATGGTTATGAAGACCATAAAAACATTCACCTGTGCAGCATTTCGTTTGGCTCGTAGAAATTGCTCTTCTTCAAAAATGTGCATAAACATTCTCTATAAAATGTAATACATCCGACCTCTGAATGTATCTTTCTTTAGACAACACAAAATACACTGACACGCAAAGAAATGCAACACCTAAAATATTTTGAATATTTTTAATTTTACGCATTATTACATGTGAATTATTATAATTCTTTACATTTTTTGAACATTAAACACCTTTTCAAACATTCTGCCCCACTTTTATGTATTCAGATATCATTTGAGTCCATAATTTCATTTATTGTATGAGAATGAAAATGAATGCAATTTAATCACAGCTTTACACCTCGGTCTATTGAAATTGTCTAATAGCTTTTCTGTTACATTAGTTTTCTTCTATTGTTGAGATATTTCAATCAGTTAACATAATTTTATGCGGTAAAGATGCCGTTATTTCGAGAGGAGGCTGCTAAAACAGGTGTCCTATTACACGCGATATGTAGCCCAGGTGTTTACGAGTCCATGTCTCTACTATACAAAGGACATACCAATGGTTTAGGAAACTTGGTGTCTACAGCAGAGGTGACATCTGCCAGAGATGAACAATTTCTGCGGCTGCAAGTTTTGCGTGATCGTCAACAGCAACCATAGAAGCTCAAAACGGCTTGCAAAGTGCATCAGGAGTCAATATCAGCGTGAGAGCAGTGAGAAAGAGATTTGAATAAGCTCATCTCTAGAAGACCAGTCAGAGATCCGATTCCTTGCCTACCAGCAACATCTGCAAGCACACTTTGTCTTTGCTCGTCAACACCTGCAGTGGACTGAGAAGCAATGGGAAGCTGTCCTATTCACGGATGAGTCGAGGTTTCGTCTAAGATCGCCTGATGGCAGGGAAAGAGTATGGAGCAGGACTGAGAAAGGTATGATCCTTGCACCTTTTCATTCACAGTGGCTTTCAGAGGCGGTTTCGTCATGGTGTGGGCTGGTATCAGAAGCCAAGACAGAGTTGGTTTTTGTGGAGAACGGTGCCCTGGATGCAAACAGTACATTGCGGAAATTCTTCAGGAGCATATCCACTATGCTCCATATGTTGTAATGATTTCCGCTTCATACATGACAATGTCCGTCCGTGGGCCATATTGTGACAAGAGTACACGCGTAAGGGGGGAATCCAGACACTAGTTTGACCAGCACGAAGCCCTGACCCATTGAGCATGTTTGGAACATAATGGGGGAAAATGTTCATCAAAGCTCTGCTGATAGCCTCAAGAACTTTGGGAGACTTTGCGTGAGCAATGAGACGCCATACCACAAGGAAACTAAGGACCTTGATCTGCAGCATGCCCGTAAGGTTGCAAGCTATAATACAAGCCAGAGGAGGAAACGCCTGCTTCTGAAAGGGCGTGTTCAACACGGAGTATTGAAATATGTATCGTTGTGTTATCAATGCAGGTGTGTTGTCTTTTGTTATCCTACACGTAAGCATGAGATCACATTGTGAAATGTGATTAAATTGCATTCATTTTCATGTTCATACAATGAAGGAAATTATAGACTCAAAATGATGTTCAGATACATAAGAGTGGTTGCAAAACATTTGGAAAAGTATTTAATGTTAAAAAAGAACGGAATCATAATAATTTACTTATAATAAAGCGTAAAATTAAAAATAATAAAACAATTTTAGGCCCTGCACTTTCTTGCCGCTCAGGTATATGCAAGAAGAATAATAGATTACATAAACACCTGGTTGATAATACCGTATTTAGATTGAACGTGCTTTGTGTTATTCTGTGCTAGAGTATACCGTTCTATGCTTGTAATTCCTGTGTCATTTGCTTTTTCATCTGTGGAATGTACTTTTTGTTCAGACATTGTCGTTGTGAGAGAATTCTTATGTATATAATTTTTTTAAGAATATCACTGGTTATACCAACTAAAAGAAATGTTGCAGGGATGAAAGCTTTTATAGCCTTCATAACCATTTTGAGGTACCGCCACTGGTCGTTAAGACATGGACTTGTGTGTGGGAGATCTGGGTTTCGATTCCTGTCAGAACTATCATCCTTGACTATATTTTTTTTTCCTCCTGGTTCTCAGTCCTCATAAATGACAAATGCCGGGGAGGGATTCTAAACTTTAATCTGAAACGTTTTCTTCCTTACAAGGATTCCTTTCCCAAATATTACTTTGTCTCATGTGTTCAACGCAAATGGTGCCTCAGGAGTGAAAACGGGCGCTAAACATAATTTTAAAAAAAAAGTGCTGTAATTCCCCGTACAAATTTCAACCGAAAATTTCTGTTCGAGTCGAAACCCATCTCTTGACAATGGCATGCTGTGGTGGTTATGTTTGCCCTAGCAGTAAATTTCTTGTATTGGTAATTGAAAGATAAGCAATCGATCAAATGACATGACTTTATTTTCAAGTTCTAATTATTATGCTCTTTTCAGAATTCTTAATAAATTTCATAACGCATTCATGATTTATTAAATTTAACAGTAACAACATTAAGTTTAAAACACAATCTTTAAATACAAAACGTTATGGTGTGCTACGGGCCAGTTGTATAAACGTTGCTAACTGGAGATACTTTTAACTGTATTTTAAAAAATAACAAGAGGTTAATCATAATTTATGTTGCTTAAAAATAACCTTAGACATGTCACCTAGAGTTTCCAATAGCCAACAAACCTATGGCAACACCGCGAAATAATAGAGAAATTCGTGTTTAGAGCGAGTTGATTTCAACTGTTCAACATAAGAAAAACAATTATTCGGTTTCCCGCCTCCTAGACTGCTTCCTCCTTAATATATTCAAACATAGATAATGAAAATAAAAGCGAATGGGAGCAATAAATTTTAGCAAACATAATAAATATGTTATTATTGATCTGATGCTAAAATATCAGGAAATATATATACACTCGCATTTGATCTCAAATAAATATAAAGAGCGTACATGGAGGGAAATTGTCAATGAGTATAATAATTCTATTCTGAACACTTCTGCATTACAACCCCCAGGCGATATAATGGGTACGCGTGTGCAGTCTATAGCACCTAAAACTCCAGGAAAGTTGCGAGTGTTATAGAAGTCTGGCATCATTTTCCTTACATCACCCTCTTCGATAGGTATTTTAATGAACTGGTGTCTCAGAGCTGGTATTACTTTAGTAACTTTATGGATGATCTATTGATCATTCCTTTCTTCACTTGAAATTCATCTCCAATAACTATTTGGAAGCTTCCTGTCGCATAGAACCTTAAAGTTCTATGTACAATAAACATTGAATTCAAAGCAGATGCTTTCACTTAGTTTGTGATTGTAATCGGGGATGAAACGTCTGTTCCAGTTCTTCGACATCTTTTGCTAAGCGAAATTGCATTTTTAATTTTCTGTTATTCAGTTCTAGGAACGGGGTTTTTTCTTTCTCCCGTGAAATACACGAGGAGCATTGTGATTGTTCATCTTCGAATGAAATGTAGGAGTAATCAGAAATCCGTACAATATACCGCTTGTAAGGTTAACTTAACATAACCTATAATTGAGCGCAACTCTGTTGTAATTACGTGGAAATGAAAAGTGAAACATTGAAGAAACTTTATCTACAGGTATTAAAATAAATGTGACTGAGTATATTATTTATAAATGAAGTTTTTATGCCTCTGTGCTCTGAGAAATATTTTTATTTAACAGTTACTAAACTCTGGTTACTGCTTTAACTGGTGAAATTTCGCGAGTTAGATTTAATTTGAGGTTAAGACGAAGTAATCTTAAATTAGTATTTATACAACCAAAATTCCCAAGTTAAGTATAACTAATGGCTAATTTTATGCCCTAAACTCAATTTAACTCTTTATACAACTAGCGCTAAATGTTTTATGCAAATTCTATATTAAGATCCAGAAATTAAAAATACACACATAATTTTAAAACGTTTACAATGTGTTTATATAATAAGGTACAGTCCAAGTACAGTAAATGTTGTGCCAGCATGACTCCACTTGACGCCAGCTAGTATTTTATTCGTATAACAAGGACAGGCTCTTTACTTTACCCTCTTAGCGCTTCTTGGTGGAAACGAGAGCATTACGCATGCGTTAAATCAGTGGAATGAACATAGTTCCTCCTCCATGCTCAGTTAGCTGGTCACCACAACGTTAATCGCCGCCAAACGGAGGGACAAGGAGAGAGTTGAACTTTACGATACTGAAAGTGGAATGCTTAATGTAAATGCTCAAAGCTGCAAATTTAAAAGCCCATTAAAATACTTAAGTAAGCATGTTGGGATGAATGCACGCCACTGATAAAACTGGAACCGAAAGTGTAGTTTGTTATTCTTTGAGCGTGTTCATGCGACTGTAGTTCTGCTGTAAAACAGACGGGAGATTTGCCTGCAGACATTTCATGCTGCTGCCCGTATACGTCAGTGTGCATTTTGTTCTAATAATGATGTTCTATAGAACGTACCATTACCGTTACAGGGATGTCCCTATTTCCCCTATTTTATTTGTAACTTACGTTAATGAAATAAGAGAGTGACAGGATAAATGTCAAGAGAATTTCAAAATAAAGAATTCTCTTTTGACGACAGAATTATACCAGATAGTGAAAATGAATTACATGGAACACCGCTTATTTTAGAGAAAGCAATACAGATATGCGGTCCTTCTGAATAGAAGGCTAAATGTATGATATTTAAAGGAAAAGAAGTAAGAATAAAATATTAATCAACATTAAAAAGGCTTTAAAAGTTAAATATTTTGAAGAAATGTTGATAAATGGGTAGTACCAAAGATTGGACGATAAATTGCAAATGTGAATTGTTCGTGAGAAACGATATATTCAAAAACTTAAAATGTCTGTTCCATTCATTTACTTAACTATGAATTCAATGATTATATTCGTTTTTCTGTAAAAAGTCGCAGTTGTTCAGCCGAGGTCTCTGAAAGTTAGTGGCACTTCAAAACTTTAAAAGCACAAAAACAATTACCAAGGGTAAGTCATTGCAACTTTTTTTTCTCGCGATAAGGTATGATACGAAAAATCCAAGATGTACGATTGAAAGTGTATGGCATTTATTGTCGAGTGAAGCCACCAACGGCAGTCTGGATGTAAGAAGTCCTGTAGTGTAGAAACAAAATACAGGCAACCGGACAACATTGGTTTATTATGGCATGAGCAAAAGTATTTGTCTGAAGATAGAATGAAACGATATACGTTTTAGATGATTGAGTCTATCGTTAAAAATTTTGCTTATTTCGTGTTCGTTCAGGAGCCAAGGTGTGAACTTGATTGACATTGTTCAAAAGATCTGGACTTTTGATGTGTACAGCACGGCAAGGCGCAATTGTGGCGCCAAAAAGACCTGTAATGCTGGACATTCTCAGTGGTCTCCTTATGCACTGGATGACACACAAGCACATCTTGACTGTCATACACTAAAACGACCATGACTTTTGTTGGTGAAGGAGTTTTGTGAAACTTGTTTTTGCGTGGTGACCCAGGGTGACGACATTCACTGAACTGTCTGTGAGTTCTGGTTAATGTCCCTTGCCCACATTTCATCACTTGCAATGATGTGACTCAACATGACACCCCCTTATTCTGAAATCTCGCCAGATTGATGCGAGATGTTTAGTAGCGATCCACTTGTGTATCTCAATTAACTCATGCTTCACCTACTTTGCACACATTTTCGGCATGCTCAGGTTTTCCCGTAAAATGCAGTGCACTGTTTTTTGACGTAATTCCTGTTTGCTCTTCTAATTGCACAAGTGTCCAATGTCTTTCATCGCTCCACCACCATCACAATACACCCTTGTCCGTGGATACAGATTGCTGTTTAGAATGACGTACATCGAAATCTTTCAGTTCCTTCTGTTCTCTAAAATTCTTCTCTTGGGGTTGTTGATTCTGATGAAATGTTTTGCAAGTTACAGACAGGAACAGTCAAGCCTTCACCATGGGACACAGGCAGATGTACTGAAGACACAGCTGAGTAATTTATTTTATGTCCAGTTTTGCTTCAATGTCCTACAATATTTGCGAGGCAGAAATAACAGAATGAACAATGGTCTTTTGCCTCACACTACACCACTGAAACAGCGAATAGCATGACTCGAGATTTCCTTTCAACCATTCTGCTAGAATAGTGGAGGTATGCAGGCAACATGAGGTGCGAAATTATGTTGATACCAAGAGGACAATCACGATATAGTTTTTATGCCTTCTTTACTACGTAGGTCATTTTAAACTTTCTCGGCCTGTCGAAGGAAAACGATTTGAGATATTTTTAACATAGTCGCATTGTAAATCAATACATTTAGCCCAATGACTTAACAACTCTTTAATATACTCAGTAAAATAAGCTTTATCCAACTGTGAAAAATAAGCGTCTGTCTCAGCTTCAGCCTTATCATTAGAAGTGAATCTTCGTCCACCCAGTCAATTCTTCAAATTTAGGAAGAAAAGTAATCCCTGGGAGCCAAATCCGACGAATATGGCAGATGTTAAAGTACTTGGTAGCGAAGATGGTGCAAATTTGCAGTAACAATCCCAGATGTGTGTAAAGGTTATCATAATGAAAGAGAACTTTCTTTTTCACAAGGTGTGGACGTTTAGCCTGAATAGCATCCTTCAGTAATACTCCCCAGTGATATTTCTATCATTCTAGAAATAGTCCACGAGCACCATACCATGAGAACCCCAGAAAACCATGGCCATGACATTTCCTGCAGCTGGAACCGGTTTTCTTTTCTTATCTTTTTTTTTTCCTTGCTTTCTTTGATGCACTTTCACCTGTTGCTAACCACTGTTTGGACTGCTCCTTCATTTCTGGCGTGTAGTTATGAATTTATATTTCATCTGCTGTTATAAAACGTCAGAGAAACTCACTGGAATTGCGTTTAAACAAGTCTAAACATTCTTGCGAAGTGTTTATTAGAATGCGTTTTTGGCTCATCGTTAACAAACGCGGCGGTACCCACAGAGCGGAAAGTTTTCTCATATGTAGTGGCCATGGCCTATCGAGGTCTTTGCAACGTTAGTTACCTCGCCCACTTAAATCGGCGATTACTGAGTATGGCATTGAATTTTTGTCACAATCTCGTGGGTCGTAGCAGTTTCAGGACACCCTAGCCTCTTATCATCTTGAATGGATGTAAGACCACGCTAAAATTCAGTAACCCACTTTATAACCGTCGAAAAAGAAGGAGAATAATCCTTTAATATGCAATGTAATTCCTTTTGTATTTCTGCTGAAGTTTAGCCCTTCAAAACGAAATACTTATCACAGTTGGTATTACAGTTATTTTATTAATTTTCAGAAAATGTTAACACTAGTTTGTTTGCATGATCGTCACAACCAAGTGGCTATACTTACGCGTCTGAACGCATTTAGAACACCCTTCGTAAATTCAGTGGTTGGCTTTTTTAAGTTTCTGAAGTGAATTTTCCGCGCATGTAACAAAAAATGTTTGGGGTGGTTTACACGACAACAACATTTACCAATTGCCATTACTACTAATGTCTAAACAACACAAAGTTTCATTATCTCTCACAAGAAACACAAACTGAGGTAACAAAAACTCACAATATACAAGTTAGATGAGGTAACTATGATAATAATTGCATCGTGCGTGTTTCAACATGTGCTAGACCATAAAAGCCTCTTTTGGAAATGAATGAATGGTGTTTAACGCCCGTTTTTGCTACAGAGGCACCACAGGCGATGGACACTAATGATACATGAGAAGAAATTATATATTGGGAAAGGATTTTATGGAAGGAATCGTTCCAGGCCTAAGTTTAGGGTATCTCCCCGGCATTTGCCATTTATGAGGACTGAGGAAAACCTGGAAAAAACCTCAGTCAGAAAGGACGGTCCTGGCGGTATTCGAACCCAGACCTCCCGCTCACGATTCCGAGACTTAACGACCTCGGCCACCCGTGGCGGTTCCTCTTTTGGAGAATATCTTGTCATGTAGTGACGTAAAATTTTAAAAATCCTAACACTCTTTACATCTAGTGATTATTTTTAGAACTAGTGTAACTACAATGTGACTTTATATTATAAAAAGAGCATGTAAACAAAACAATAGGGAATAGCGAAAGACTCAAAATAAAAAATCGAAAAATCAAAATTACTATCAAACCTTGCTTGCTAGAACATTTTAAAAGGCCGATTCGGGTTGTGTGTACAAAACTATGTATTAATTTACATACAACATGTCAGAATGCAAAATGGTTGTTGACTAGTGAAATTAGGTATTCTTAAGATAACAGGTATCAGTAGTCTGCAATATGCAATTTAGTTTATGATGTTCCGACAGTTATCCGAAGAATCATGTCGTAATAACAGGTAATAGAGAATCCGTCTCCTGCTGAGTGCAGAGTTATCATGCGTTAGCTCCATTTAGCGTAACGCTACTGCCATGGAACTTGGACATATGTGTAAATAACTTTTCCTATCCATTTATACGTTACATGTTTTCCTATAATAAATATTCTATTTATTTAGAATAACTCTGCATTTTCCTTGCCACAAAAAGTTACAGATAAAATCAACCCCGCATGCTGCGAGGGATAGCTACTTCCGTAGACAGACAGACAGATTCACCTGGTCTATCTTTTGCGGAAGCTGCAGTGTATTCGAAGCGTGTCCCGAGGGAGAGAAGACTGGAACACGGGTCGCTGGTTTATTGGCTCTACACACAAGTTTCCTGGAAAGAGGCAACTCACCACTGCTAGCAGCCGGCTTAAAAACTTTACTTCCTTCCCTTCCCTTGGGTTACTTATGAACTGTCAATACGGCCCTGTGTACGTAGCACGCCGCTATCACGTATTGAAACAAACAGTTGCTAGAATTATTGCCACACAAAGACCCCTTCCTTTCCATTCCCTAAGAGCACGCGAATATTTCTGACAGAATTATATTTAATAACGTGCTGGCAAGCATGGCGTCAGTGATAAACAATAGCTGTACTTTCGAAGCAAAAATACTATGAGCTGAAATGTCTACATCGCTACAGAACAAGCGGTCTAACGATAATCCACCAGTTTACTACTCAGACTAGCGACACTGGAAACAGCCGAGTCCGGGAAGAGGAATGGCTCCAGTATAATTATACACAGATGCTTTTCTGAGAACGGGAGCGGTCGTAAATACACACAGCAGCCTCTTTACTTTACGGAATCTACTGCTTTTAAAACAACTGCCGAACTACAGAGAACTATCACACTGGGAGTGACTTCATCTTACATCCAAAATTCAGCAATACAATCAAATAATTAGAGCGTATAGACAAAACCTATCGATAGCAGTTTATAGGGTTAGAGTTTCGAGTTTGACTAAAATTATGCAATGAAAGAAATACAATTTATGTAGTTTTAAAAATTCAACTTATTTTCAGATTGTTCTAGAATACATTTCGGTAACAATTCCATTACCTTTTCACAAAAACAAACAAAAGCATTGAATCAAAATATGCATAAAGAAGAGCATAATGAATTTGCGGTGCTTTTCTGCTCAGGGACTAATTCGTTCAACGTTTTTTCTCACAAAAAGCATGAACACTTGCCACGAGTGAACATTTCTTTCGTTCAGCACCTACACACACTGTTCCACACTTCTTTCTGACATTTAACCCAGTCACCTTTTAAAAAGGATTTAGGTGTTATATACCTTACGTTGCACAACCCAAAAGGAATATTCTCTTTCTCGTTTTTTACAGTAACTTGATCAATCTCCTCTTCATCACTTGTGGGTTCATTTATCCCTTTGGCAAGACTATTGGATTTTCGCTGCATTTTCAACCTGCGTTTAGCCGTAACTTCTACATCGAAGGTGAGACGTTTTGTTGCTGACCCCTTTCGGGGTTTCTTGCCACATGTTTCGCATGTGATGGCATATTGTAACGAAAGGGGTGTCTTTACGGTCTCTTTGCTTCCTTAAGTGGCTAACCCTGCTTGAGACGATCTTTGTGCTAGAGGTATGAAATTCAACATTTTATCGAATTTCTAGTAGAACTGAACGGATTGGTTGAATGGATAGATACCTACACAATTGCCAACATGTTGCTTGCTGCTTTGCACCATGCTTCAGAGCACAATTTCTCAAAGTTAAATTTGGAAATAGATGAATTTGGATTGTTTTGGACGAAATGTGTAGTCTGTTGGTAGCAAAATGATTTAGGGGCTTGAACACTGTCCTATCGAGGGGCTTTAAGGCATGAGTTGTGTGACGCGGCAGGCTAACTATTTCAATTTCATTCTCTCTGCAATAATATAGACTGTTCACATTGGAATGGGAAGTGTGTTCATCATATCAATAAATATCTTCCTTGAGGTCGATTCCTCTGAAAGTGATGTAGCCACTGCAAAAAGATGTCCTCATTTATGTACCCAGAATCTGTCATAGTCACCTCAGATCCTGTGGGTAAATCACTTTGTACACCTCTCTGAACCTGACCCGATTGAAAATACCAAACTGTAGTATAAAAACGCCGAAGCAAATAGTGCCATTTTCCCCTTTTTCACACTTCACTGCTTGATAAATTCCCAGTTTGAAATGACTGTATATTAACAGGTGGGTTTCATATAGATACCGATATGCTATAGAGAGTGTGCCCCACCTCCCATTCGTTGCTATGGTAACTATGTTACGCTTGTGCAAACAATTATGGTTTAGAATACAGGCAAAAGTTTCAAACAATGCTTTAGAATGATTTGTGTCTTTACGAGCTTCTATTGATTTCATTCAGTATTATTACGAATAAAAAATATCCCACTGCATTGAGAAGACTTTGAACGTTACACATATTGAAATGGATATTGCTGTGTAAAAATAAGTTCGTAAGCTGGTGAACAAATTCGAGGAACGGAGCAGTTGCCAATAAAAAGCGATCTTGTAGACCGAAATGAACAGAAAGAAGTGAGTGTGGTTCTAATTTTACAAAAAGTCTAGTGCCCTATTTCAGTGCCCGTGATTCAGAAAAACTAGTCTCCATTCTAGTATTACATGTTTATTTTATTTACAAGTGTGTGTTTCTAGAACTTACGAGAGTAAACTACTAGTTACTAGTGTGACAGACTGACAGACTCAGCGTGCGATTTTGTTTTACCAGTGTTTTGTTTCACGAAACATTTGTTCTTATAATATTGCGTATTGTTAACTAGTGGAATTCTACCCGTAAATCTCGAAGGGCAAATTTACATACCAGTGTACATATTTTAGGTTGGGTATAGATTCTATCAATTAAGCTCGGTGCATTTTAATAATAAAGTTCAATAAGTGTTATTTATGGAATATGTGATATCAAATCCACCACCCATTTCCGTACTTCTTAAATTATATATTTTCAACAAAAATACGATAGAAACTGAGCTACTTACACCATTATTTGTAGATAATAATATGAATAACTATTGTGAATGTAAAACAAAAGTACTTACCGTTGATTGTTGATGTTTGACCAAAATGTGTCCCTCGCATATGCGTAATTTATCTCCGATGTAATTAACCCCAAAGCTTTTATAACTTGCGTTATTATTTTCTACATTTCAGCTTTGTCTTTCTTCGTAATTTTGTCGGAGAGTTGCCCAAACAGCACTTCTTTATGTTCATTAATTAAATGCAGCACTGTTACTTTGTTATGAATATAGATATTCTTTTCGATGGGGTAAACATAATGGTATATCTTGGGTTGAATATACATGCCGGGTAAACAAAATCGCATCAACAAACTTCGTGGAGTAATAAATATCCCCTAAACAGCCTTCTCGACTCTTGGATACAGTCGCTACACTAGTAATTTTGACAAGTGACTAATGACAAAATCTTATAACTCTGTCATTGTGAAATAAATGTTCGTGAAACAGGTTTAACTAGAAGTAGTGGAATTACGTCTAGTAAGTGGTAAACTAGTGGACTAGTTGTTTCGTGAAGTTCATGAAATTCCACATATAATGTTTGTAGTGCTAATAAAGTTGCAATAGGTTTGAAAAAGTGTGGCAAATTCTGAGAAGACTTCTTCCTAAAAATGTCTACACTTTTTGAACTCAAAAGAACAAGATAAGGAAATTCGTCACTTTTGGTTTGCAAATGCTAGCAGAAATTCGAAATAACGTTAAATGACTACACAAAATCTTGGACAGATGAAGTACATTTAAAATTAAATGGAAGTGTTAACATTCTTAATTGCATGATATGGGGGGAAATTAATTTGAAAATAATTATTCAGCAAGAATTACATGGTGTCAAGGTTACGTCTGGCATGCATTTATGCCATATTTTGTAATAGGGCTTTATTTCAATGAAGAAATGAACAAACGAAAACAGACATCAATATTTTCAAAAGTTTTAAGATAAAAATACCAGCATTTAGAATAATTATATTCAAAACATTGTTTTTATGCTAGACGGCGCTCCACCTCACATACTCAATACCATAAAAATACTATTAAGCAACCCATTTGCTGAACGTGTAACTAGTGGATATTTTCCTAATATATGCGCTCCTAGGTTCCCAAATATGACTATGGCTGCCTAATGGTTATGAAGTTATCTTAAAGAATGGCTATTAATAGATGTACTACTCGTAAGCAATTGAAACATCGACATGAATGTAATTGAAAGCATTCCTAAGAATGCACTTATTAATGGCGGTTATAACACAGAAGAAAAAAACTGTTTCTTATTAAATAACATGGAATTAACCATTTCTTGTTTATTCTTGTTAAAATAAAATCAATTTATTTAAACATATTGGTGTATTTATTTTTGCGAAATCTAAAACTTAGCAACAAGTATGAATTCAGCACACACACACACACACACACACACACACACACACACACACACAGGAGTAAAGAAAGAAAGGAAAAAAACAGCAAAAAAATTAAGATTGTTATACCTAATCTACACATGGAAAACCCTGGTATCTGCAGGGATTCCAAGAAAACTGGCAAATTCTTCTCTACTCATGGATATCGAAGAAATAAAGCCTTTGTCGTATTTAGTTTGACCAGTGGTCAAAAATGTCACCCTGAACATATCTATAGAATACTACTCGTTCCTTCTATACATACATAATTTATGTGCCCCCTATACCAAAATAATGTATAAAGTTCGTTGGAAATTATGAAAATTAAATCGTTTCCTCATCTCTAACACCTACTAGACTTGAAATGGGCTATAAAACTATAAAATAAAGTTGTAAAATTTCAAACACGTTTTGATCCCACTGGTTCGTTCCCTGATCCATTTTCAGTTGATACAAATTTTTATTTCATGATACAGGAATGCCTGAAATGCATAAAAGTGCATAGTTTCAAGTTTATCCAGTGATATTATTTGAATTCCAACGCCAGACCTCAGAGCGCGGCTGCGTACTGAGAGAATAAATCGTCATGTATATGGAGGTAGCAGCTTGTAATTAATTTGAGGGAGGTTTTGTCAGCTGGTTTTTATGTATGATACAAATGTGAAAACCGATTCTTCTGGAGAAGTAGTAAGGCGATTCGCAAGAAATGCGCAGGCAATCGTGTTCCAGGTAGAGCAACTTGTTGAAAATCTACGAGAGATAGGATCTCTAAATAATAAGAAACTCGTTCGGAAACTACGGGAGAAAATTTAGATGAAATACAGGAATTTCCAAGGCAGATGCCGACAATGTGTTGCCAATGAGGGGCATCATTTTCAACATTTCTTGTAACTTAAATTAGCGCTTATTATTAACAGTTTTAAACACAGTATCGTTTTATGATTTCAGTAGAAATATAAATATTAAAATAAAATTACTAACTTTACGCACGGCGAATTAATTTCCTTTTCTCCCGTTGCGGTGGCTGCAGGAAGTAGCCACGCACGGGTGGCCCGTAACTCAAAACCTCACTGTGTATGTTGTTTGCAAAGAACTGTGAGTAAATACCTGAAAATCAAATACACAAAATACATTAGATACATTGTCTTAGGATGTAATATAAGTTTGAATGTAACATCAAATGAAGAGGAACATGGGGGTGATTCTTGGAAGGAAATATTAGGAGCTTGGTGTAGTGGTGCAATATCAACGTTTAACACGGATACAGAAGAAGCAGACATAACTTACCATAGTGATATACTATTTTAACTAAAGTGTTATATAAAAGAAGTAACTGCAACCCTTTGACCTCCCCCCGCCCCCAAAAGTCATCTCTTGAACCAAAATTCTTCTAAGTCCTACACGTTACTGAGCGCAAAGCTGCGTAGTCACTGCAGCAGTTGTGTATGGCATTCACTAAAGTGCTTGTGTTCCGTTAGCTCTGTAGCAGAGTGTGCTGTGTTGCCGTGGTTCGCCTCCCGTATAAAACACTTTTTTTTTAAATAAACCTTTGTAACATATGACAAATTAGTTTCGTAATATTGTTTCCCACAAACAGCAAGCTTTAATGTTAACATATTGTATCATCACGGGTGGCCGAGGTCGTTAAGGCGCGGACTCTTGAGCGGGAGGTCTGGGGTTCGAATCCCGCCAGGACCGTCCTCCCTGACTGAGGTTTTTCCAGGTTTTCCTCCGTCCTCATAAATGGCAAATGCCGGGGAGGAACCCTAAACTTAGGCCTGGAACGATTCCTTCCTTAAAAATAAATCCTTTCATTTCATGTATCATCAGTGTTCATCGCCTGTGGTGCCTCTGTAGCAAAAACGGGCGTTAAATACCATTCATTCATTCTAACATATTGTATACATTATAATAAATATATAAATGTCCTTGTGTATTTGTTCTGTTTAAATACAATATGCTGCAAACACATTCCTGCACATGCACGAAGGAAAAAAGATAACCGTGGGCAAAAATTCAAAAAGCCTGGGGATATTGTAACCTCTCGTTCACATTACTATAGAAATCTGATATCATCTATGCCCCGAAGATTAGGGCAGTTATACATGCTGAGGATTTATAATTATCCTTTTTTTTTTTTGTTTATTTCTATGTGTTTTTACTTTAAAAAAATTAAGGTTTCTGATCATGTATTTATTTAGTTATTTGTAAAGAATACTTTAGTTTGTGATTACGTTTTTGTGTGTGCATAGGTAATGCCATAAAACTCAAATGATAACGTTAAAATATAATATGATATTAAGGCAACATGATGTTCTACATCAAAAAACTTTTATCACAACCAAAACAAGCCACGAATTTAGATATTAACCTGATATATGTATTCCAGATTTCCTTTAATACTCATATGTTTATATCTTTTAAGTATCCTGATATTATAGATGTTTTTCTAACTTGCGATTTCACATGTTATGAGATTCTATTGCTAGTTATATTTATATCTAAGTACTTGGAATTCATTAATTCTTGTTATTAACTGCGCTAATTTACATCTAAAAGATTCTTTGAATATTGTTAATGGCTTTTTACTAATTTCTATTTCCATGTGCAATTAATTTTAACATATATACTGGATGTTCCAATTTAAACGAGATTTTATGTCGCTTAATGACGTCATAGTTATGTTTGCCGAGTTTACCGAACCCAGTAATGTATTTCTCTAGCTCGATAACGAAACCAAAATAATTTCTGCGTGTTTTCTTTTGTTTCAGAGAATTAAGCAGGAATTTTCTTCTTTTATTTTAACCAACATTTATTCATGATTGGGCATGCAAATTACCTATCTAAATCACGTATCACTTTGCACAACGGAACGCGACTTAGTGTAAGTTGCCAGCTATATCAGTCATTAGATATGAACATGACTAAATTGAGGCAATTGCTAATACATTTTAACTGCCGTTTATTACTGTACTAATTAGTAAATGAAAGTAACGTACCATGTCGTTAAAAGTGTGGTTAATTGACCAGGATTTCATTCACACACTTAAGTATACCGTAACGATATACCCTCTCCAACCAAAATTCTTGTCCAGAATAAATGCATAATGTTCCTTTGTAACATCAATAATGCCCTTAAGCATTATTTTTAAAAGTTTAAAAAAGTTTTGTTAAAATAAAAACATAGATGACATTGTTTCTAGTTAAGATGAAGACAATAAAGTATTCGATGTCCAAATTTTTTTAAAAAGGAAGTTTCATTAAAATTGAAGACATGGTATCGTAATTTCTGTAGGTTGTTCTCAATCTCAGAGGTATCGCCAGCATTACTTTATTTCCTATTTTATAATCATACTATCTGTTTTTGTTTCATGTTATTACATAAAATAAAATTGGTCTTACTAGCTCCTTGTCTTATTCCACTAATGCTGAAACCTTCTCTGTTAGTTTCTTATCTACCTATGTTCTTGTGAAATTATTCGTGTTCAATTATTTAATTACTTGCTATACTTTTTGGTTTGTTTGTTTATTATGTAGGTCTTATTACGTCAGCTAATTTCAGTCTGTCTGTGTTAAATCAATAAAGCACATAAAAACTGTTTCATTTCAATCCTATAATAATTTTAGTTTCGATTATAGTTCTATTTTGATTTTTTAAATTAGTGTTTAACGTCTGTTTTTACTACTGATGCACCAAAGGCGGTGGGCACTGACGATACATGAGATGAAATGATGAAATGATTTTTTAAGGAAGGAAAGGTTCCAGGCCTAAGTTTAGGGTACCTTCTCGGCATTTGTCATTTATGAGTACTGAGGAAAACCTGGAAAAAACCTCAGTCAGGGAGGACGATCCTGGCGGGATTCGAACCCTAGAATTCCCGCTCACGAGTCCGTGCCTTAACGCGCCTTAACGCCTTAACTACCCGTGGCGGTATTTTTCTTGTTCTTCTTTTCCGTCTTTCCTTCCCGTCTCCATTGCTAGGATCTTTGTCAAGAACTTTTGAATACCTAGTACTTATTAGGCATGTTCCTCTATAATTTTTCATTCTGTTTAAAGACCTTTGTTAAATTTGGTTTGTTGTATCCTCTTTTTATATTTAGAGCATTTTTCTATTTTCCCGTATTTTAATAGTTCATTATTAATATGAGCCAAGCCAGATTCTTTATTCTTTAATATTTTAATTGCTTCATATAATTATATATTCTTCTGAGATTGTAAACTGTTTAGATTTCTTTCTATTTTATCAGTATGAGATAAATCGCCTATATTTTCATATACATTCGCACTATTTTACAAGCAAAATATTATTGGAACTTCGTGCTGAAAATCTACAGGGAGAGTCAAACAATTATTGACTATTCCAGAAAATTTTTCTTCACCATACACAGCCAGAAGGACAATAAGATAATCAATAAATGCTGCTTTTTCAACAATTTAATACACACAGAATCATGCGAATTTCTTGTTCGTTACGAATCTCTCGAATGGTTTCAATGTCATCTAACCCAGGCTGTGTTCTTCGCTTATTGCCCCAGTTACTTTCCGGCTCCCGAAATACTCACTAATTTGTAAATTTAGAACATTAATTATACGTAAGTTTTGTCCAAACTGTGTTCAAACTAGACCAAAAACTCTGTGTAAAACATCGTGCAACAGCCTGCTAACCGCTAACTAGTATGACCTTGAACACTGTCGACCAGGACAGCAAATGCCCAACGAATGATCGATATTTGTTCTTCAAAAGAATCCGAATTATTACGTTGCTAAGCGTACGCAGCTTAGCAAATAATGGAATAAGAGGCTTCTGCTGCAGACTAATATCTAGGTTCTAGGTATAACGAATGAATGTCTGGGGCCCAACCCCCGTTATATGTAGTATGACTAGTAAATATTGTTCCTCTGATGAAATGTTATCTTCAGTTAATTATCTACCTACGTATTCTTAGAGCGTTAGAGGCAAACATTCATTCCACTTATTACGGCCCTGAAGGATGCAACATCAGAAGTGACGAGCCTGCTAACCTTATAAGGCAAGCGCGTTCTCTTGTGCTACACAAAGGTGCTATGGAGTTTTGTCAGAATGTGTGTCTCTGCATGCTTTTTAATGTATAAACCCTGGAAGGTGACCTATGAATAGAGAAACTGTTTAGTGTAGTTTTGCCTTTCAAATTAGTTTTTTTTAACAAAAAGTTAGTAACTGGTTACTTTTTAAACGCGTTTTTTATGTAATTCATTGTAATTTGTAGGCATTTCTTCTGAAAAATGGTAACATAATCTATTCTACACGTGTAGGCACAATTCCAATCTTGATCTGTAGTACTGTTAGCCTTTACACTAGCCAATGCTAATAAAGTGTTTAAAACTTGCAAAAATAGCAAATGGCACGTGCAGTAGGTGAATTTAATTTAGCCAATGGAAAGTGTATGCTTGAGCTTTTAAAGATAGGCGCGAAGATTGCGCATATCTGTGCAACTCCTGGCATTGTTAAAACCAACGATTACTTGGTTTGAATTTAATATATAAGGAAGGTTTGCTCGGCCGGGGCAAGCCGTTTTCAGAAGCAGTTATAAATTTGAGGTTGCTGAGGCACGCAGTTATAAAAGCTACGTGGTTCTAGAGATAAGCAATTCCTAAGTCCTCAGTACGCAATACTCAGTTTTGAAGTTTTACACGCGGCGAGACACAAGCAGTCTAAATTCAGAAGCTGTAAGACGCAACTCAGCAATTCTCAGACGCAGATTACAAGTTCTACTTTGGACGCGAGCACATAGTTCTGATACATCAGTGAGGCAGTTTTTAAGTTGATATTCAGCTGAGAAGCAGTTGTCAGTTGTGCAGTTCCGACAAATCAGGTAAGCAGTTTTCAATTTTACTCGCCGCGACACTCATCTGTAAATTTCACACGCGGCAACTAAGTTTGTATCAGCATAGTTAAGTCTATCGTACGCAAAACACCAGAGGACGCGAAATATTTTGTACATATATAAATGACAATGTATATTATGTCCCATCGCGTGCTTATTTATACTATTGATATCCTCTCCTAGTATTGTTGAGTACAAGTCAACAAAATAGCAGAATTTACCCTTAGACACTGTTGTCATTGAAGCGTGGGTTACAACACCGAAGCGACCTTATAATCAATCTACAAAACCACTTCAAAATTGGGACCACATCGTGAGGCCACTCAAAGTCGACAACACATCGCTTCCAAATGTATGCCCAAATTGGGGCACATAGCCGGAGCCTACTAAACGGCTTCATAATCTGGCGCCCAAAGTGGGGCCACCCATCAAACCGTTTCAAATTGAACATTTCATTCGCCAGGGCTGGGGGAGGGCAGTTATTTCTTACACATTTTAGTACACTTAGTGTTTGTACTATGTAATTTTATGTTTTTTCCAACAATTCTTATGTGTAAATAGGAGTATAAACGGTCTCATTAGACCCACCCGTGTAATATATGTCTTTATAATTATTTATGTATCTGATAATCATTATTAAAATAAATAAACCCACTACTACTACTACTACTACTACTACTACTACTACTACTAATAATAATAATAATAATAATAATAATAATAATAATAATAATAATAATAAAATAATATTTTCTTAGGTTCGAATTCCGATCAGATCAAGATGTCTCGGTAAAGGTTTTTCGGGGTTTTTCCTTACCCTGAGGAGGTGAATGCCAAGAACTCCGAGTTCATCTGCGCCATCCTAAATGCGTTTCATTCATCCCTACAGTCTACACACGTCACCTACAGTATTCCGTTCACAATCTACAGACGTTGTGATAAGATCAATGCAGCTAATAAAACAATATACAAAAATCAAACATGTTGTGTTTTTAATCAGTAATGTCTTCAAATGTTGTGCTGCGTATAATTTTAATATCTCTTTCAACCTTTATCTTTGAATATGAAACAAACGATGTCAGAATGTCAGCAAAGCGGAGTATCTTTGAAAGTTTACGTATCGCATCGCAATTGAGTTGCAGCTACACAAATCTATCGCAGATTGCCTAAACTGAGGAACGCCGTAATTTAAGACGTTTATTAACCTCTCTCAGTTTTTTTTTCCAACTGATCTGGTGAAAAGAGATGGAAACTGACGAAGTATGCATGCATCAACTCCGCAGCATAGCCAGTGAAAGAAGGGAAGCTACTTCCGTACTAGCCATTCATTGCTTTTTTTTTAATAGTGTTATATATTGGGAAAGTTTTTATTTACTTATTTATTTTTAAAGGAAGCCAGGCCAGGAAACCTCCCCGAGTTATGAAGACTGACGAAAACCTGGAAAAAACCTCAGTCAGGGAGGACGGTCCGGGCGGGATTCGAACCCTAGACCTCCCGGTCACGAGTCCGCGCCTTAACGACCTCGGACACCCATGGCGGTTTCATTGCATTAAATGCGATTAAAGTGTCAGGGAAAGAAATACATTTAAAATATGTTTAATGCATTACAGCGTTTGTTTTAATCTATGTACAAGCTCAGACGTGTCATACAGGCTTATGGTTCATCTCAGTATAATGGCAACGCCTTTAAGATCGAGTGCGAATAGACCGCTTAAGTTACATTCATTGCGATATTAGCAACAAGTGTTTACGAAGTGTATGTTTGCAAGCAAAAACTGGCATGGTATATTTTGTATAATTATACCGCCTTCAATGAACCTCTCAACTTCTCACACAGAGCCGCAGTGTGTAGTAAAATTGCAGGGAACTGTTATTGAAAACCAATACTAGGAATGACTTATTGCTTCCTTCTGTTTTCTTTATTTTTATATGCATATATAGAAATAAAGGAAGTTAGTTTACTGTTTATAATACAATCCGTATTATGGCAGCTGCCAGTAAAGAACACATTACCACAACTTGAGACGCGAGGTTGTTTTGCTTGTTAGTTATTTAAAAACGAGGGAACCTTGTTGAATTATCTAACAGGCGGACGTATGCATAATGCTAACCACTCTACCATAGCCTCTCAGCCCAAATTTCAGCTTTGTGCTTATTACAGGAGTTGCATTATTCCTGGATTGGCCTTCTGCGCCAATAATTTAATGAAACTTCCTACGCCTAGACCTTTATAATACAAGGCTTTTGTATGAATCCTTCACTGCCATTTTAAATCCATGGCATACACCCACTTTCGAACCCGCAGAGCACTCCATGCAAGTTAATAATGTTCCAGCTTTATATAAAGTTTGAGCGAGTTACAGAGTCACTTCTTTAAATTTAATATAATATTAAATATAGGAAAGGTATTCGATAGAGTTATTCGGCACAGTATTTAAGAACTGTAGAAGAGAATGAACTGTTAGTATTAGGTATAAGTCATTGTAATTATTTTGTTTTTTCTTACGAACAAGGGACAACACGAAAAATCTAAGATATACCATTGAAAGGTATAGAATGTACTTTCGGATGAAGCCACCAGATTATACATGTGAACAGAGCTACGTGTCTCAGCACGGCCCGAAGTTGAGTTGGTGAGCGATAGTGGACAGTACGTTTGCGTATGTGAAAATAACATTTCTCCGCGGCAGGAATGCGACGTAGAGCTACGGTAAGCACTGACTACGAGTTCCCTGCTAGGTCGATTTCTCCCTGAAGTCTTGCCGACGACACGTTTCGTATCAAGTTCAGTACCTCACTTAATTGATGTGGTACCCACTTTGCACACATTTTCCGCATGTTCAGGTCCTCCTTGTTTTTGCCGGAATTCCTATTTGATCTTCTAATTTCACAAAAGACCAGCGCCTATCATCGTTGCTCCACCACCATCTGTCCTCTGTCCCCCTCGCCACTGTTCGAGAGGGCAGGCCACATACATACACACACACACACACACACACACACACACACACACACACACACACCAAGTGCTTCCCGTGGCTCTGTGTGCATTCTCATACATTCCTGCTCTTCGTAACCCCCATTCTTAACAACTGTAGCTCACCAACTGAACTTCGGGATGTGCTGAGACCCGCAGATCTGCTCACATTACAACAGCCAACACTTTCAATCATATATTCAGATTTTTCGTATTGTCCCTTGTTAGTGAGGGGAAAAAATAGTTGCCATGCTTTATGATTATTCCTGTATATACACAAATGCAGAATTTTCGCGCGTTAGCTTGGCCGCTTATGATGTACGGCCGAAACACATCTAGCCTCTCACTCCTTTTTGTTGTGTTTAAAAGTGTGCACCTAAGTGTTCCAAACATTGTTATGATGTTTTGTACTGCCACGGCAGAAATACACATTATCATAAAGAATGGTAAATGTGTGTGTGTGTGTGTGTGTGTGTGTGATTATAATTCGTGAAGGGAAATTAAGCTGTTATCAATCAAATGGCCCAGTGTATCTTCTTCCTCCAGAAAAACTGTACAGTCATTTGTAAACAATTTTAGGAAATTAGGTCTATTATCGATAAGGATGGTAGAACAGCATTCTTACTGAGATGAAATTAGAACAGTCCTAAAAATCTCTTTGATGACTTGCACAGAAAACACAAGTAAACTACAGCTTTGAAAGCTACAAAACTATTAAAATTGAAACTAATTAGAGTCACTGTTGTCCATAATGATTAGCGCCGGTTAAATTTTATAACTGGATTTTCCGGAGTGTTAAGGATAGTGTACTTGATTCATGCATGCTTCGTATTCTTTACCGCCAAAGTTTGGTCTCACTTATGTTATGACAACGTAACTTGAAAGAGTCTCAGGCGTGGCAATACTAGCCAAATTTTGTCGGGGTTGGCGCACTCGTGGGCTGCTATGTTTGTCGCCGGTTACGGCCAAGCTCACGAGGGAAGTCTCTGTATTAGTGTATTAATATACCTCAAAAATTAATTTCCCAGCCTTGATATTTTAAAAAAATGAAGTATTTTATTTCTAAGTAATTAAAGAAACATATCTGCGTAAATTTTCGAAAAACTAGTTTATAGACGTGAGATCCATTTTCGTCTAATTTATGAAAAACATAGAATTTTTTGAGAAAATTTAAGTGTTATACTCAAGTAACATCTTTCCATTTATGTCTATTTTCTAAATTTTAAATAACCTACGAGTAAAAGCGCAAAAATACTTCACACGATTCCGAAGACATTTTTCTTTGCGTAACGCACAACATATTGCGAACAGGAATTTATACACTTTATCATAGCAGTTTATATTCCGCCTTATTCGGAATAATAATTAAAGGAATTTGTATTGATAACAGCCTGAAGATCTGTAATTATTCCGTTTCGCAATGCTGAATCAGTAATATTTAGATAAGGGATGCTATGGAGAAGGAATGCGGCGGAAACTTTAATTTTGTGTTCTTTATATAAAATTTATTTTTCTTTCCCTCCCTCTATTGAGTGTATCATAAGGGACGTTCAAATGAAACATTGGCTAATTTACATGAACAGAATATATTTGCCCGCTAATTTATCTCACTTTCATCCCTCATTTCGTTAAAGACCTACAAATGTCTTTCGTTCATTAAGTTTTTCTACCCGCTGCAAAGAAGTTCGTTGGGCACATTCTTCCAATCTCAAGACACTTATCTAGCGACTTTATAGATGCATGATAATGCAAAACAAATGCAGTGTGCAACAAGACAAACTTTGAGCAAAGATAGGTAACACAGAGAGGGTACTTTCTCTTTGTTAAGGATAATGTTGCTGATACCTCCCTTACAAATTATGCTTGGGGTTTAGAATCGCCATAAGTCCTTATCCGCTCTGTTACATTACTTGGCACATTCGTCCGTATTATCTGTTAATTCATCTGCCCTGTGATACTGCAGTCATACAAAACACATGCCGGACTGATCGACAATGTACCACTTGCTGTGCGCAGGAAAATATGGAATCCCAACGCACTTCATCGTTTGCCGCAGAATTGGGGACCATTGGATAGGAAGAGGAGGACCTGTAGCTAGGCCGGCGCGATCGCCCGATTTATTGACCCTTGGTTATTTTCTTTGGGGACATTTTTAGAGCATCCTGTGACAGTTGACAACAGAGAGGAGCTGAGTGGCCGAATTAAAGCCCAACGTAAATGTTCTAATGTTTGTATTAAATTGCCAGAAAATGCATGGAAAATTTACTTTAATTTCTGTAAACCGTTTAACAAGAGGTCCGAACTTTCGGATGCATAGCTGCTTTACAACCTAGGCGAATATGTTCTTGTTAGCGAGATCTTGTTAAACATTACGCAAAACATAGGACTTAAAAATATCAAAAGAAAAATCAAAACATTACTGTGTTGAAAGAAAAAATAATAAGATCAAAAGACAAACATTAAAAAAATCTGTCTCGCACGAGCGCGTAAACTAAGCGAATTCCTCAGCAAGCCGAATTTGCGAAGAATATTACAGCGCACTAAAGCAGAGAAATTAGTGCCTCTAGATCGCTTTTTCGGTTTTCAGGTATACCCCCTCTCCTTAAGTGCCCGAATTCTCTGATTTTCAGAGAAAATATTTTCGTTATTTTATTTAAATGGTATATACTAAAAAAACAAACAAAACAAATATTGATGCCGCGAGACCGATTTTTAAATTTCGGTTTTCAGGTATATTTTCCTTGGTTTGTTTAAATGGCATATACCGAGTTCATTGCGAAAAAAACAAAACAAATATTGCTGCCACTAAAGCGAATTTTAAATTTTGAGTTTCATTAAATACCAACTCCTAATAGATCCTGATTTTTAGAAACTATTTTTCTTTCTTATTTCAATCACATATACCGAGTTTCATTGATAAAAAACAAAAAACTGCGGTTACTAGAGCGATTTTTAAATTTCGGTTTCTTTTAAATTTCGGTTTCAAGTAAATTCCCACTTCTAATAGTCTGATTTCGCAGATTTTCGGAAACTAACTCTTATTATTTTATTTCAATGGCATATAAAATTTTCGTTGAGAAAATTGCGGCCACAAGAGCGATTTTAATATTCGCTTTAGTTTAATCCCAATCTTGAGTGGTCGAATTTTTCTGATTTTTTGAACCGTGTGTTAACTGATTGTTATACGCCTAGTTTCGTTGAGGAAAAAAGAAAAATTGCGGCCGCCAGAGCGATCACACTGGGATAAATTTGAACTATAAGAGGATGAGAGAAACACTTCACATTCATTTTTAAGAGACTTTCAGCAACAACATTTGTGATATGTGGGTGTGCTGCATCCAGATGCACGGAAATGTGGCCTTTTGCGTGTGAAATGCCCTTGCAGAGTTTTCAGAACATCTCTGTAGTACTGTGCAGTTACATATGTGTGTGCAGCTAGAGACATGCTCGTAATCCAATCTTTGAATATCGAGAAATGAGATGAACATAATTTTCCTTGCAGAAGTAACCTCTTTTGCTTAATGTAGTGTTGGTGATGTTGGAGATTTTTGTTTGTTCTCAGAATGGAAATGATGTAGCTAAGTTGCATCAGCACTGATTACCTTTGAAAGAAACTCCACATTCTGCAACATTAAGCACACCTGCACGCGAACGCCATTTTGTTCGGGAAGCAGCAGTCTTTGACTGTACTGTGCACAACACATGTGCAACGTGTGAATGGCACCCAGTGAAAATTTCAGATTTTCTGAAAGTGTTCTTAATGCTATTCGATGATACTCTCTCACAAGACAGCAGTTGGTGTTAATCTTTCTTTCGTTAGAGCACAAACAGGAGCGCCGGGTCCATCTTCCTTTTAACTTGATTGCCTCCCCTTTTCAAACACCTTAACCATCTTCGAGCTGTGCTGTAAGGAAGGAAAATTTCTCCATAGGCCTCAGCTGAATATTTGTTGAGACGAGAGCAAAATTTCAGAGCAGCATATTGTTCGTCACCTCCATTTTGTTATAGGTGGAACTGTAAATGTTTCAACTTGCACACCTCTTACAGGCGGGAACCGGAAATGACAGTAGTAAAACTAGTTTCGCATGTATATCACGCATTAAGCAAACAAAATATTGTAATGCTAAATGTATCGCAATAAATTATGCTTGTATCAATATGATCATTCTTTATTGAATAGATCTGGTACACTCTGTTCATATAAACTGTTGCGTTTCATTTGAAAAAAAAATTATTTAACATGATATTAATACAAAATGTGCTCCCAACATAAACTAAATAGCTACATTAATAATAATTACTGTATCATGTACTTCGGCGTCTTTGAAGGTCATTCTTCCTTTCCATCCATAAAATATGGATATGGCATGGATGACGCTATTTTTGATATAAAATCAAAACAAAAACAGCAATAACAACAATAATAACTAAATTTAAAGAGAAAATAAAAGGTACCTTAACATGAAATATTTCTAGTGGCTCCCTGAATACTGGAAAACATTTCTGAACATGACAAAATCTTCTGGTTCAGAACATACTACAATCCAGAGGAAAAGTCAAAGCAAGACAGCACTCTTAAAGTCTACCGGGGACATCGAGATTCCTGTCTTTTGAGAAAAGGACGACACAAAATTGAATTACTACCTACACTTTCACTTCTGAACGGTCTGAGGCAGGAACGGAAGTCCAAAACGCTAGGAGTGCTGATTTTGCACCAGCGAACACGCATACTAAACTTAAGCTAAGCATTGCTGAATTGAGATTTTTAGTTAATTGCCCATTCATTTCACATGCAATAACTACTTAGTTCGTTCGTACTTGTCCTAATAAAAAAATCTATTTAAAAAATAGGATGCAGTGGGATCACAGACCAAAATGCTCTAAACCAAACCCGTTTTTTTTTTTTTTTTTTTATTGTCTAGTACATATAATTCATAAAAGTTAACAAGGCAGTATTTGACAGCATTTAAATAGCGTACAAAGAGTAATCTGACATTGCTTGAGAGTAACAAGCGCATCAAAGTTTGTTGTTTTCAAGATGTGCATCAGCAATACTCCCCTCCTCATGACGGTTCGTGAAGGCAGGAGTTCCCTCAGAGTCCCTCTATTATTTTCACTGTATATCAATGACATTTCTTGTGCTATTAGCCACAGTAAATACCACCTCAACGCTGACGATTACAACTTTACATATATCCTCGAATTAGCGACATTGATTTTTTTGATTGTTTTATTTACGGACGCTCTTTAACATCTCAGGTCATCAGCGTCCCATTCAATTCAGGGCGTGAAACGGCCGACAAATTTTGCTCAGAGGCCTCTCTTTCAGGCTTGAGGTTCTTTTTCGTGCCGTAAATGTACGACACGGGAGCCACGGCTTTACTTCCCTTCCGAAGGAAGCCATACTTAGGATTTTACACCCGAAAAAATTCACTGCTCCTGGCCGGGTTCGAACCCGCGATCTTGGGTTTAGGAGGCAAGTATGGTAACCCTGCACCACCAGGACCGACAGCGACATTCGTGATGTAATAACTACATCTGGAACAATTCCTTCGTAAACAAGGTTTCAGCGTATGGTTGACGCGAGTATAGCATATGACGGCAGAGGGAGGGGATTGGAATTCAATTCCGCACAGCTTGGTCACAGCAACAGTGCCGAAAGTGGGCGAGTCGATTGGTCATCTGTAGTGTAATGTTTATCTTCGACAGCTGTGCAACATTCATAGTCACCTACACTATGGTTGAACCTTCGGCAACCTCGCGTCCATTGAAAGAGAGATTTCATGCTTAGTAATAACCAATAACAACCAGGATCTCGACTCAGTTCATTCATGAATGGGTATTTTGGGCTTTGACCTTAATACCTTAAAATCGCCGGCAATGGTAGTGGGGCCAGCAGCAATTGCCAAGAGTCATAGATACACCTCACATTAAATCAATTAAATTGCAAATCACTGATTCTGTGAAAAGCTTGGGAGTCATTGTTGATAGTACTCTCAGTTGAGAAAGCCATGTCACTTAAACCTGCAGGAAAGTAAGTTCTCTAACCCACACCTTTAAAATAATTTAATGTATTCCTACAACAGGATTAAAAATGATCTTGGTGCAATCCTTGTTGATGCCTAACTTCGACTAATGCGATTTTCTACTAACATACTAAAGTTCTAACCAAACACAATAACGACAGCTCGCTCATAATATGTGCACACGTTATATCTACGATATCATTCCTATAAAAGAGGCAGATCGCGGAGCATAAACTGGGGTGCACAATTTTACTACTGCTAAATATAAATCTATAATTAATGACTAAAATTAACACATATGTGGTTGCCTGTGCATACATCACAGAAAAAGATACAGAAGGAGAGAAAATTTAACTGGAGTAACGCTCTTATTTAAAAGAGAAAATACATTATTTTGGTTTTCATGTCAGCAAGTTTCTCTATAAAGTCTGAAATCTGCAGAATCTCATTCAAGTTTGTAAAGCAACAATAATCAATTGGTAAAACTGGGGGGTTTTTCTGGGAGAGAGATGACGTTTCAGGTGGTGCATGCACATAATAGCTTTTCTATTGTTTCTATTCACTACCCTCGGTCAAAATACACCATAAACTCAGAAAGGCATTGGTTTGCAGATGCAATGCAAGACCCCTACAGACACTTTTCTTTCTTTTATGCGTAAAAACGCATTTAAGCAACAGTTATAGGAAATTAAACACTGGACTTTTTGGAAGCAGTGAAACCAACAACCTCATAGAGAAGGCATCCTCGTCATATAACATCATCCCTCGATATGTCATCTTAGTTCTGCCTGAAATACCCAAGAAACATCCATTGTCTCTTAGCACTTTTCAAAATTGTCCATAAATAATCTACACCTCATTATCTTCCTCTCATAAATTTAACGCATGCTGAAATCCTGCAGGTATTGAACCTCATTGCAGTGAACATCATTGACAGACCATCTTTCACCGTAACCGCTACCCAACTATGGAATGCATGGCCACAGGACCTTATCACCTCCTAACATTCATTTTTTCATTCTTAAGTTTTTTACTAGCACATGTATTTCCTCTTTATTTCACTCTTTATATATATATATATATATATATATATATATATATATATATATATATATATGTGTGTGTGTGTGTGTGTGTGTGTGTGTGTTGTCTTTGTTACTACTTATATATTATGTTATTATTATGTTAATGTTTTTCATTATTTATGCGTAGCTAGTACATTTATTTACATTCTATTGTTTACATAAATATTTATGGGTATTGTCCTTATTAATGTTTATGCCATTTGTTATTGTTTTGTCATTGAATCTTAATATAATTATTATTACATTGTTACAGCGGCAATATATTCGGGCCGTAGTTCTAGTTTTGGGGCTTCATTCTGCCAAAAAGTTGAAATGTTTACAAATAGGGGACTTTTGAATAGTGCTTGTTTGTATAAGACCGGGCACTTTTCCTTGTCTAAATGTTACTTATAAACTCCTTTTAACCCAAATTATTGAAATTTTCCCTTTAATTGTAAATCACAAAGCAGTTTACAACTTTTCATCTGCAAATGATTTGGATGTTATATATTCTTAAGTCTTCAAATTTAATTTTTTGTGTCTTTTTCCTATGTTCCGATTTCTGGGAGTTATATATTTACTCATAGATTGCGGCTATTATATAATTTGCGACTTCATTAAAGTTAGTGTTACAGGATACCCACAGACTATTGCTTGCATGAGTTGGCCGCCACTGGTTTAAATAATTATATAACGGGATATTCTTCAAATCAGTGAATTTATTTGGCAATTCTAAAAAAGCAATATTACAATAAAAGTGCCCGAATCATATTCTTACATTTGATAGTTTATGAATATTTCAACAGGTGAAATGGAAATCGTAATATTTGTCACAAGTGAAAGTGAACAAGCGATTTAATGATGAAGAAACTGGGCAAGGAACCCAGTGAATGATTCTTGCATAATTGTTTTTAAATACAAAGTATATCAGACTCATTAAGGTGCTAAATATATGTAATATATGTATATAGTGTAGCAGTTACATGATATATAACAATTTAATGGAATATTACTCACCTTCAACTTAAACATAAAGCATTTACGTCAAAATCAATTATTTATTACAATGATCATTAATTAACGAATATTTTACATATTAATCTTTTCATATAACCAAACAATGGTGGAGAATTTTGTTAAGAAAGCAGCTCCAATATGTAGCATAACAACAGTAAACTTCTAAGCTGAAAGCCTACAATGAAGAATTGACTGCCATACAGGAAAAGATAAATGTATAGAAAAGTATACATACCACAAATAATTAGTTACCCAGGTAACTACATTCACCACATAAAAATAGTCAGGCTGAAAATTTACCAAATTTCACAGAAGAATTTTGTGGGTAAGCCTTACTAGAGGATATAGTCGCAGAACGACGAAACACGAGTTCCCTCCCAGCCAGACGATAGCCTCTAGCAAGTCCGGAGTCCACAAAATGAGAGTTGACTGCTACATGCCAGCAAATAAAAGGACAACGAAAATGAGTAGGAAACCATGATACTAACTAGCGGCAAGAGAAAGAAGGAAAGATCAAATTGAGAGGAAGGTAAGGTTCCTAGCGGAGCAAGAATGTACAACATATGCCGCTGAACATTTAAGATGAATATCATTCCAGTGCAAGATAGTAGCCAATAATAGTTTGAAACAGATAAAAAATCTTTAAATTTATAAAATTAATGTGGTTTTTAATAATTTTTTAAAACACAAACTGGCTCATTTTTGCCAAAGCTAGTATTATGCTTGAAAGCAGAGTATTGACTATAAAAAAAACACAAAGAAAGAATTCAAGCTCAATAAATGCACCTTGTAAAGAGAACTGCAGGGAAAATGTATCATTTTACAGGAAAAGAAAAAAAGGTAGTATGAGAAGGGTACGCGCCATTGGCCTAATTTCCCTTGCTAGAAAGACAACGACAACGGTGAGATTTCATATTTCCTTCTCTTTCTGACAAAACGTCCAGTGTTATCTAGTAACAGCTAAACATGAGAAATTGTAATGTAGCGCAAAAAGTAATTTGTGTTCCAAATGAATAATTATTCTGTTGGTTTCTTGTAGGGTGGCTCAAGCTGATAAAGCGGTGTCAGGAAGATGAGAAGAGAAAAACTCGCACCGTCACCGGTTGTAATTATAGCACGCTTTACTTTCCCTAGATGTTGCAACAAACCGCTGCTATCCTTTCCCTCAGAGAGGCGCTCGGTTAGACTTGCCTTTCTCAAGTGTTGCAACAGAAATGTCTCAAGTGAAATTCCTTCAGCGCTTCTTGTTGCAGTCTGTGCGACACGTGTATCTTTCCTCTTAAATTAAAGAGTAAAAGGCAGTTCCACTTTACAGGGCTATAAGTTTAACCTGATACATACTTGAGGCGGGTGGTCTTCCAGAGCTCTTTTCTTGCTAGGAGGATCTCCAGAGTTCTATTGTACAACAGTACAGGTAAAATAACTCATCATAATAATGAGTGATGTAGAAAGATACTTTATCTAACTATTTTCTTTCTTGAATTGGGTTAGGTTAATCTCCTTGGTTCAGTATTGCTATTTTCTCAGCCTCTAGTTTACTTACCACGTATTTTTAATAAAGGCTGTTTAAAAGCTCAGGTGATTAATTTTTATACCAAGATAATGTCTAAAGACAGAAAATTGCATGTTCTGTAGGAAATGCCAGCAGGGTCATGTTTGAGATATTTAAGGACGTGGAAACTAATTAACAGGTTTGCTTGCTGCAAGTCTTAAACAAATTTCAATGCTAATTTACAGTTGTTCTATCTTCAATGCTCATTATGCTTGATTTCAGCGTTAAATTAGTAATTTATTCTTTTATTTTACAAATTACGCTCTCACAAACCCATTCACTACAATCGAATCGCATACATTGGGCCGTAATACATAGTAAATAATCTTTATTGTGTAACTTGCTCCAAAAAGTACTAAAATATTAATTATTTAAGTGTTCGCCCATACTTAAGACAGTCTCAGATATTCTTAATAGTGTGGCTAACAAGAAATATTCATAGTTTCTACTCAATTTTCGATGTACAATAGTAAAACTGGCAACGCTGGAGTTATACCGGGTATCTTGTGGCAGTGTATAGTTGTTTACACAAAAGCGGCAACACCGTACACTGGAAACTGGCTTAGTAATAATGCATACTTTTAAATGTGCTGAACGGATTATCATTATTACTACAATATTGCTCTGCTAATTTTTTTAATCAGAAACGATGAGAATTTAAATATTTTATTATGTCTTTGTCAATATTCAAGCTAATCTAACACTTTGAGATGGCCGTTATAAGTTTTCAAGCATGCGACTCTGTGGTAGAAATCATTTTACTCGCAAAATGGCACAAGAATCGATCTTCCCGATCGATAATTTATTTATTAGTTCATTTAATCACTTAGATTTAAACACGTTTGTTTGTATTTTTCAGCAATCACATTTTCATTATATCCAAACATTGAGAAAATTCTGTCAAAAGAAATAAAATTATTCATGTTGAGAATAATGCGAGAAAAGAAATTTTCGCAGTATTTAGCGAGGACCTTAAAAACACAAACAAAGATGCTGAATTAAAATAGGAAATATCAGTGCCAATCATTTAAGTCTACTTTAATTGCGCTTATACTTGTCATTCACTTTCACTTCTACTGGATAGCTTATAAGTAAACAGTTTCTCTGAATTATTAAAAAGATATTAAAATTGCATAATATCTGTTGGCATTAACATTCGTACACTTGTAGAGAAATATGTACAAATTACAAAAATACAATTAACACTAATACTCTTAAATAGATAACTTGTATACTTAAAATATAAATATAGAATAAAGCGTTGTGCAACACATTTCTACGAATTACAAGTTACAGATCCATACGCGTATACTGCTGTCCTCAAGAAATTTGTTTAATTCTTGGTAATAATGTAGCGTTCTTCCTCATATAATACAAGTAGGATTGTTGCAAACTTACGATTTATTTTCTTCCTCACAGAGCAGGAAAAACTTAAAATTAAATCATATCTTACGAACAAGCTCTAGTTCTCCTAAACATGTGCGTAAAGAACACAAAATCTGAACAGCATATCTTATGGAATCACGAATTGGAGTATAACATTTTAATATTTCAAGCTAATAAATTATGTTGCAATACTATGATAACGTCGAGATTTTGTTGTTGATTTGCTTTATTTAGGGAAGCTCTTAAACATCTCAGGTAATCAGCGTCTCATTCAATTTAGAGCGTGAAACAGCCGATAAATTTTGTTCAGAGGGCCTCTTCTTTCAGGCTTGAGGTTCTTTTACGTGCCGTAAATGTACGACACCGGACCCACGACTTTACTTGCCTTCCGAAGGAAGTCATAATTAGGATTTTTACGCCCGACAAAAATCCATTGACCCTGCCTGGTTTGACCCGCGATCTTGGGTCTATGAGGCAAGTGTGGTTACCATCAGGCCACCAGGATCGACAAACGTCGAGATGAAAAATCGCATGAAGCTCTACAAGTGTAGACCATTAGTACCTAAATTTTACGTCATTCTCGCCTTGCGAAAACGCAGTATATGAGGGAAGACATGAATTATCTTGGTTGCCCTGCACCCAAGTTCGCTTATGGCCGCCGCGATCCAAGCGAATAAGGCAGGATATGTTCGCTATTTTGAATTGCATTAAAGTGCTAAGGTAAACAAAATGTAAATATTCTTTTCAGCTAACTTTATCGCTGAGCTTGGAAACTCTAGTGTAGTTGTTGACAAGAATATTTACGGTAAGCAAGACAAGCTTAAAAGTAACAAGTGTGACAATTTGATAAATTTGTCGATTAATCATGACAACTTGTTGTTTCATATAATTTATGAATATGTGGCATATGCCTTATTGGGGTATTCACATTGATTATATTGCAAAGAAGATTACCAAAGGCATATATGTGTTTGGTATTCTTGTAAAACTAGGAAGCAAAGACTCATTAATTATGGTTTATTATGGTCAAAGGTACAACCATTTCAACTACAATACATCGCTCAGTTAGTAAATTGCATATTTTACAGGATAGCACTGAGAATTATATCAGGGGTTCCTCTGAGAACGCATTGCAAATCACTTGTTAATCTGCGCAAACTTACTTTACCATCAATGTACATATTGTCTTGTATGTTGTATATAAGGACTAATTTAAAAGGGGATATGAAGTATTCATCATATCACAATTATCACTAGAAATAGATAATATTTAAGTAAATAAATATAAACATAGTAAAAGGATTAAGTTTTCTATATATGGCTATAAATTTTATAATAACTTGCCATCTAGAATACAATGTCTGCCATTGAACTCTTATAAGAAATCGATATGTAACACACTGATGGTATAACAGTACCCTTGTTATACATTTTAGAATCAACATGTTTTAAACATATGGACATAACTTCATATCAAACAATTAAGTGCATTTGTACTCCACAACAAACAATAACAAATTTCACATTCAGCGTACCAGGGCAACAATAAACTAACTTCAGTTTTACACAGACGAATTATAATATAACACCTGACAGATATGTTTCAAAGGTGTGATCTAATTAAGGAAAATGTTAAAAGGTTTTTGTTAGAAAAACCTTATTATTCAGTATATAAATTCATGAAATAATGTCAGGGGAAAACTTCCAGAAAATGCTGTATCTTATTATATGTCACACCATTGTTGCAACAACCGTCCTATGTTTTATTTTTAGACTTAGATTAAGACCCGATATGTCCTATATCATTGATGAAACGGTTGAATAAATATACAATATAAAAGTGTAGCTTGTCACCAGTCAAATTGCTGTTTCATAAAACTCCCAACTAGGTAAAAACAAATTGTCATCAAATGACCGTGTTGTTATGATGTTGTTGTGTTATTATTATTGTTATGATTATAGAAGAACTGTATTCATCCAAGATCCTTTACTATTTACCGAGCATTAATATTTACTTTATTTGCGTTGATATTATAATATTAATTATATTAAATCGTCATGTAAAATAAATCTGAGGATGTGAAGATTTTGACAATACTTATCAACTAAAGCATAACAATTATGTAATAAGCGATATTAAAATAAGTATCTCCATTATCTTACCACATATTTTATAATAAATGTAAACAACAATTAGCAATGGCCGATCAACGTTAACTCAGTTATAAAGTTAATATCAGATAAGCTATGGGAGCATTGAAGAAAACATTATAATCGCTTCTTTCTAACGTAAATTTCGGAAATTTTTTTCTTATTGTATGTTTATTGTCTCACAGGCACTACCTATGTCGCATTAAGGCTAAAATTATCATATTGTACATTGCACATCGCTGCCGCACATGCCATGACAGGTAAACATTTTGTTTGGCAAGTTTCCAAATATGTCAGCTTGTCACTATTGTATGTTTCACAGAATAAATATGTCAAAATATTTCTGACAAATTGTCACTTTTTATCAGTTACAATAAAACTTTATGAAACAGAGTGTGACAAATTTGTCGTGAAAATTTGTCAATTTTGTAAATTTGTCATACTTTATAAAACAAGAAATTGTCAATTTCTAGAATTGTAAAACTATTGCCTGTTCAACGGTTATGAAACAGGCCATAGGCAATACATCAGCGGTTGCAGTATGTTCAGCATTAGGTCAACAAGGCAGTTAAGCACCGTTTCGCCTTACATGAGTGAAGCCTATCGTTAGATGCTTGATGCGATAGTAACTGTATGTAAAAATGAGTGGATTAACGGAACATAGTACCCATAATATATCTGCGTTCCACATAGATAATAAATCTCTAAAATACAGGATGAACGATCTTTCACGCAACCGGGTTCGCGGCGTGCGGCCAGCCGGCGAGGCAGGCTGCTGTGTCAGCGGTGTGCTACTTGCACAAGATTTCAATTCACACTGAAGCCTCGCGCAGCGGAGGGGAAATATACTCCCCATCTCCACCGACATAGCGCTGCCGGTGGGTCCCGCGGTTGCGTTAAGCACTGTTCACCCGGTACTATTGGATAGATATGTTTCAAAATTTTACAAGTCCTATAATTTATTTATGCTGTTATGTTTTATTTTATTATATATAGATTATTTTTGTGAAACTTTTGTTGAAAATAATGCAGCAAAAAGAGAAACATTTTCACTTTCTCAGAAACTTTAGTTAGTACATAAATGAATTTGTATTTTTTCCCCCTAAGTTGTAAGAAATAGCAGTATACACGTAAATTTAAATACAGAATGGGGCAGAAACTTGCACTGTTAGTAAACTTGTAAAAGAACACTTTTAATTGAACATCAAATTGTCGCTGAAGTCAACTTGTTGCGCGATAACGGTGTTCTCACGGTTCGAGGACTACTAGAGGGCTAATTGTTGCAATAGCTCTGAATTGTGTGACTGAATTCAGTATTGTTTTCAGTGAAGAAATATATCCATTCTTCCGATTTCAATATGACGTCCAAAAACACGTTGTATATATGTAGCGGAATGTTTCCACACAAGCCCCCTATGCTCATCTGATCAACACTGCATCGTTATTAAAGGCTATAAAATGCTGTACAAAATAACAGTGTTTCGGCACGATAACTACAATGTGTCAACATGACACTAAATTTAAATCATCTAATCGTTTCTGCCCACCTGTATAAGGAGGAAACATTTAAAAAGAAGTATCCTAAAAACATACACCAGATTCTTTTCTATAATTAACTATTATTTTTTTATACTGCGTATTAAAATCCTGGTGTTCTAGTGGCAACCATTCTTGGCTCGCAAACCCAAGATTGCGGGTTCAATTCCAGTCAGGGTCGGGTGGATTTTTTGGGGGCGTAAAAATACAAAGTAATTGTCTTCTTCGGAAGGGAGGTAAAGTCGTGGGTCCATCATCGTAGATTTACGGCACGTAAAAGAACCTCAAACCTGAAAAAAAGGCCTTCCAGCAAAATTTATCAAGCATTTCACGCCTTGAATTGAATAGGACTCTGATGAGTTGAGATGTTAGAGAGCGTCCGTAAATAAACCAAATGAACAATATTAAAACCCATGTTGTTCCTTAAAAGAATTGAATGATGTACTAAAGTTTCTGAGAAAAGGGTTTCGTATTTTTGCTGCATTTTTACTTACACAGCATTTTATAAAATATGACTATCTATATCCCCACACATAAAATTCCGTACCAAGTCCGTTCAAAAAAAATTAGTTATTAAAAAAAGTATATTCTATACGTACATAATGAATACCTTAAAAATATTGAAAAGGTTTTGTTGATTACCTGATATTACATAAAAGTAAAAGGATATTTAGCAAGAATTTTTATGGTGATGAAGCTAATCGAATGCAGCTGGGTTAACCGAAGGATTCGCTTTTATTATTATTATTATTATTATTATTATTATTATTATTATTATTATTATTATTATTATTATTATTATTATTATTATTATTATAATGCCCGAGGTACCATAGGCGGTGGACACTGATGATACTATGATACGAAATGATAAATTGGGAAAGGATATTTTTTAGGCCTATGTTTAATGTATCCCCCGGCACTTGCCATTTATGGCGATTGAGCAAAGCCTGAAGGGGGGGAAAAAAAAAGTCAGGGATGACGGTCCTGGTGGGAATCGAACCCCACATATTCTGCTCATGAGTCACGGTGAAGAATCCACTGCCCAAGCATATCCACCGCTGGTTAATACAAATTCACAGTTTACCACCCAGTCTTGAATACGCTCGTTTTAATTACTGGGGGCATCACAGGCGGTGGACACTGAAGATAAACGAGATATAATGATAAATTAGGATTTTTTTTTTTTTAAGGGACAGGCCTAAGTTTAGAGTACTTCCCCGGTATTTGCCATTTATTAGGTCTGAGGAAAACCTGAAATTAAAAACCTCAGCCAGGGAGGATTGTCCTGGAGGGAATAGAACCCCAGACTTCCCGCTCGTCTAAAGGATCTCTGCCACCTATTCTGTCATTATCTATTACGTATGTGTCAAATAAAAATCCTATTCGTTATTTCTTTTCTGGATAGACAAAATAAAAACAGCTAAAACCATTAGCTGTGTAAAGCTGGAACAATTATGCAGTCGTGTCACACGAAGTCAATCAGCTACACTGATTCTGTCATGCCCTCCCTAATACATCTTAGGTTCACTCAGTCTGTAAAATTAAATATGAGATTCGTCTTTGAAGAGAGCAGCCCCTTCAGGATATCATCGTCGTCATCGTTATCCTCTTTCCTTCTTCTTACTACCTCTCCTCCCGTTAAATTCTTCCCTCTCGTCATTTTTTCTCTATTCTTTTCTATATATACCCTTCTTTTTGTCATCTGTTTGAAAGGGTTCACTCCACTAGAGTGCTTCTCTGCAGCCTTCTTCTTCGTTCTTGATGCACATTCTGGCTACAGGCAGAAACGCCGTGTCTTTTCTACAGTTTCACAAGACATTACGAAATGTTTTGTTAGAGAGTAACTTTAACTGACCAGTGCTAAAGGTCAGTGTAGAAATAAAGATGTATTCTAGAATGTGGAACCTGAGGTATGATGATTAAGGATGTCAAGGAGATTTAACATCTCACTCTCACTCAGATCTGGTTGTGTAACGGGGCTCAAACTAGTTCCCTGGAACTTCGGTAGCTTTCACATATTCCTCTCACTTTCTTCCTGCCCTATTGCACAATGAGTGAAAAAGACTACAGTGTTTCGACATATTACAGCTTAATTACCTTTGAATGATAAAATAAATATGAGGTTAACTTTCAAGTTGTTACAAAAACTAGGAAAGAAAGAAACAAACTTTTTGTTGCTTTTCAAAACACTTCTGCATGCGTTCAAATCAATTGTCGAAACATTTTTTCCAATCTGAAGTTGGTATCTCAAAACATGGTTTTTAAAGGCTTCAACAGCTTCCTGAGGTGATGAATGTAGCTGTCCACGAATTTTTTGTTTCCTGTTCGGGAACAAACAAACAAAAAAACAAGCAGTTAGGCAATAAATCAGGTGAATACGGGCAAATGAGATATTAGTTCCATGTTTTTCTCCTTTGAATAATTAATTAATTGCTTGAGTGCTGTGTGAGAGATGAAGAATGATGTGACATTTTCGTTAGTTTTTCCTGATTTCGTCGATGACTTCTGGTAAACAAATTGTTGTATATCATTCAGTATCAACTGTTCTTCGATCCTCTAAAGGAATGGTTGCGACATGTCCAGTACAACCGATTTGGTTCCACTTGGAACACCCAAACAGTGGCTTGTTGCTTAGTTTCCGGTTCATTCGAATATATCCAAGTTCTGTAACGATGTTGTATACGCATTTTGTAGTTCCCGGTGAAATTATTTTGAGCATTTCATTACACCAATTAACACGGGCATTTTTGAGCTTCCATCAAACTATGCGGAATTCGTCGGAAACAGATGTTTTTCTCAGCTAAAAGTTCATGCAAAATCTAATGTACTGCAGTCTTCGATATGCTTAAGGATACTTCTATCTCACTGTAAATCACATGCCAGTCTTCTTCAATCATGTTGCGCACAGTATCGATGTTTTTGGAATGACAATCGATTTGGTCAACCTTCACGAAATCTATCACTGACGGACGCACGATCATGACAAAATTCTGCATACAAATTGTAAACAGTATTTTCTGATGGTGTTCCATTACCAAAAATTGAACGAAACGATTCTATGCATTGCTGTCCAGTTAGGCCTTTACTAAAATCGTAAAAAAACCATCCAACGAAAACCACCTGAATTTTCCATGTTTTCGCAAAATTACTTTGTTTAAACCCTCTCTGTAAACAAACTCCTCCGTTAATATCTAAGCTGCAAATGTTTTCACAATAACAAATGTCAATTGTTGCGAAAATGGTAATAGCATATCTCAATAGCGCCATCTAGTGGTCTTTTGTAACAACTTAAAAGGTAGCCCTGGTATTTACGGCTCATTGACAAGTTATAAAACAATAATATTCTATTTTACTGCATAATCGTCTGATCCACAGTTTGCCCAACTTTTGGTTTCTTGTAAAGTTCATTTCTAACCAAATTTCTCATCTCCCTGCTAACGTATCGAAAATATGAAAACTTCTACATCAAATACCTGGACACTAAGAAATTGCACAAATACATGTTTCAACTTGATCAAGTTACAGCAAATTTCATGTTTTACAATGACCTATAAAAACAATCTACTCTTGGAAAGAATTCAGAAACGCTGCGACCATACCCTTAATAGAACTCGCTATGAAGCTTCCAGCATGTGCATGAGCATAACTTAAAGCAATGCTGCAGAGCTGCGATACGTGCTGATTTGTAAGGAAAACATACTCTGCATCACTAACAGCATACTTGCAACAACACTGGTGAGCAGTTTGCACTCGCCGCTGGCTAAGCATTAATATTCATGCGCGTTAAGCATTAGATTATTCGTTTACAGAGTTAATTTTCTACTGGGCTGATGTTCGCTTTTCAAGCGGCCGAAAGGTTGCAAAAGAGAAAATTAAAATGTTGACAGGTAGGTTCTTAATACCTGGCAGCATTTGTTGCGCGAATATACCTTAGGAAAACTAACCCTGCTAGCAAAAAAGAAAGAAACAGTTGCAAAATATGGCCTAGATAATGCATTATGTTTTCAGATAAGCATGCAAATATGTGTAGCACATTCTTGTTCGGTTTCTATTGTTAATGTTACTTATTAAAATTACAAGGGTGATATGATGAGTAACTTGTTCGAACTGTAGAAGGTAGCAGCACATCTGTATATGTATCAACATTCAGTGATCATAACTCACTCTTTTGTTAATTTGGGAGCCATTCGATTCTTTTTTATGGAAGGAAAACCAGCATAGGAAGGCATGAGATTATTTTTTTACTCGTACATTGAGTTAGATATACCGTTCCTATGAAACCCTTCGACACTGAGTAAATATGTTCAAGGGTGGTAGAACAAACATCGAAGACGCACCACTTTCTGGAGCTCCAACATAAGCTGTGGTGGCAGAAAGCATTGAAAAGCCCATGACACAGTCAGTTTTGGTTGAGAGAAGAGTGGAAGTGCGCGACAGACTTCACATCAGAGGGTTCGTTTTATTTTGCATAAAGAATTACACATCAAAATCTTTGCGGATGCCGCTTCTATTCGCTCCAGGGCAAAAGCGAACTCGAATGTGAATATCGGTCCACTGTTTGGAAATATTTATGAAGAATCCAACCGAGGTTTTTCGGCATTTTGTGAGGTGGGTTCATTACTTTACACCGGAAACGAAACAGCATTCTGAACAATGAACCCCACAAGGCGAGCGGCTCCGAAAAAAGACGAAATTGGTTCCATCCGCTTAAAAGATGTTTTGTGACGCAAAAGAAATTCACTTCATTGTCTACTGCGCATCACTTTTGGAGAGAGTGAAGACATTGGAAAATAGCCAAAACGAAGGTGCTATTTCACCATGACAATGTACCGGTACATTTAAGCCGCGTCGCTCAGAACAAATTGGCCGAATTACGATTTGAAATGCTTCCGCATCCACCCTATTCATCAGATCTCGCTCCCTCGAATTACCATCTTTTCCGAAACTCGAAAGCTGCACTCAAATTTAATTCAAATGAAAAGATCATGCAAGAGGACGGGTATTTTGAGTATTCAAAATAATAAGCACACAGCATCTGCGTGAGCCTATTGCTTCTGAATGTCGCATTTTTTCGTTAGATTTCATGACTCACATAGGTGAACGCCCACAGTTGTTTTGAAACTGATGACACAATTTTTGCTGAATGAAAACTGTTTATGTTTTCTGATTCCTTGCCAAATGGAATCTCCCAAACAGCCGTTAGCGGGCTACAGTTTTTCAGAAATTAGCATTACAGAAAATAACAGTTTTTATTATTTTGTTATTCATTAAGCAAATACACAAAATAAATATTCTGGGAGATTTGAACAAGAAAATAGATAATTCACTTTGTAAATGAAACAGTAGGGCTCTAAATCAGAGCATTGGGCCAGAAAAAAATGCCACAAAGTAGCAATTTAGTTCTCCTTCTAATGTCATTACACCACCCCAAATTAAGTTAGGCCTGATGAAATAATTTGTTACTGTTCTGAAAAAAGCTAGTGATTGTTTCAATTTTCTTGTTATACAGTTCTCACAGAAAACTGAAGCTGAGATAGCAGCAGGTATTTTCAATGCACTTGCACGATGCACGATGAGATCTTTCCTCAGTCGACGTCCGAGTTAGAGAAGTCAGCAAGATTGGCATACAAAAACGTGATAGAAAACTTCCTTGGCACCAAGAAATCTGAGAACTATAAATTAACTATAGAGGAAATGTTACAACATTAGAAATCTAGGGTACAGAATGAGTGTTAAAGTGCATTTTCTCAACAGTCATATTGATTACTTCCCTGCGAATCTTGGTGCAATGAGTGAAGAACATGGTGAGCGGTGTCATAAACACATTAAAACAATGGAAATCCGTTATCAAGACCATTGGGATGTGTAAATGATGACTGATTATTGTTGGTGTTTGAAAAGGGACACTAGTGTTGGACATATCAGCACTTAAAAAAATGAAGTTTTCTTCTCCCTAATAGTTAAACAAATTTTAAAAAATTCAAACTATTGACATATAGCTCCTTTTTTGCAATATATACATTTATTTAAGTTAAATAAAACTCCAAAAAGTGTTGTATTAGTTATATATCTTAAAACTTAATATTTCATAAAAATGTCTTATGTACATCATTACCTTTGATGTGATTTTGTCTAAAAGCCTAACACATAAAGAAAACGTGAAAACACATTTGAATTTTATTACATATATCCAGGTGGAAAGGTAAAAAAGCAAGAAAATTCTATTTTTTTAGACCGGTGATAATGTAATGCAATCTTTGGTGCGGAACTTTTGGACCACTCTGTACTTGATAGCTAAGCAGCAGATAAATGTATTCTATAAGCGCTTGAATAAGTTAATACATCTATAGTGCAGTGAAGCGTAAATATCAGATCTCAGTTCGTGTTACTTGTGAGCGGGCCGTGCATGCGAAGCTGAACTGTTCCTTCACTTCCGTAATTAGAGGAACCAGAACAAAGAGGAGAACACTTTCTAAATGGAGATGCAAACTCGGGTCAGTCGATCGCCGGACCCTTCTCATCTCGCTCAATCGCTTTCTCTTGTCGCTTTTCGTCGCTCTACGGAACTTAACGCCACCTACTTTTTTAATATTCTGACAAATTACTTCCTTCTTCTTCTTCAGCTTTCAAGAGCCTGTTGCGCTCCAACGGCGCCCAACGTTGATTAAATGTTTTCCACTGGCACTTGATTGCTGTCTACGCAGTAGTTCTTGCTTAGACCTTCAGGACAATGATAGGTGAAACAAATTCGAAGAAAAAAATATAAAAAACTAAGTGTAAGCTTTGGAAGCCTAATGGAAAAGAATTTGAATCCGTCGTCGGCAGATACAGTTCGCTCAAATCGAAAATTTTCCTTCAGCATTTATAAATGAAATGCAGCCCCACAATCCTTGGGAGTATGAGACCACCAATTGTTTCTCGTTAATTTGAAAATAATTAGTACTCACGTTCTCATTAAACCATTTCTAAATGCTTAGTCTGCATCCTATAATATCTGTTTAAGGGTCTGATGTATCAGTTATACTTAACCTGGAAATTTTGGTTGTATAAGCATTAAATCGTCTTAACCTCAAATTAAATCTAACTCGCAAAATTACACAAGTTAAAGCACTAACTACAGTTAAGTTATTGTTAAATGAAACAATTCCCAGATACAGAAGCACCACAATTTCGTTTATAAATAAAATGAGGAGCCACGCTTATTTTAATTTCATACAGATAAAGTTTCTTCAATGTTTCACTTCATTTCTGCATAATAACAACAGTCAAAGTTGCGTTCAATTGTAGGTTATGTTAGGCTAACCTTACAAGCGGTATAATGTACACATTTCTGATTTCCGACATCTCATTCGTAGATGAATTTCTCGGGTATTTCATGTGATTAAATGTCCGTTCCTAGAACTGAATGACAAATAATTCAAAATGCAATTTCGTTTAGCAAAAGATGTCGAAGAACTGAAACGGATGTTACGTTCCGTTTATAATCACATAGTAAGCGAAATCATGCTTTGAAATCGATGTTCATGATACTAATAACTTTAAGGTTCTATGCGACAGGAAATTTCCAAATGGTTATTGGAGGTATGTTCAAAGTGGAGAAAGGAACGGTCAATAGAGCCGTCCATAAAGTTACTACAGCAATAGCAGCTCTGGGACCTGAGTTCATTAAAATGTCAACTGACGGAGGTGATATAAGGAAAGGCTTCTATAATTTTCGCAACTTCCCTGCAGTTTTAGATGCTATAGACTGCACACACGCACACGCATGTGGGGATTACATTGAAGAAGTCTTAAGAATAGAATTATACTCTTTGACAATTACCCCCTTGTACGTTCTTTAACTTTATTTGAGACGGAAACTTTTTTAATCATTAATTTCAATCATTCCCTCATATTTTAGCACCAGATCAATGATAATATCATCTTACATTTGCTAAATTTTGCTCGCATTCGTTTTGACGTCCCCTTATCCATGTTTGAAGACGTATTAAGGAGGGGAGGTGGGAAACTGAATATTATTGATTTTCTTAGGTTGAACAGTTGAACATCAACTTGCTCTAAACTCAATTTCCCTGTTATTTCGCGATGTTGCCATAGGTTTGATGGTTATTGCAAACTAGGGGTTATGTAGCCTGAGGTTATTTATATGCAACAGAAATGATGTCTAACCTCTAGTTACTTTTTAAATTACAGTTAATAGTAATCTCCGGTTAGCAACTTTTATACAACCGGCTCTTAGTATTCTATTCTCTATTTTGTTTTCGTAACAGTTTTAAAATGTTCTACATTATTTTTTAACGAAAGTTTACTTAAGTTATGTTGTTTTACGTTTGTGAAATCAAAATCTAAAGATTTGACTTCAACTAAGATTTTGAAATATAAATCTCGCCCAAAATGCCGATCTTCAAAGTATGTTAAAAATACCAGATAGAAAAAATGGTCGCGAGTTATTCGTCCCACCTATCAGGGACTGATATCGTTTTTCCATTGCCTAAATTTCTTGATGAAATCACTCATGAATGCCAAATTAGATGGAAAGTAATCAAGGTGAGAGTTCAAGAAGTGAATTTTCAAACTCATATTGCAACCGAGAACTTGCAGTTTTCATAACATATTTCTTATAATTTCTTCGTATTGTACGTCTTTTACATTTCCAAGGAAAGTATTCATAACATGCCTGAAGTTCTATTCGTTCATAGTGTTCAAAAAGTCAATATTCTTCATTGGCTGTCTTATATGAGATCCATCAAATACACTCTCTTTTATTTTAGCCCCAGACAAAAGAAGAAATTCACGGTATAAGTACTTGACAAGCCATTCTTGCCTAATGCTTTGACTAATTGCTTCGCGATACCAAGTTTAATATGAAGTGTAGACAACAGCATCTTTTTAGACTGACTGACTGACTGTATTACTTTTAGATCTCCACACAATAGCCATTGATATTCCAGGTGTTTATTTATTTTTTTTTCTAAAATAGATTTCCATGCTTAACTTTATAATATACAAAATACACTTTCTTAATAAATGGAGTAACATTATTCTTTTGTTTTTTAACAAGTACGAACCACATATGAAACAGAAATTATTTGGGTTGTTCACATATTGCCGTCTTGGTATTCCACAGCTTGAAACCGTCTTATTCTTAGCTCCCTGGCATTTTATACACAACACAAAGAAAAACTGAAATGTAGCAAACATTAAACAATAAATACACTAGCGACTACCACGACTAATGAATTTTGGCTGACGTCTTTGTGGTTTTAGACTACGATGTAATCACTTCCCCTTACTGACCACGCGTTGATAAGTTCCAGTTATGTTAGAAACTTTAAACACATGGCAGAGGAACTGATAATATAGTAAATAAGGTTGCTTTGCATATATAGCTTGTGTGTCTAAAACTGTTCACGTTTTATTATTGTATCATCACCGCAATATAGTAGTATAATCAATAGAATATAGATTACACAAAATCTGTACGCGTTATGAAACAACTGATATCATTTTCGAAATCAGCAGGCTGTTTTGCATATAAATTGTTTATTTTCCCAAGACAGATAGCAGCCAGTGATACATGCTTAATATTCTTCACTGATGCAAATTACTAGGTACTGACGTACAGAAAACCCAGTTACATACACGCATGACAAAAAAGTGTATAGAGTCATATTTCATCAGTAAATAATATTGAGTGTAGGTTAATAACTCCTAATTACAGATATTTACTCGAATATCGGATAACTTGCCTGCAATTCGTAGACAACATCGACGTTGTATAAGCTTCCAAGTTTAAACTGACTGCAATTTTGGAAGATGAGCTGATGCGTGTGAGCGACAGTTTTCTGAAATATGTGGATGTAGCAGAACAATACTTTCAACATTCTATGTTATAAGGTACGTATTTATTTTCATTGTAATTGCCAGAACTTGAATCGGTTGCGCGGATATTGCATCCGTTTCGCCGGCAGTTACCGCTCTGACCGCCGATCCGCCAAGACCTATCACAGCGGACTAATGCCGATGCTTGAACAGGGAAGATACGCAAACAAAACATAAGAGTGAATCAACACAGTCTTCCTTCCAACAAAGAAAAGATGTTGATCTTAAGACACTGCAGTTTTTTAAACATATGTAGGTCCTGTTTTGTATATTAAATAGGAATATGACATTTTAGTTTTGATTTTATGATACTCTTTATTTCACAAACAGTAAAAATATTTTTCTTTGTTTAAAAACCCTCTAGTGATAGGGGAAAACGGATTTCAGCATTTTTAATGGTGTTTAACGCCGGTTTTTACTACTGAGACACCACAGGCGATGGAGATGATGTATGAGATGAAATTATTTTATTTTTAAGAAAGGAAACGTTCCAGGCCTAAGTTTAGGGTACTCCCCAGCATTTGCCATTTATAAGGACAGAGGAAAACTTGGAAAAAACTCAATCGGGGCACGGCACGGTCCTGGCGGGATTCGAACCCCAGATCTCCCGCTAACGAGCGCGCGCCTTAACGACCTAGGACACCTATTGGGTGATTTCAGCATTGAATTTAGCATGCCAAAATTACTTAAAATCACCACTCATATTTGAGAGAGCAGATATCTCTCTCTCTCTCTCTCTCTCTCTCTCCGCAGGCCAGTGCTAATCTATCATTAATATTCGGTAACATCCAATTACAGAATTTACCCGAAAATATGGATCACTTGCTTGCAATTCGTGGACAACATTAACCTTGTATGCTTTCAAGTTTAAATTTACTCAGTTTCGGAAGATGACAATTTTCTAAAAAGATGCCAGCAGGCTAATATTTCCAACATCTCCCGTCATAAGGTACATGCTTATTTCAATTGTATTTGTAGTTTTAATAGCCATAATTTAAATTATTGCGTGGATATTATGTATATCTGCTTCGCCGGGAGTTACCGCTCTGATTGCCGACCAGCAGTTGTCGTGAAACGGACGACATAGCCATGGAAGATACGGTACTTGGATTTAAATTCTAAAACAATAAAATAATAACTACTACTATCGGGGTGCAATTTTATCCTCGTATAAGCTTTATAACCAGCATTAGATGCACCCGAAACTTCAACCCTGAACAGAATACATGGAAAACACTTTTCTTACTGAGTAATGGAACACGGAAAACCCACAAGTGCACAAATCCTGTATAAGTAAGTACTTCTATCTACTAAAGAGATAGAAAGAGAGACGTTTGATTAAGTCTGACGCAACAACAGGAAAGCTGGAAGTGTACCTCAACACTTTCAGTAGTGCGGATGGCACTGAAATATGACTGCGGTATAATACACGTTTAAGAAAAAAACGCTTGGCTTTTGTTCGCTTTGTGTAAAATAGGGTGAGTGTTTTTAACTGTCTAGTTAAATGCAAATCTTGACATGTTTAAGGAGGGAAAAAAAAAGTCTTCCTGAAAACTATACATTTTTTCGAACTGCACAAATAATAAAGTGAAAAGATATAGGTGCCTGTAAGTATCTAGTCTTGCCATATTACTGTACCAGTTAAGCAACTACAACATATTTTAATATTTTTATATGTTGTTCTCCAGTGTTACAGCAGAACGCGCTAGCATTTATCGGCGATGTCAGCGTATTTTGTAAAAAGCGTTGCAAACAGTGTCAGTACACCTATCATATTCCATCCATTTTTGTACCCGATAATGAAAAGATTACTTGCTGCAATGCTCTTTAAAAAACGGAAGATATCTCACGATGGGTATTCATTTTTAGTTCCTAAAAATATAAGAAGAGATTATATTATGCACACCGTTCCACAATACAAATTCTAATTAAATTAGTTCTATTAACGAAGTATTCAATATTTTAAAAATATAAAACTGTAATTACCGCGTACCCCACTAAAATATAAACATAATATAATATGTTTTTTACAAACATAATCATAACATTTTATGTATTGCAGTTAATGATATAGTTACCTTGTATGTATATGTTTATAATACAGTATAACTGTAACCTGTAAATTGTAAGTCAACACAAGATAAAACTCCTTGGTGTTTAGTTACGGAAGCTGGAAAAGCCAACAAAAGAGCCATAAAACTCTATTCAGATGAAATAACAAAAGGGTCGCCGTGAGAAGCCCCTTTCTTTTTTAAATGGACAGTTACTGCAGGGTTAATAAACTCAAGGACTTTTAAATCCGTTTGGGGCTCTGATCCCGACAGGTAGTTGTACAGCTAGCCCTTTAAACTAGCCAATGTCGACAAAAGTTTTAAACTTTAAGAACAACGAATGGCACGCAGGGCAGGTGAACTTTAACCAGCCAATGGCATATATATGTTTCAATTTTTAAAGAAAGGCGCGTGTCTTTTAACGTCTCCTAGCCAAAGATTTTTTACTTGAATTTAGTATATAAGGAGGCGGTTGCTCTGCTGGGGCATTCAATTCAGTTCGCAGAAGCAGTTCGACTCAGTTTGAAGTCTTATACGCGGCGGGACACATGAGTCCTAAGTTCTACAGCCACGAGAGCATTTGCTCATTGCTCAGGAGCAATGTTGCTGAGGCACGCAGCTAGCAGCTATAACATTTATATGCGGCAGTATATACGCAGTATATACGCAGTTCGCATTATAAGTTCGACTTTCGGCTGGTTACGCGACCAGCTCAGATCAAGCTCCCAATGACTTCACTAAGGTGACCTCTTCTCAGAACTCAAGAAGGACCTTCGAGGACTTACGTGTGACAAAAAAGTGATGGATACTGTTTATGCCCATTTTGCAGACAAGACTTCTGGCTGTTTTGAAGGGGGGATTGAAATGTTAATTCAAAGATGTGAGAAGTGTATTGCAGTAAAGGGTGGCTATATTGAAAAATGAAATATAGTTTTTGTTTTTATCGTATCTAAAAATGGTTAGGCAGGAAACTTATAGACCTACCCTCGTATCTCGCAACATTAGGAAAAAAAGAAGAATCACAATTTTATTTCTAACAAATGAATTCCTATTAGCACACCAATGCAATCACTGGTTTAGCCTCATATTGTTAAAACTCTGTTCATTGGTTATTAAAAACCAGATGTATTTCAATTATTAAGAATGCATGAAGTCATTGTAATGCACATTTTAAAGCTATTTAGCTTTGGTGTGAATTTCTAAGCAACAATTTGCAATTAATTGAATGCCCTAAAACTTCTTCCCTATCTGAAGTTACCGAGCGAACCAATGAAACATTAACCAAATGCGGGTGTTTTTACACTGAGCGTGTGCACGCGCGTTTCCCGCCTTTGACTGGAACAAGGTCACGCTAGTTTCTGGCTTTCAGTGTGGATCTGGTAGTGGTTGAGCTCAATTCGGTTATTACGAGTGGAGTGTTTTGTTCTGTAATCACGAAATGAATTATGGCGCAGTATGTGACCTGTGCTGCACAAGACATTTGATTTATGTATTAACTCGTGTCACCTCGTAAAATTCAAAGACGATTTGAAGAACTATTCCCGGATGTAAAAGTTCCAAACCGTACAAAAATTTTAAAAGTTTATAATAAAGTGCAGACTACGGTTAGTCTTCAGTCTAAGAAATTAAACAGGGAGAGTGTTTCCACAACTTGTACAGCAAATATTTCCATGAGAGAAACTGAAGAGTGTTTCAGAAAGACAGTTATTAGTGAGGACTTTGACCCCCTCTGGCCCTCGACCTAGTCCCTGCAACGTTTATCTCCGAAGCAAATTAAAACATATTGTATACAAGACAAATCCACATAACCTGGAAGAATTGAGTCAATATACTCAACATGAACTACAGAGAGTGATGAACAGATTTTTTTTTAAAAAAAATGACAAATGTACAGACAACACGGTAGCCAGTTTCAGCATCTTTTGTAATGAAGTTGGTAAGTAAAAATTTTAAAATAGTTAAGAAACTTTTGCATGTTTGTCAGTGCCACTCTACAATACCCGCAGATGGCAACGAGCGTTGTTCTTGCTTACAAGAAAATCACCGAAAATTGGTTCCTAGTTTATTGGGTCGCTCTGTACTTGTCTGAAACAGTAAAAATATTTTGGTGTATTAATTAACAGGGTATGTGTGCAATTCTTTTAATAGTGTTTAACGCTCGCTTTTACTACCGAGGCACCACAGGCGGTGGACACTGATGATACATGAGATGAAATTATCTTTGGGAGGAAAGAAATGTTTTTAAGGAAGGAAACGTTCCAGGTCTAAGTTCAGGGTACCTCCCCGGCATTTGCCATTTATGAGGACTGACGAAAGAAACCTCATTCAGGAAAGGACGGTCCTGGAGGGATTCGAACCCCAGACTCCCGTTCACGAGTCCGCGCCTTAACGACCTTGGCCACCCGTGGCAGTGTCTGTGTGCAAATTATAAACCAGTTTAATTAAATTACCAGGCAAAAGTTTTCTTATTTATCAAACATTTACAGTGCTCATGACAATTTACCCTTAAAAATATTATAGTTCGATCGTAATATAGTATTTTGAAACGATAAGTAAACAAACAATACTTGATAAGTTAAAAAAAATATTATTCAGTTAAAAACTACTTATTTTTTATCGTTCTGAACTGAAATTAAATCCACGACTAAGCCTGCAAATAATTAAGCTCATAAAAACGAGCTGAAATTAAGCCTTTAAACTCTCCTAAGCTATTTACGTAGTAACATTTTCTGCAGCATAAAACAAATGAGAAGTTCTCTCAGATAAAACACGGGTCAGATGAACTAGTGCAAGAACAGAGGACGATCTGCAAGGCGCATCCCTTTCCCCGCCTTTAGAATCGCGATGACAAGTGCGAATCGCTTTTAACGCCCCGCGGGAAACGTTTACACCTGCAGTAGCCATCAAAGTCCCACCAAAAGTTCCCATCTCATAAAGTTTAACGCCTTCGTCTCTTGGAATGGGAAATCCTGCGGGCTGCGACTCGCTAGCACCCGGTGGACTTGTTTTTTTGAGCCATCATCTCTCGTAACTCCGAATGCAACTCCAATTTCACGGCATGTGTAAAGTTTTACTTCGTACCTTCAAAATGTGCCAGCCTTGATGCTCTTTGTTAAGACAGCTGCAGGGAAATGAATACAAATGTTTAACATGAAGGCTCGCTATAAATACAACTTCATTTAATCGTAATTAAAATTCGCTTAAAGCTGCTAATATTAATTAGTTTTAGAAAAGTAAATAAATCAGCAATAAAGACAACATAAAGTACAGTTTTACAAAAAAATTAAGATTAATAATGAGAGGCGTTAAAATATACATTAATTCCTGCATAAGAAAACAAAACTACATTGTAAGCAGTTTAAATGTCTCGCAATTTAGATCGGCAGACCAGAGGACCATTTCAATGGCTGAGATTGCCCACGCCGCATGCCCGGCGCCATTCTCTCTTCCGTCAGTTGCGAGCAGGTTTCGACTAAATAATGCAGTATTGTTATTATACATCAAGTGCCGAAAGTATGTGGCAGAACGACACGAGACCCACGGCTTTATTTCCCTTCCAAAGTGTGTACTAATATACTGTTTGAAAAAATAGTGTTTATTTATAGCTTTCTCTTCTTTTCGTATATTGATTACTTACTCTGTTTTTTTCTCTCTCACTCTCTTGTTTCTTATTTAGGATACACGTCTGTTAATAGATACCCAGCATTCAACTTTTATCTAATAATTTAGAGAAGCAATAAGAGAAGAGAAAGTGCCGCATCAAACTAGTGTGAGAAAGAGATTGCAGTTTTTCAATAAGGAAATGAAAATCTTCTTTGTTTTCATGCGGAGAGGTGTATAAATTCCAGAGATGGTTCATCACATTAAAAAATTGTTTTTCGTTTCTTCTTCAGTCCAGTAAAATGAGAGTGCGGCAGATTTAATGCTTATATTTTTGTTGGAAAAAACGTTTGGTGGTATCTATGAACGTTTGTTTCTTTAAAAATTCTTTGAACAGAATTACAGGGCACGTTCGCCCCTTACTGTTATAAATTTGTTCTGTGTAGCGAATGTAATTGTCAAATAAAGTGTAATACACCTACATGGGCTCTTTGTATAAATCTATATGTATACAGAGTGGTTCAGAAATATTTTACAACTTCGGTGACGGGTTCCTAACACCCAAACAAGAAAAAAAAAATCCATATAAACATATGTCCGGAAATGCTTTGTTTTTTACTTCAACGCGTTTCAAAGTGTAATCTAACAACTTAAGTTTGTAACCGAAAATAACTCACATTGTTGGGTGATCGAATGATGTTATCGATACAAGTCTGTTGATGCAGTCACTGTATCCTAGATGACTATTGTTGCCAAGGAGATTTGTTTACATTTATCATTTGGGTACACTCGTGGTTAATCTGTTTCATTTCACTTGTGTTGCTGTTGTGTTATATCTAACCATGACAAGATACCCATTTCGTGCCCTTGCAAATAAGAATCATGTGGTTTATGCATGATCAGGTCCAGCATATTTTAGCAGCATTGTTCGAGATACACTGGCAAATATATTCCATAACATGGATAAGTAGGGGAGGACCATTTCCTTGGCCTGCACATTCCCTCGAATCCTTTGTATTTTTCTCTTTGAAGCCACCTAAAACAATTGGTTAATGCAGCAGACATTCCTAATGCAGATGCACTTCATCCATGAGTGATAGAAGCCTGCAAAACCGCTTGACCGATATGGAAGTATTTGAAAGGGCAACAGTCCATGATCTGTCGAGTGCATGCGTGTGTGGCAGCAAGAAGGGGACATTTTGAACGAGTTTTTTTTTTTGGAGGGGGGTAAACTTGCACTAATAACTAAGGATTTCTGGACATAGCATGTTTATATGGACTTGTTTCCTTGTTTTCATGTGAGGAACCCACGGCCAAAGCTTGTAAAATTATTTCTGAAACAACTTGTATATGATCCGTACAAAGTGCTATAAACACACATTGCCCCTGTACTTTCGCACATCAAAGATTGAGCTCAAACTATTAATGTCTTATCATATTGTTATGAATATTTGAGAGTGTCTCAATAAATAAAGAATAAAGTAATAAATTATTTACTTTTACTTCCACACCTGATCTCTATTACCACTAAATATGTACTTAAAGAGATTGCAGCGACGTGACGTTTTCCTGATCGAACTCTGATGCACCGCATTCCTCAAGCGTATTCATTTCAAGGTAACATAAATAAACAACTGGGTAGCTCTAGTCTTACTTCCAGAAAAAAGGGCATCAGTCTTGTTCCGTAATATACAATATTTTTATTACACATAATATCAAAGGAGGATTTGTGATTGGCGATAAATTCACGAACGTAGCGAAAGTCTGGAAGTTCAGACCCTCGAGTGATATTTATTAGGACTATTTAACAAATAAAATGCAAATATAATTCCCCTGAACATGGCTTACAACACTGTTATAATGAAATATTTTTATTATAAAACTTAACCTTTCCAAGCCATTTTGCAACAGACGAATGTCGATTGTCAGCAATGGCAATAGAGAAGAGTCAAATACGGTTTAGGACTAGTTCATAAATAGAATGGAAAAAATGTATATTTATTTGGAATTCGCGAAGAGAATATTAACAAATGTATAAAATACTATATTTAGTTATAAATGTGTGCCTATTCAGAAACCGTGAGACTGAAATAGATAAAGTCGATTATTACAGTCGCTACTGTTCGATTTACTAATACCAACTGAGGGGGAAAAAGCAGAGATAACATTCTACCATTCTGAGTCACGTGTTTATTAAAATTTATGGTTGCTTAGGCAGATATTGTTATATAATTTATAAAATTATTTCAGACTGTTTGGCCGAATACGCAAAAACAATTGTTTGAGTGAATACACATTAAGTTAGTTAAATGCACGCTTATTGAAAACACAGTTATCAAATTTGAATGAAGGAAATGCAGTTTCATTAGATACAAAACATTTGGGAATTAGTAGATGAAGATGTGGAAGCAGAATTCTGCACTTTATTTACCATTGCCTAATGAAGTTCTTGATTAATATGCATGATACTCAGGAATTATAGTGGGGGATATACAGTTGGCTACATTGATTAGAAGACAAATGCACTTCGCGCGGTAAAGGGATTTGCTATTACTTTACAATAATTTCACTGCGATATCGACTGTGATTGGTCAAAATTCAAAATTTGTTTCATTTGATTGGTCGATTTAATGATGACGTCACCTAAATGAAATGGTCACTGTAAACAAATGCTTTGTGATTATATAAAGCCACATTGCCTCGTGTTGTTAAGCGTTGTTTTAACGAACAATTTAGATCCGTTATTATATCAACCTTCATTATTTCCGCTATAATATTCTTTTTAAGCGTTTTCATTATTAACGTATACATAAAATGCCCCTCTACTAATGCGTGCAAATGGTTGCTATTCATGTTAATATGAAATTATCATGAACAGTTTGTCTGCTACTGTTAACATTTAAATTGTTGGGCCAATAAACAGATTAACTAAACCAATTATAGGTAGCATTCAATTGTTTGATAAAGCCCTACTTTATTATTCGGAGTTTACCACACAATCGAGAAAAATTACCGCTATCAGCTAACACAGAGTAAAGTCAAATTTGTACTGCACGATTACAGGGACATTTAAACAAATTAAGACAAACGCAATAATGTTTATTGATTACCTCATAATGGTGATGAGTAGGGCTCGGATTTTTAGAATTTTATAATATAAAGAGTTTGTTTAGCCCTTTTAAGATTTTTTTTTTGTCATATAGTATTAAACTGACCAATATTTGCACTAAAATGAAATAATTTGCAAATAAATTACAGCAGCAAAACATTTTCCTTTATACATTAAAGATTTACTGAACAAAAATCAAAGAATACAGTTTTACAATGCTCTCAATTCTATTTTCTCAATGTTCAGTTAAAAATTACCATATACTTTTTAAAATAAACTATTGTGATGAACCGCTACGTACATTTGGGAAAGATTTCCTCTTTGTCCTACAACACATTTTATAGCGAGAGAAGGTTCGCTCCATTCAACAAGAAGGCATGGACCTGAAAAACTTCTTAGATGCTACTGCATTAGGTACCCATTATCAGTTGTTTCTTCCTTTTGAAGAGTTACGTCGTCCTGTATCCAGGATTTCGTTCAAAGATTTTACATGTTGAAGAGAACACAGCGCCACTACCCCTGGTACTTTCCTATTCCATGATTTTCATCACTTCGTTTAGTGGAAGAAATACAGCCTCCAGGTGTTCAATGGTAAAAGGAAAGTAAGCCAAGTTTGCTTTGGTAAAAGCCGGGGAAGCGATGTTTTTGTTATTCTGAAGGGCGCTTTTTGCCTTTGAGATGCAGGCAGCTCTGGCGATGTCGAATTCGTCCATTACACTTTTATTTTCTCAGTGATCCCCGATTGAAGTTCGCTGACATTGCCAAAACCTCGAAAGCCGGTTCCACTACATTTTACACAAAGTTTTGAGTATGAGAAAGCTTTCCGCATGATGGGCGCCGCGTTCGTTAACACTGCACCAAAAGTACATTCGAATGAATGCTTTGCAAAAGTGTTTAGACTTGTTGAAACACAATTCCAGTGAATTTCATAACAGTAGATGGATTGATCATTACATGCCAGAGACGAAGGGGCAGTTCAAACAGTGGGTGGTAACACGTGAAAGTACACCTAAGAAAGCGAAAACAGTTGCATCTGCAGGAAAAGGCACGACTACGGTTTTCCGGCTTTGTCATGGTGTGGTGCTCGTAACTATCTACAGAACCATTACCGCAAAGTATAACGCTTCACTACTGGAGCAACTGAAGGATTCTATTCAGACACCTTGCGAAAAAGAAAGTTCTCTTTCATCACTATAATGCACTTTCACACACATCTGGGATTTGCTGCTGTAAAACTAATGACCTACGGTTCCAAATACTTCCACATCCGCCATATTCGCCTGATTTGGCTCCATTGATTACTTTTGGTTCGTAAATCTGAAGAAATGGCTGGGTGGACCAAGATTCGCGTCAAATGATGAGGTTGAAGCTTATTTCTCACAGATGGATAAATCTTATTTTACCGAGGGTATTAAAAATTTGGAAGGACGTTGAACTAAGTTATTGATTCACAACGCGAATACGATGAAAAATAACAAAGGCATTTCTCTTAAATCTTGTGTCTTTTTTATCAGGCCGAGTACATTTAGAACGTTTCTCGTTTGTCTGCTCTTATCGTAAGCTGTACGAGAGGTCAATAGTCCTTAGGTAAAGTAGACACATCTGGAACTTCACACTTCACAGGAAACTGTGAAACACCCTGTTCTTCAGCACATTCCATGGCACATTTGCTGATACAACCTCATAATACTGAAAACTCCAGCTATAACTTGTCATAGAAGATGAAATGAATGGTTTAATACGTTTTGCTTTCTTGTGAGGATGTTTTTATGCATGCTACACTTCACATGTGACTTTTTGTTACAAATAAATCATTTTGATTTTATCTGTTGAAAAATGTAAGAATCCGTTGTCAAAGTAAATCACCTTATACCTCTTTCACTTTAGGCATGTTGCAACAACAAAAGCTTGAAGCAACACTCATTTCCTCCCTCTATGCTAAACATGAACTGCACTGCCTTTTAATATACTTTTTATTATTTCATTTTATAACAATGGTTCACGAAACTATTTATAAAAATTCTTTGAGGTGTTTAAATATAAGGGTTTAGTTTTGTAATATTTATTTCCCATTTCATTTATACATATGTTATAGTACGTAAATGAGTAATGGCCACAAACTATTATCACTTGCTGTACTTTTAATAAGATATGTGAACTACTTTGTAAACCTTTAGATGTGTTGCTGATCTGTCGTTATGTTAGATAAAATATAATGTGAATGTATGAGAATGCCCGAATTATTACGTAGACATCCAATATTGTACTTAATGCCCGTTTTGTGACTTAAGCCATAGTTCGTGTTGAGATAAACAAGACAAGGACATGCACATCTTTCTTCCGCTTCCGTATATGCCGTTACAAGCAGGGCTGAAAGCACTAGGAATCTACTGCTGCAGTGAAATCATGGAATCTCCAAGCGGCTGTCCAGTCCCTGGCGACAGCGGAGACAGTCCAGAGAGCCTAAGGTTGCACAGTTATAGCTAGATAATAAGATTTCACAAGCAGTACGATAGCTCAGGCGGTTATAGCGTCATGCTATAGTTGTGAAGATAGTGGTTTCGAACCCTACCGTCCCGATGCTTTTCTCCCCTTGTTGGATAAAAGAGATGCGGCACAATTAGAATGATTTACTCGGTAACAGAATGGCCTATAAATTGATGTTAACCAATTTTTTTCCTGCTGCATTCAAAGGAGAGTTGCCAGCATTACAGTGATTTACCCGCCTCTATCATTTATATTTACGAAGGAGGCGAACGTAGCGAGCCGCAGCAAACCACTGGGTCCATTTGTTTCTAGGATTTGCCCGAGTTCAGCGTTAGGGTTAGTGTGTTACTGCCACTAAAGTGACTGCTAAGCTCAACATTCGTCTAAAGAACGCGATGTCAAATACAATAGCGCATAGGGAACTGTGAAAACTAAATACTCATAGCCAGCAGCATACAATCCAGACTGTTTTCTTCCAATGATGAATAGTTTGATATGGTTTGGGCCTTAATGTCATTTGCGGTGGGTTCTATTGTCACGTCGAAAGAAAAAAAAAAACATTCTAGATGATCATGCCCACTCAATGGCGCAGACATTGTTCCGACAGAGAATGCCATCTTCCAAGATAACAATGCCCCTATTCATTAAGCTGAATTGTCCAAGATTGTTTTGAAGAACATGAGGACGAAATTGCACGCGTTTTCTGACCTGCAAAGTCGTCTATTTGAATATTATCCATTACTGTATTTTGCATTCGAAAAAAAGAAGGATCCTGTACCCCTCTTCAGCAAATCTCAAAGAATTAGAGCAATTTCTATTTAGCAATGGCTTAAAATCGCATTAATTACCACCTAGAAATTGTATGACTCAATTCCCAGCAGAACTAAGGTAGCTACCAAGTCGAAGAGATCCTACAGCATATTAGATGATTGTTTATACGTATTTTTCTAACCCTTGTAAGTGTTACATTACAAATTGCTGTCTAACAGTTTATTTTCATTGTTTGCTTCAAAAGTTGTGTTTCTAAAAAACTTTATTATGTTAAGACAGTAGGAAGGATCCCTTGTTGTTGCTTCACAGGAATGATGGTTTCCAGACGTCAATTAATTTTCTCGAGATTTCTATGAAATGTTTTAAGAGTAAGAACGGAGTTGCAAGTGTCGCATAGGACAGGAAACTTTGTTATGTAGATAAGTGTGATTAATTTTATGTATTCATTACGGAAATGGTTAATGAAAACTTGACATTGACATGTAAGTTAATTAGCTGGGTATGATGCTTTAATTATTCGTTGTTTCCTAGTGGATGTTTCAAGCCAGTTGGGGTACCTCCTGAGTCATTCACGATGTGTCGGCATACTAGACTTCTTTTTTCTCCTGTATGGGGAGATGCGTTGTCGTGTCGGCTAGTTCATTTCCAGGTAGACCTTGGTGTAAAGGGATCCAAACTATTGTTACCTGTTTTGATTCCATTAGGATTTGGGTGCATTGAATCAGTAACGCTTGGATTTTAAAATGTTTATATTTATCTATAAAAGAACTGGTTTTCATTTTGTTTTTCTTTGACTCTTCTGACATATCTACAAGAAAGGAATATATACAAATTCTGAAGCAGTTTAAATATTATAACCCAACATTCTGGATAATATTCAAGATAGAAGGCAACGTAAGATAAACAGAATTAAACATCAATTTTGTAAGGCACATGCCGTATAACAATAATAATAATAATAATAATTATTATTATTATTATTATTATTATTATTATTATTTATTCTACCTACAAAAAACCTCCATAATTATAAACTATTAATTTCGTACCCATGTAAATTATGAAATTCATAGCGTCGCTATTGGAAATAACCGCTCAAAGAATGTTTTATTATTATTATTATTAATTTTTTTTTTTTTTTTTTTTAATATTGAGGAATGTTTAACAATTCACCTAAGAAAAAGCACTGTTTGTATTGGTTGCCACTCTTTCGTTTTGTCATTTGTTGCATTATTGGATTGAAGCAAATTGTGTGAATGTTTACATTTCAATTCAATTTTTAATTATACAGCTATTTAGTGAAGTAATCACAACCCCACTTGAATGTAGTTGGCGTGTTTTGGAATACAATAACAGTTCAGCATGACTTTACAAAGCAGTTGCATCATCAGGCCACTAGTGACAAGACGATTGAGAAGTGATATGGAGATTTTGTGGATAAAGGATGCATATATGATCAAAGGAAACAACCTGTCAATGCGATAATTGTGAAAATTGCAGTTTTAAAAAGTCTATGCATAGAGTTAGCCTACAGTTAAACATACCTAAATCTACAGTAGTACTCGTCTGAGGTTCAACTCTTACTGAAACTGATGCACATGTGAAATCTGATGATCTCCAAAACTAATGTATTTACGCGAATCTAATACGAAGCTTTTTGTCCAAACATAGTATTCAAAATTATGGTGCGTGTTAGATACGATGGCGTATTAGATTCGAGTGCTTTAGGGGTAATCCTAAGTATGGTTTCTTTCGGAAGAGAGGTAAAGCCATTCTTAGATTCATGGCACGTAAAAGAACCTCAAGCCTAAAAGAAGAAGCCCCTGAGCAAAATTTGTTGGCCGTTTCACGCCCTGAATTGAATGAGAGGCTTATGACCTGAGATGTTAAAGAGCGTCCGCAAATGAACCGAATCAACAAGAAACGAGTGCAAATCCATTCCGTAGTTCGCCGGTAGCTTCGTTTTCAAATGTATCGTTTATTACGTCATAATGCATTCCTGCAAATTCGACTTCGTTACGTTTATTGTTGGCTTATTATTGTTTAGAGCTTTTGAATAGTAGATAGGCATGAAATGGAGGGCAAACAGAGAATAACATCTTATGATGCTACTTTTAAGCGTAAAGTAATTCTTTATACCGAAAAAATTATGACAGTAAGGGAGTTTAATGTAGGTGAGAGCCTAGTTCGCTTGTGATGGCAACAGAAATTGACACTATTTGCAACTAAAACTAGAAGGAAGGAATTCACTGGTCCTCGCAAAGGAAGACATCCTGACATTGAAGAAAAAGTTTTAGAATTCGTACATGAAAGGAGGAAGAACGGGCAACCTGTGACTAGTGACACCATAAGAAATAACTTTTTCTTCTTTGACCTACGCCAATTGTCCTGGCAATAGCACGAGTGAGGATTTTGTCCTACGTGCTTCAAGATGTAACAATATTCCACTTATAAATTCTATGTTCTGATTGTTTTATGGAGCGGACGAGCTTCTCTAAGACGCCGTACAGTAATATGCCAAAATCTTTTTACATTATTTTAAATTTTAAATTTGGGGTGCGCATTACATTTGATGGCGCATTAGATTTGCTTTCTGTGAACATTGCCTTAAGCCGATGGCAGAGCCGTGTGATGTGAGTGAGAATATGAACTTGTCTGCACCGTGACACAGGAGCACACACTGAGTTCTGTGAGGTGGGCACTAAAATATTTGAATTTCTCTTTCTAATATCACTAGGTTCATGACTACCGAGAGTGACAATATAAACGTTTATAATCACGGAGCATTTATTGGACACTGTATACTAAATACTTAAATAGCTTGTGGTCTTTACTAAATTGCATTATCCGCTGCCTATGCTGGATCTATCGCCATTGAAGCCGCAAGAGAGTAGTGAAATTTCTTATGCCATATAATCCAAATATTTTGAGAAGCAGACAAGCTACTTCTGAAAGAGTTAGATCAGGAGAGTAGTTCATGTAAAACAAACAATATTTAAACTCAAGAAGAATAGGTAAAGCCATGTTCTGATGTAAATCGTTGTGAATTATGATGACATTTTTTCTTTAATTCAAAATATTCAAAAACGAGTTCATACAAGCAAAGAATATTAAGGAAGTATATGCTCTTTAAGTACATATTGTTTGATGCGGTACACTGCTCTTTCAGCTATTATCCAGGAGGAGATTATAAACTATGCATTAATAATGCCTTACTTAAAAAAAAACGTTACGGAAGGTTCAGTTTATAAATACCAGGTACAAACAAGAATTGCTAACATTATATTCATTGTATATTAACTATGAACTAAAGAGGAATTATATTTTTCTTTTTTCAGTATCAATAAACTTCAATACACCATTGTGTGCGATTCAAGCGAGGAAAAAAACTGTTAAAATGGAGGAAGAAAAAATAAATACACACCCTAGTCCCTGCGGTCACAAAAAAATCTTTCAATGCTATGGATATTTGAAACGACGAATAGGGAAAAAGAGTACGTCGGTTCCTAAAGTAACCCACATTTACGGTTTTACTTTGAAGGAGAGAGGGGAAAAAGTGCTTCCAAATATTTTTTCTAACCAGGAGTGAATCTTCGATTCCCAAAGTAGGCACAGCTGCTAAGGAACCGTCATGATTCCATTATCTACTAACTACGGCGGGCCCTTAATTATAAAAACCCTTCGGAGTCTCCTGAATGAACTCAAACCCAGTTCTAGGGTTTAGGGTTGGTTTTAAGAACGAAATTAAATATTTAAAATGTAAAATAAGACGCGTGCAATATGTTATGTTTGAGAGAATATAAGGAGAAGAAAAAAATGGTTACACAAGGGCATGAGCTCACCAACCCTTGAGAATTACATTATATTAAATGCACGGTGCCGTATTGTCGCTTGAAGTTTTTCAATAACGTAGCTGTCATTTACACAGAGCGCAGATGAAAACCGTTACATTCAAATCTTGAATAATAAATTTCAAGTAATTTCACCCTAAGAAAGCTCGGGGAAAATTTATTCTCTGGTTGCTGTCTTCTTCTTGTATTTTCATTCCAAATAAAAATGACGCGTTCTAATTTATCAGCGCAAAAAATTCAATCACAAAATGTTAAATAAGTTCCGGAACCTTTCGGCGTGGTATGACTCAGGAGAAATTGTGTGTGCTTCAACGAAAATACTGGGGTTACTCACCTGCGGAGCTACGGATGCTGACAGGTTGATATTAAGTAAATTTTAAATTAACAGAAGAAAATTACAATTGATTAACGCACTAATAACATACACCAATACTAAATTTGAGCACATAAGGTATGTCCGGAAATTATCCAGCCATCCTGAGTATCTCGACAACCTGTTATGTGGTCTTGATGCAACTTAGAAGCCAGTCAGGAGGTGACGTGCGGTCGCGCTGGACAAATTCGCCAGAAGGATCAGCTTAAAACGACATTTTCAGTATCTAGGACATTTCGGTGATTTTGTGTGTGTATGTTGAATTTTCTGCAAATAAATATTGTACCATAAATACATCATCAAAACATCGAACGTTGTAGTTGGGAAGATGTTTAGACTGGGACGAGATGAGGTTATGCTGAGGTAATTCGTGTTCATCTTTCATGTGATGTTCAGATATACCTAGTAAATATGTGGAAGTTGAAGTTATGTGATTGCTTTGGATATAGTATGACATTTATATCACTGGAAATCAACAGTATATCCTTTATAGGTATTAATTTTAAACTTAAGTAAAAGACGAGATCGTGTAAGCATTATCTACACCGAAACATTTACACTCCGATGAGGACCATAGTATGAGCGAGGCGATTGGAAAGATCGGTAGCAATATTTTGTCTTCAGTATTAAAATGACAGTCTCGTATCTATGACAAGATATGACTCTAATTTATCCGCAGAGATTGATGTTGTGTGTTGTATGACAGTCGCATTCACAATACCCGCACATTCACGTCGCATGCAGATGTTTCGGTAAAATAACACTTTAACCAGGCCGTTTCACGAAACAGCTACTCTACTAGTTTACTACTTACTCGTTACTAGTCGTAATTCCACCTGTTTCACGAACATGTATTCCACAATGGTAGCATCGTTATATTCTAATAACACTTGTCAAAGTGCGACAGTATCCGAACGTCGCGAAGGCTGTTTTGGAAATATTTATTACTCTGTGGACTGTTTGTTGGTGCGATTTGTTTACACGGCATGCATTTTAATTCGTACATTCAAGCCAAGAAATATCATTATGTCAACCACATCGAAAAGAATTTCTAATGCGCTGCATAAAGAAATACTATTTGGGCAATTCTCCAAACAAAATGGCACATTGATAATATCAGTCTGCCACACTAGTAGTTTACGTTCATTAGTTCTAGAAACAAACACGCTTGTAAAATGAACAAGTAGTACTAGAATGGTGACAGGAATTTATAGATCACAAGCTTCGTGAAATAGGGCACAGGTCTGTCAACTTCCCTAGAGGCAGGTATGGTGTGAGATCTCAGGGAATAAAGAAAGAGTACCCTTCTGTATGAGCTGGTATACGGCTTTCTATTAGATTGACACCTAGAAAATGTAAAATGACCCCGTTTCAGGAACAGAAATCCATATGTAATTTACATGCGCAAGGCCATTCGATCCCACTCCCAGTGAGCTGGTAGATTCGTTCCATCTTACTATCAGCCTATGCAACTCTGCAGGTAGACTCCCGAGCGTCTAAAGGTAGCTTACTATTGCCCCGAAGCAATTCATTTCCCACGAGTATCTAGAACACACTTCCCTCAAGTGGGTTGGACGCACTTCTGGTAAGGCCAGAAATATCACAGGTACAGGAGCTCGCACCAGAGCATCTGAACCTGCCCTACGAAGTCTCAAGGGCAATACACTGAAGTGACTATACAAGATACTTCTGTTTCACGTCGTAGTAATGTCTCGTGGGATCACCTGTCAGGAAGTCGATCTCCGGAAGCAGTATGTCGTGTCCAGACTGACACAACTCACTTCGCTGAAAGCTGCCGGGCTTGAACATATAATTCTCTCCTAATAGCGAAGGATTCATATTATTAATGCTTTGCATAAGCGAATGCCTAAAGAGGTTTGTGTAGACCTAAAAACATTTAAGGACGATTAAATGGTTAACAGTTAAATATTGCGTTTCACTTAAAAACGAACGAACGCAATGCTGGCTGCAGACTGGAAACTAGAAGTCGCACATATAGAGCTTTAATTTTAAAAAATCCGTTTTAATAAATATTTATTAAAAATAAATTAAATAAAAATAACACGTCAATTTAGATATTGAGAAGAAAATTTAAAACCAAAGATTATTACATTTTAGATTTCACCCCCTCACCCCAATCACCTCTGCTTTAATATTTTAAATGCCCTCTCTTCCTTTTGATAGTTAATTTTTACATTTAGCATATCGTTTCTTTTTATTCGTTGCTTGACATCCTAAGATTGTTGTTATTGTGGTTGTTTGAATATGGATAGAAAAAAAGTAATTTGAGATAAGGGCCAACAGAGACCGGCTGCATACTGGGAAAAGTTAGTCATAAATGTCGTATAATGCACGTGCTGGTTGCACCTTGAACTTGTTTGAAAGAAGTCTTGTCAGCGAATATAGTCTTGAAGAACGGATTTTTATATACGATAATACCATGACGGATGGCCGAGGTCATTAAAGCGCGGACTCGTGAGCGGGAGGTCTGGGATTCCATTCCCGCCAGGACAGTCCTCCCTAACTGAATTGTAAATGCCGGGAAGGTATCCTAAACTAGTCCTGCAACGTTTCCTTCCTTAAAAAAAATCCCTTCCCAATATATCATTTCATCTCATATATCATTAGTGTCCACCGCCTGTGGTGCCTCAGTAGTAAAACAGGCGTTAAACACTATTTTTAAAAAATAAAAACAAAAAAATGCGATACATATTTGAAAAAGAATTCTTGCGGAGAATGGTAAGGCGATTCCCAAGAAAATGTCCCGGCAATTCTGTTCCAGGTAGAGAAAATGTTCGCCAATTTGTTAAGAAGATGCGAAAGACAAGATCTCATTGACAAGAAAGTATTCCGAATTGCCGTGTTCTTATGGAGGAAAAGTTAGATGAAATACAGGAATTTCCTATGCAGATGCCGGCAATGTATTGCCACCGAGGGGCATCGTTACCAACATCTCTTACACAGATCCGTGCTTGCTATAATCTTCAGTTTTAATTACGGTATTGTTTTATCTTATAAAATATAAATGCTAACTTCACGCAAGGCAACTTCATTTCACTTTTTCATTTCCAGCGCCTGCACTTGCGGCGCGCAACTCAAATAATCTCACTGCATAAAAGCTATTATCAAATAATGTTATAGTTGTGTTTTGGTAATAAAACTTTTGAAAATGATGTATACCGCACAAGGAAAAAAACCGGATGTAAGTGGATTAGTCAGAAATTCCGAAGTAGACTATTACGTAATTTTACGCAAAATAAATTGTTTCATACTACAACTAATTGAATCGAGCAAGGTAGCTCAAGCGATAACACTTGGGACTCGCATATTGGAGGTTTTTCCATAGTTTTTCCTGGCTGATTAGGAGAATGCTAGGATGGATATTTCCTTTCCGTGAATTTTCGCCTCTCCCAATTCGTATCATTTCATTCTGTTACTGTGCCACGTGTGGTGTAGTGGTAACCACACTTGTCTTTTAAACCCAAGATTGTGGGTTCGATCTTAGCCAAGGCCGATGCATTTTTTCCGGCATAAAAATCCTAAGTATGACTTCCTTTGGAAGAGAAGTAAAGCCGTGGGTTCCCTGTCGTACATTTACGGCACGAAAAAGAACCTCAACTCTGAAAGAAGAGGCCTCTGAGCAAAATTTAGTCGGCCGTTTCACGCCCTGAATTGAACGGGACGCTGATGATCTGAGAAGTTAAAGATCGTCCGTAAATAAACCGAATAAAAAAAACTGTGCCAGGACTTTGCAAAGGTTTCTGACCCACTGCTATGGAAGCTATTCTTCCGAGGGGCTCGAACTAATTGGAGGTTCCGCCGGCGTCGGAGTGTATTATATGAACATTTTGGCAGCAAACCCGCCAAACTCCGTGCAAACTCCGTGCCTCACCGCCCGTGGCCTTCCTAGCTTCATCCCTTCCTCCCGGAGGTGCCCCTTTGGCACCTCCGTCCTTAATAACCAGAGTCCTTAAGTTCAGACATTTGTTTTGGTTAAAATAGACAAGCAAAAGGCACTTAAAATATTGAAAATATGTATTTATTATGCAGAAAGTAAAATCACTCATTATTACTGAAAATAGGTATTTAAGATACTTAATTAGATTTTTATCACATACTTAAAGCTCTTAAGCTTACTTTTCTTGGTTACAAGCAAAAACAAGATTGTTTTTCAACGTATCAACTGTCATAGTCAGCCGCTTGTCAGAGAGAACATTTTCCATCATGGAAAAAGAACGTTCTACTTCCACTGAAGTGATTGGAGCATATTTAAAACAAGCTATTTCCGAAGGACAACTATCTGTTACAACAGAACATTCTCCTTTCAGGATATCATGGAAATGTTGATAAAGACACAGCAAAGTAGTTTTGAATAGTCCTGGCGAATGAGCAAATAATGCACAGTGGTTTCTCGTCGAGTTCTTTTTCTGTTTATACGTTTATAGGGAATCAGATTAGTATCTAGGAAAGGTTTATTGCACAGCTGTGCCGCTCTCATCTTTCTCGCTTGCAATTGTTTGTTACAATGAAACAGCTGAGAAGTTACCCCCATCCCAAATTTCCTAGAATTGTCTCGCGCAGATCGATACAAGGTAATTCGCCAGTACTATTCAAAATTACAGTACTTCCCTCATCCTCTCTATTTCCTGATATTCGTAAGTCCGAGGTAACTGTACGTTCCTTTCGCGTAATGAAGGTACTGTTATTTAAAGAGCTTAAGTTAATGGGTTATGGAGAAAGTTTTTGACTGCTTGAAAAGAAATAAATGTATAACAAGATTCTAAATAGATATTTTTGTGAGGCGCACATGCCATTTAATTTTTATAATTTTGTTCACTTCCGATTATTGACACATTTTTAAAATGCGTCAATAATCGTGGGAAAATTTCATTACGATCCAAAACAGGTAAAAGGGGAGGGGGTATATTAACTTAAAGTAGGCAAAAGAAGCCAAAATAGCCCCCCCCCAAAAAAAGACAAAATAAAAATTGGCCCCATTGAAGTCTAATGTAGGGAAACATTTTCATTTCTACCCTACTCTTTAACTATATACACCCAGATAGAAAAGTCTAACTGCCGAGTTCTGTTAATTACCTAATCAAACACAATTGACAATTTTATTGTAACAAAAATAACAATGCAGATATCCATGCAACGATAGAAAATAAAAGATGTTATAAAATTGCATCCTCTTTAAAATTATCGTAAAGTAGGGGTGCCACTTTTGAAATTTTAAAGTGAAACCTAAAATGTAATCAACGTTGCTTTTCATCTTCCTCCTGGAGTTTTAAATTTTTTTTTAAATTAAATTTATTTTAAATAGGTATTTATTCAGAAGTTTTGAAATGAAAGCAGTCGTGTGTGTAAATCATGCAGCAATTTTCGAGTTAACAAAAAGAAAGTTTAAACAATATAGTAAAACTATTAGAAATGACTATCCTCTCTGATGAAGAGCCCGTATTATAAATTCAATTAACTGTCCTAACGAGCTGAGGCGCCATTTGTGCGACATCGTTGCAAGTTTCCTAATTCCCACAGAGCAAACTACAAAAGAAAAGCGAAACATTTCTATTGGTGCGATACGCCACTGATCAAAGGAAGTAGGTGACAGAAGGGAGGTGGAATCCCTGAAGAAGCCCGTTTCAGTTGAGAGTGAAGCGGATATAACTAGGCGACAGAGTAAGAACGTATCACTGGGTGACATCAGGTGTGAGTGTACGCCCGGAGCAAGGCCGTTCTCACCCCCCTCCCCACACATTCTTTATCCTCCTCACCGGTTCACAGTCCCCCTCCCTTGAATGACACGTCTCTTTCCTCCACGTGCCGCGAATGATGAACATCACATTGGATTGGGTTTCCAACTGACATTCGGCTGGCTTCTTTATTCCATCCAGCCCAAATCCTTAAAGGGAATTTCCTGTAATAGGGCTCCGTTTGGTGTCTCATTCAGTTTCGTAGAGTCAATCGTCTTTTCTCAGCTCTAACGAATTTAGTTCTATAGGACTGACATTTTCTTTTATATCCTTAACCCTGTCCTAAGTCTTTCAAATAAGGAGCCTTAACATATTAAATGCCTGGTATCTCATTCATATAATGTTCAAACTGTTACCGTCTTAGATATATTTCACGGTTTTTAATGCTTTCTTACTTAAGGTATTTATAATTAAATCTACATTTTTAAATATATGTATTAACAAAGGCAATCTCAATTACACCACAAGTAACCCTTAGAAGCTGTACGAGGGTAAGTCAAAAAGTAAGTTTCCCACATGCTTTGTAGATCAAGACAAAGAACACGACAGCACGCCCTTGTTTCTCCACATAATCACCAAGGTTAATTAAGCATTCGTCACCGTAAAAAAAAAAAAAAAAAAAAAAAAAACACACAGTTTTGCCACACCTAAACAAAGGTGGTTTAATGGAGTCGTGCACGTCGCAATCGAAAAGAACTCCCAATCACCATAGAGAAGTAAAACAAGAAGGAAAACTGAGGGAAGTTTTTGTGTCCAATATAGTATTCCGTGGAATCATAGTAATTTAATCATTTTTATGAAAAGTTTATTGTGAGATCAGAAAAGAATTAATTGACATTTCTGAGCGTGAAATTGAAAAACCTTTAGCCAATACAGAGGCAATATCATTGGCAAAAAAGTTTTACAAATATGATACTGTCTTCATGACTGTCTTTTGGAACTGGTTATTACAAAGAATTAACGAAGTCGTCAAATACTTGCAAAAAGAAGATTATAACATGAAGGTGGCATTAGACGTACTTCGGTCTCTGAAATTGTTCTTTGGCGAGGTATGAATGATTGTTCTGGTATTAACGTGGAAGTCTTGATTGTGGATCAACCAGTCAATGATGAGAGTTACAAACGAACAAGTAAAAGAATGATCTGAATCTGAAGGGAAAAGAAATTATTCGAGTGAAGATACTGAATACTATTGAAGAAAATAAAAGAGAAACTGGAATGCATATTTGAAAGAATTTTGGTTCATGAACATTACCATTTAACAGCAAGTGACCTAACAACATTCTCAAAGCATATTCAAATTACACAGATGGAAAAGTGTTTTGTGATGAACTGCAGACTTTCGTCGTTTTGTGAACCTTATGGAAAAAGATCGTTCTTCAGTCCCGCTTGAAGATTGGTACAAAACAAGCATTTCCAAATTGGTTATCATTCTAAATATTTTCTTAAGAGCTAAAAACCAATTATGTTGATTAATGATCATTTCTCAAGAGTTAATGCGCTGAATCTTGTCAATTGTGGTGAAGCCATAGACACTTTTGTTACATCTGAAGTCAGGAGGAAGTTTCTGTAAACATGATTTGTTTTGTAAGTGAATAAATGTGCGTGTTCATTTGTTAGATATAGAAAAGTAATTAAAAATTGCAGCAAATAAACCTGGTGCGTCTCAAGAGAAGGAACACCTACACGATATATCCCCTCTGCCCATATGAAACTTGCGTGCTGCTCGTTAGGTCATCTCTACACATAATCTTTGAAGCCTAATACCGCAGATATTTTTTGTCTCCCAAATAGATGCAAATCAATGGTGGGTGGAAAACACATTGCCAACGTAAATAATTTGATAGTTTATTTATAGTAGTAATGAACTTTTATTATTTATAATCGGCCTTCTTCAAATTGACAGCGCCAATTTCGCACTTAATGGATGGATATCACATTCGCTCCATACATGGGCACAGCTCATTGGTGAATGTTTACAAATTCTGTATTATCTATCTACAGAAATCGAATAACTACCCTTGATCACTTATTCAGTACAATGTTGCTGCATCTATGTTCGTGTTGCTATATTGTGTGTGGGACTACACACCAGCGAGGCATACCGACAATGGCCGACGTTGTTAAGGCACGGACTCGTGAGCGAGGATCTGGAGTTCGATTTCCGCCAAGACCACCCTCCCTGGCTAAGTTTTTTTTTCTTTTTTTTTCGTGTTTTTTTCAGTCCTCGTAAAGGAAAAATGCCGGGGAGTTACTCTAAACTTAGGCTTAGAACGCTTCCTTCCCTTAAAAAAGTATATAAATAAAATAAAAAATAAATCATTTCATCTCATACATATCCGTGTAGCTGTTGTCTTTTTTTTTTAAGTATAATATAGAGAAATTTACTATGGAATAATAAATCGTTTTATTATTAATTACATTACAATAATTACATCGTTTTATCAATTTGTAACTCCAATTGATGTAAAATACAACATTATTTATATTTTTAAATGCCACTAAATATTTTACAGAACATCCGCAAGAGAATATCTTAAATACGAAGGTAATGATTTGACATTTTACAATTCAGTAAAATCATTTTTGCCACCTTCTGCACAAATGCAATGAGCAGTTTTGTTTGAGTTTAAACATTAAATGTATTACATGTTTGAATGCTTTCCATTTACATTATGGCTATAGCTGGTGTGCAGAATAAACTTCTTTTGAGCATGTTTTTGTCACCTTATTTAATCATCAGAATCTCAATTCTCCCATTTTCAATTAAACCATTAGTTTATATTAATTTTAAGTACTAAACGTCTTCATAGCATAAGGATAAATTATTTTGTTGCCATAGTAACATATGTGAGTGAAAAACTAATTAGCGTTGCATAGGGATATAAAGATATAACCTATCAAATAATACATATAAACAAAATAGAATATTTACTATGAAATCACTCCTTACATAATGGTTGTAAAAATAAACTGTTTTCTATTAAAAAAATCTATATAAACAGTTTCTCGTTAAATCTGAATTGCAGTAATGTCCTTAAGGAATAAGACTGGAGAAGTTTCTGGTTTTAAAAGGGGAACCCTAAAGTAACAAGTTCTTGCGAACGATAAATTGCTGTGAGTTTTGGTAATTATATCGTGTGAAGGCAAGAGACCTAATAATCCCAAAATCTCCAAATTCCTATCGTGCATTATACATCAGTTAATCGCTCAGAATCACCTCGGCGGCAGTTGGCAAGCTGTCTGGTGGGAGTATATTGTTGACACGCTCCGTTATCAACGTATCTGCCACATATGCGTTCTAACCGAGCAATGAATTTAAAAAACGCATCGATACCGACAATGCCACGGCTTCTACCAGAACTAAATGGAATGCCTAGACGCCCGTCACTATTCATGGCATAATAATAACCGTCACTCAGAGCTCATGCATTTTCGTATATTTATGCCACTATAAATTTATTACTAATAATCAGAGCCAGGAAGTTAGGCAAAATGTCTTTTCTATCTGGGTAGATATATTTAAGAGCTAGACAGAAATGAACATGTTTCCATACATTTGGGATCTATAGGTATTTTGCCTATTTTGGTTTCTGTTGCCTTGTGTACGTGTGTGTGTGTGTGTTTGAAATCTTTTTTGCCTGTTTTTGATCGTTATGAAATTTTTCTACGATTATTTACGCATTTTAAAAAGCACATAAATAATTCAATATATCGTAAATGAATGTTCACCTCACAAAAATATCTAGTGAGAATCTTTTTACACATTTATTTCTTTTCAAGCAGTCAAAAACTTTCTCCTCAGCCCATTCACTTAAGCACTTTAAATAGCAGAACCTTTATTATGGAAGGAACACACAGTTACCTCGGGCATACGAATACCAGGAAATAGAGAGGATGAGAGAAGTACTGTAATTTTCAATTGTTCTGTCAAATAACCTTGTATGGATCTGTGCGAGATAATTCTAGGAAATTTGAGGAGGAGGTAGTTTCTCAGCTATACAAACAATTGCAAGCGAGAAAGATGAGAGACGTACAGCTGTGCAATAAACCGCCCCTACAATGTGTTCAGTACGGAAGTAAGAGAGATACTAATCTGATTCTCCTATAAACAGAAAATGAACTCGACCAAACCACTGCGCATCTTTTCTCACTTGCCAGGACTACTCAAAACTTTACTTTCTCTTGATCAATATTTCCATGATGTCCTGAAAAGTGAATGTTCTGTTTTAACTGGTATGGAGTCCTTCCGAAATAGCTTGTTTTAAATATGCTCCAATCACTTCAGGGAATTAGAACGTTCCTTTTCCATGTGAAAAATGTCCTCTCTGACAAGCAGTTGACTATGACAAATGACACTTTGAAAAAGCACTTTGTTGTTGCTTGTAATCAAGAAAAGTAAGGTTAAGTACTTTAATTGTGTAATAAAGAATTTATTAAGTTACTGAATGACCTATTTTCATTAATAATTTCACTTTTAATAAGCATCTATTTCAAATACATTATTGCCAATTTTCAGTATTTTAAGTACCTTTGCCTGCCTCTTTTAACCAAAACAAATGCCCTAACTTCCTGGCTCTGAGTATAATACAACATCGCAACCTCTTAACTCGCAAATGAAATATAAATTTTATTTTGTCAGAGATGAGATACTATTTTTATTTTATATTTAATGGTTGATAAGCTCAGGATGATTTACTAGGTTATAAAAGTGGTTAATGGCATTAAATAACACTTTAACAATTTACAATGTAAATTTTATTGCTGCTATGCTTTGCTGATGATTGTTTATCAATAATAAAATTCACAATGTAGATCACCAAACAAGCCAAGTTGCATCTAAGAGGGTTATTCTGCAAGTTCCTGAAAAGTCAGTTAAAAGTCTATTTCGGCGGATCATGCAAAGTAAAAAAAAAAATGTTTCATGTTAAAAAATCTTTATAGTAAACTTTAAAGAAGATAAAAGGTAAGAAGACAAATTCAGGAAGGACAGACTTAGGAAGAAAAGAAGGAGAGAATAAACAAGCCTATTGGAAGCTGTTAATGAGTTCTGAACTCTACGACAACGACCTATAAATACATCAAATGACAATACTTCCTCACTTAGCACGTAATCTTATCGCTTATGCAATAATGTTCAAGGTCTATTCAACAGATACCTAAAGTAGATCACAATTACTAACTCGCTAAAATGCGCCAGCTGTTCATTAAGTGTGACATCAGCAGTTTGTCGTATACTATCGCATCGCTAGTGTTTTTACAATCCACATGTTGGAATTAACTGTACGGGAACTAGAGTAGTTCACAGCCAGAAAATAAATAAAAGTACATATACAGGATGGCCCATATAAAACCTTACAAGACAATGTCTCTTAAATGGACGATTAATACCAAATGCTGACCTTTTCTAAACTTGTTACAGCAAGGAGCCTTTATATCAGTGTTATGGGCAAAACTTCAGAACCTTAAAAGAAACAAGGGTGTAATTTTAGTCAATTCCGAAGGATGTTGCGATTGCGGTTGTACCCATGAAAAGAAAATTTTGAAAATTTTCTTCAAATCTCCATCATTCCTACTTACTAGGCACCAAAAACGACAATGAAAAAACATTTCATATATGTGTGTGTATGTGTGTTAATGCTCGAGAGGCCGAAAGTTTGTTTTTTCTCAACGAAACTAGGCACATAACGAGATCAATTAACAAAGGATTCATCGAGTTCGTTACCACTAAAATTGGATTATGGGGGTGGAGGTTAATCTAAAGCGAAAATTTCAAAATAGCTCTAGCGATCGCAATTTTTTCTTTTTTCAACGAATCTCAGTATATGTCATTGAAATAAAATAGTAAAAAATATTGTTATCAGCGAAATTAGACCATTAGAAATGGAGGTTTACCTGAAACCCGAAATTTTAAACTTGCTATAGCGGCACCAGTATTTTTTTACAAAGAAACTCGGCATATACCATTTATATAAAATAAGGAAATTGTTTGTGAAAACCAGGGATATTGGGTCATTAGGAGTGGGAGTTTACTTGAAAAGCGAAATTTAAAAAGTGAAAATTAAAGCAAAATTTAAAATTGCTCTATCACCTGAATTTTTTTATTTCTTTTAAGGAAGCTCAAAATATGCTATTGAAATAAAATAAGAAAAAGAGGTTCTGAAAATCAGGAAAATTGGACCATTAGGACTATATCTTCTTTAAAGTTTTGGGTTACCTGAAACCCAAAATTTCAAAATCGCTCTAGCGGCACCAATATTTTGTCTTTTCACTACAAAACACAGTATTCCATTTAAATACAACAAAAAAAAATACTTTCTGAAAATTAGGGAAACCTCACCATTAGTAAGTAGGGGTATACCTGAAAAAAGATTTTTAAAAAGAGCTCCAGCTTTTAATTTTCTCTTAATTGTTTTAAAATAAAACGAGAAATTAATTCAGCACATAAACTGTATTTATAGCGATGATATGTTTTATATTTAACAAAAGCATCATCGCCGTAAAGATAGCAAATATGAAACTTTAATCTAACACGTGTTTGGTGATTATATTTGTATGTAAGACTCAGAAAACGTTTGCCTTATATGTTTCTACTACAGCATTTAAATTAAATTCCAAAGCCAATGAAAATCGATTGTTTATTGTTGTATATGCTTGGTACATTGTAATTGTTTTTAAACACTGACATGTATATATATATATATATATATATATATATATATATATATATATAAATTTCTTCTTCTTTAATGCACAAGGTAAGTAGAAACTTTGTTATTTTTCCCTATTTTAATAAAGATGATATCAAGGACTCAGTTCTTAAACATATTCAATTTAAAAATGTTTAAAAATACCCACACATTATAGTTTTTACTGTCAGCGATCATGTTTTATTTAATGAATAGTATACAATTCATCTCGATGATGATTATTATGATGATGATGATGATGATGATGATGAGAAGAAGAAGAAGAAGAAGAAGAAGAAGAAGAAGAAGAAGAAGAAGAAGAAGAAGAATTCTAAAAATATGTTATTTCTTGTTTATAGTACTTAAAGATTTCAGGAATTCTAATTCTGTTCCGCTCACTTTTGAAATTTAGAACAATTTAACTAATACATTTATTTCCAAGTGATTTTGAAGTAAAAGAAGACAAGTTTAGTTAAGCAATGTATTATATTAAGTTTTTCTTTTATTATTCAGCTTTATAAGTTGGCATACTAAAACAACAGCAATGCCATAACTTACACCATTAATTAATAAGGCCATAGGTAGGATTTTATATTCTCTTTTTAAAGATATTCTACCAACTGAGGAATTTTCTTAGTTTACGCGCCTCCTGCGTGATGGGCTTTTTTAGGTATTTAGATGGGTAGTCCTCAACAAATTAAACTCTTTAGTTTAAGACACATTTTTCTTAAATTAAACCTTGAGAAGTTTTAGTTTGTTTCAAACAGCACTTAATAAGAGTTGTAAATCCGAAAAGTGATTTGGTGCGCATGGGAACCTTCCTACTGATTTGTTAATATGAGTTAACTTATTGTCGGCAAGATAAAATTCTATATTGTGTTTCGGGATTGAAAATTTTTTCACTCTCTTTATTTAAATAATATTGTTTTAAACATTATTTTACAAGTAACTCCTGGCTTTTCCTGTCAATGCTATGTAGTTACTATTTGGTACTTGCATTGTTTTTAAATGATAATAAATCGTGTTATATGCCGCTATCCTTGGTGTAATTTTTAAAGGCACCTTTCGTTTCTTCACATAAAACAAGCAAGGCCTCAGGGTTATGGGACATCACCAAGTGCGGTTAGCGAGTACTGCTAGACATTGCACATTTTAATGAGACATTGACGAAGCAAGATGTGCGCTGCGCTTTCTCGAAAATTCTCCAAACTAACTCTCGATAGTTCTGAAGGTTAGCTCTCGCCGAAGTATATAAACGCTATGTCGAGCACATTTGTCTACCAACTGAATTATAACCGCTGATAAGTTTATAGTTCATGGTTTCTAGTTTTACTAAACTCTCCATAGTATTTCACTGGCACGCGCTGTCAGTCTGGTTGGCATTATTGGACTATATATATTTGGTATTAAGAAGAAGTGTTCTTTTACTTTGTTACTATTCTTTTTATATGAATAGTTAAGAAGACTGGAAGTTCAGGAGTTTTAAGGGATTCGATAATATTTTAGGATCCGCATTCGATTTTGAAAAAGCTTATAATTGGTCTCATCTCTAGAGAAAAATCATTATGTATTGAGAGAGGAAATAAACATTGACTTTGACCGTTCTTTAACAGTTGTAATTTCACGAACAGCGCAAATCAACACAACGTTATAACGTTACCAGGCACTCATACTTAGGAATCTGCATTGTTGTTGATCTGCTTGAAAATATATTGCTGTGTACCAGGCTTGTCGGTGACTAGCAGTCAATGAGTAGGTCACGCTGCGGCAGTATTGATATGTATGGATTGTTTACACCGCTCTCAACATATCTGGAATACAAAGTAACTCTCGTCAGGAGTGGCGTATTCAAACCCAGTCGAGGTTAAACAACTACAGTACGTTTGCAAACGTCACGGGCAGTAACAAGCCACGCAGGAGCTGCATATACTAAGTGAATTCCTAAGCAAGTAGAGTAAATTCAAATATATATATATATATATATAATCCATATTATGGCCTTATAATTAATAGTATTACTGTGTGTTAAATAGCTGGCTGTTTTTCCCTTCGCAATCGCTTGAAAATAAGCATCTATATTTATAATTTTAAAAAGTAAAGGGAACAATTCTAGTGTTTTCTAAATCTATGAGTATTACAAAAAGAACCATATTTTAAAAATTATTATTGAGATTAAAACACAAAAATTAATGGCATACTATTAATTAAATGAAATATATGAACTTTGATAAACAAAGCTATACTGTGTAGTTATTTTTAAATGTAACCATATTTATGAGCTGAACCCTGGATATCATCATTATATTCACTAAATAGAGAAATAAGAAAGTTTCAAGTTACATTGTGTATTTAAGAAGACGCTCATATATGTCGATAAAACCAAAATATGTTACTATTTTAAAAAAAGTTACAATGTACTAGTAAATATACACAATCAACAATAAATAATAGAAAGTTCCATCAAGTTTTAGTAACTTTGAAATTTAATTTAAATTTTAATATAGCAACAACATGTAACAAACGCTTTCTGAATGCTATTACAGAGCACTCTTACATACAAATACAATTCTCACACATATAAAATTAATATTTCACATTTGCTATCTTCACGACGATATTTTTGTTAAATATAAAAGATATAAATCGTTATAAATACAGTTTATATGCTGAGTTAATTTATTGTTTTAGTATGAAACAATTGAGAGAACACTAAATGCTAGAGTGCATTTTAAATTCCAGTTTTCAGGTATACTAGTACACCTAATGGTCTGACTTACCAAATTTTCAGAAACTATTTTTCTAATTTTATTTAAATGGCATATAGAGAATTTTGTTGTGAAAAAAAATATTGGTGCCTCTACAGTGATTTTTAAGTTTTGAGTTTAGGTAAACCCCCTCTTAATGATTGGTTTTTCCTAATTTTCATAAATTATTTTAGTTAGGTGATATACACCGAGTTTTGTTACGAAAAAAATGGTGACGCTAGAGGGAATTTTTAATTATGGGTTTCAGGTAAACACCCACAACTAATAGCCTGATTTCGCTGTATACGGAAACTATTTTTAATTACATATATCGAGGTTTGTTGAGAAAAAACAAAAATTGCGACCGCTAGAGCATTAATATGCACACACACACACACACACACACATACAGAGTGTACACAAATGATTATAATTACTTTTTTTTTTTCTTTGCGGTATACAATTTAACTTTAAATCATAACTTAAATTGAAGAAAAACTGTGGAAGTTTCAATTATGCATTCGCAGATTTTGTTCTGAAGCAATGGTAACGAAATAAACAAAATAAGACAACACGCGCGCACAAAACTTTTATGTCTTGGAAATCGCGAAACATAATCCAGTCCAGAGGGCGTATAGGCTAAGATTTGGTCTTTATGCCCCTTATGGTAACAACATTTGTATGTGATACAATCAGACCCAAATGACGGAGTGTCTCTGTAAAGGAAAGAGCACCGGACGACCGCGTGTGTCAGATGAGAATGTGTAGAGAGTCACAACAGTTTTCGCGAGCAGTTTTACAAAATCTGAGGGGCGGGCGGCTCGAGAACTAACAATTTCAACAATGACAGTGTGGAAGGTGATAAAAAAAACATCCCCAACAGAGACCAAATCGTCTGCTATTGCTAAAGGCCCCTACATAAAGGCAAACTTCCCCATCATTGAATTAGTTGTCATGATCCGGACGCCTTGGTTTTACTCCGTTGGTCTCCGAGGTTCCCAGACCTGACCCCCCTGTGAATTTTTCTTGTGGGGTACATAAAGATCGTGTATACCTGCCACGCAACTTGTAGACCTTTTGAGTTGAGACGGAGAATTACTGAACAATTGGATCTGTTACACCAGACATGCTAATATCAGTGTGGGAAGAAATGGACTACCGGCTGGATGTATGTCGTGTCACAAATGGATCCCTTATTGAACACTTTAATTTGTGTTATGGTAACTTCCACAGTTTTTCCTCAATTTAATCTATGATTCAAAAGTATATCGCATACCACAGAGAAAAAAATATAAGTTTAAAACCGCTATAATCATTTGTGTACACTCTGTAAGTATAATATCGTTTTCATTGTCATTTCCGATGCGCAGTCAGTAGGAGCGATGGAGATATGAAGAAAAATTTCCTTCGAAATTGCTAAAAACAGATGATTAGAAATTCTCAAATTTTCCATAAAACGTTTAACTTTAAAGGGATTTTTCCCCCCTTGCACGGATGCTTCCATTAAGCCTATCCAAGAAATGTACATTTGCTCCAGCTAAAATGATCATTGGTTAGAAACTGCAATATACGCCTGCCATGTTCACGTTGATGGTAGTGGACCAAAATTGAACTTGAATATTCGCAATGCCTTAGTATTAAAACACAATTAACTGCTCTAGCCACCTAAATAAAGGTTTGCCCTCAATTCTCAGAATTAGAAAGAATAATTAAAAAAAAGGTTACATTTCGTATTCTAAATAAGAACGACAAAGTGTGGTCTTAAAGTTTAGTGATTGTATTAAAAATTTCAAATGCACACACAGTTGGGTGGAATTTTAAAGGCTTTAAAAATAGATATGACAGTTGGTTTGCCTAAGGAAATTGCTGCTTTCAGAAAATATTTTTTGTTCTTTGAAACGCACCACTTCCTTTTAACTTCAATATAGAACACGTAATGCAATAATATTGGTCTTTAGCTCTTTGAAATAAAAGTTTCGAAACAAGGACATAGATTAAAAGTAAACTTTGTCCCAAGAGCACCAAATCAAAAATGTTAAATATAGTCAATCTAATGGGGGGAATCAATTACACCTTTCGTTTGCTCAGATATAATTGAATATTATGACACAGGCGGGGGTGTTTCGAAAGTAAACTTTTACAGCCTTTTTTATAATAGGTAGAGAATTTTGTTTTAGCCTGGTTTTATAAATAACTCGACCCATAAGAAAATTTACTATATAGTCATGACCAGAGCCCGGAGGTTCAAGCATTAATTTTGGTTTGAATAGGCAGGCAAAAAAGCACTTAAAATACTGAAAATAGCCAGCAATATAATTAAAATAGGCATTTATTAAAAATGAAAACAGAGAGTAATATCACTCAGTATTAATAAAAATTGTATTAAGATACTTAATAATTTTAATGAAAGTACTTAAGCTTACTTTTCTTGTTTACAAGTAGCAAGATATTTTTTCAAGATATCAACTGTCATAGTTAGCCGCTTGTCAGATAGAACATTTTTCATCGTAGATAAATAACGTTCTATTTCCATTGAAACGATTGGAGCATATTTAAAACAAACTATTTCGGAAGGACTCATACCAGTTGCAACAGAACATTCACCATTCAGGACATCGTGGAAATGTTGATCAAGCCAAAGTAAAGTGGTTTTGAATAGTCCTGGCAAATGAGCAAAAGATGCGCAGTGGTTCCCGCTCTCATCTTTCTCGCTTGCAATTGTCTATCACATTTATGCAGCTGAAAAGTTACCCCCATCACAAATTTCCTAGAATTGTCTCGCGCAGATCGATACAAGGTCATCCGCCTGGAGCATTCAAAACTACAGTACTTGAAGTTTGTGGATTTAGGGTGAAGTGAATATTTCGGAGCTCAAAATATTTATGCCCTCATCTTCTTTTTCTGATATTGTATGTCAAAGATAACCCTGTATTATTTTCATGTTCTTTAAAGAGCTTAAGTGAGTGGGCTGAGGGGAAATTTCTTTACTGTTGAAAAGAAATAAATGTATACAAAGGTTCTCAACAGATCTTTTTGTGAGGTGAACATACATTTAATTTTTTTAACTTTTTTCACTTCGATATATTGAAATTAGTTTATACTTTTTAAAATATGTAAATAATGACAGAAAAGATCCACAATTACCAAAAACTGGCAAAAAAATAAAGGATTTAAACCTTAAAATAGGCAACGAAGCCAAAATAGACCAAATAAAAACTGGTCCTACCGATGTGAAAGGAACGGAAACAAGTTCATTTCTATCTGACTCTTAAATATAGAAAAGACATTTTGCCCAACTTCCGAGCTCTGGTCATGACCAATGCAATTCAAAAGTGTCACATTGCACTTTAAGCCGCATTATTTGCTGCTTACACAGTGAGGTTATTTGTGTTACCCGCCACCTGTTCGCCGCTGCTTATGATTAATTTAGCCGTCGCAACCGGAATAAAGGAGATAAAGCCGTCTTAATTTAGCATTTATATTTTTACTGAAAGCTTATAATGATACTGTATTAAAACTGCTGACAATAATAAGCATTAATTTGTGTTGTATTGAAAATATCTCTTATAACAGCGACGATAAACTGCGTACGAAATGGTGTTTCTTGTCATTGAGAGAGTCTGTTTCTCGTAACTTACTTGGCGAATATCAGGAATATAATTGCCAGTAGGTATATTTTCTTGCAAGCTCCGTTATTCAAAATTACATTTATGTAGTAGCATAACTAATGAAGTACACACAATTAACACATAATTTACACACATTGAAAGCACCTAGTAACAGACGAACGCACAACCAACCACTTGCCCCTCGAACTACAAGCTGCTACCTGCATGTGCACCGTAGGGCCTTGATGCCTGGCTTCTTCCAACATGCAGCTATGCTCAAATAACCTCACTGTACACGTTACGAGCTTCACGGACAGAAATACGAATATCTGAGATTCGCTCTTTCTGCTTCCGATATGCTGGAAGTTTGAGAAAGTCAGACCCAGTCAAACGGTAACTTAGTTTCTAGTTATACTTCCTATGCAGGGCTAACAAATCCTGAGTAAGTGTAAATACGGGATGCGAGGCTTGTAAACACGCTGAAGGCTTCTACTGAGGTAAGAAGAAGCATTGGCGGATCTTTAAAAAAAAAAAAAAAAAAAAAAAAAGGCAGTCACACAAAGACACTTTCAATGTTTTTACAACCTCTTGTTTATCCATTTTCCTTTTAAGCCCAGCTTTGGAGAGCAATAAAGACAGTCATTTTACTAGCTCTAATTCTAAACTTAAGGGCGAATCCCAAGTTAGGAGCACGATAAAGTATGTCGAAGATTTGAATTCATCTGCAGAACACGAATCTTGCTGTTAATTTAAAACTGCAGCTGCGGATGTTTGTGTTGGAAGGAAGGCTATGAAAGTGCGCCCCTTGAGATGATATTAACTTGCCCCTCGCTCTCTGTTATTAAACTCTGTGTATGCGGTTCCTGCCCATGAATACCCAACCGCGGCAATGGGAAGGAGATAAAGACGCGGCTCGCAAGATTTAGTTTCACCCGAATATTACAGTCCCGGAAAATGAGCACTATTATTTTAAAACTTCTTGATCAACTCCGGTCTCTTGGTTAGGTATTTGTCACCGTAAATGTCAACCACACGGCGTTATTACGCCTGTCGTTCTGCAGAGAGACTCTACGAAAATGGGATTTGGGAATTCTAGCGAACTTTGTAAGGAATGTGACTCAAGTTTAATAAAATAATCTACAGCAGTTTTTCCTCTAACAGTATCAACCTAATGCCTCTCAAATCATTAATTACTTTTTATAAGTAAATTCGCTACTTAGAATAGCTCCATTCTTTTTCTCCTAAACTCTTCACACCTGTAGTTCTGTGGTAAAATATGAACATACATAAAATGCGCATCACTAAAATATGAAAAAATATTAATTAAAAATTTAACGTATCCAAATTTAAAGAATTATTATAATATTTACGACACTTTAAGTTTATATATTAAAAATTTAATATATTAATTAGAACAGGGATCTCAGGGGTCCAGATTTTAGCGGGATAGTAAGGATTTAAAACCTTTGTCCCGCGTCCTGCCTGTATTTCTCCCGAGAGTTACGTTTCTACATTGTTAGTAATGCTTTTCTAGATTTTATTTTCATTTGTGTTTTTTTTTAACACTGTTTACTCGCGTCCTTTTAGCGGTATGATTCATGAACATGCACCAGGGAACTTCATATATGTAAATATATACATTGAAAATGTGTGTTCATGTAAAATATTTAATATATTTATAAACGTAATATATTTAAATAAATTTCTTGCTCAGTTTATAAAATACTACCTTTTGGCAACAATGAGTTTGCCTGTTGATCACGTGAATATCACAATCATCTCAACTCTCTATAATCATATCTAGTATATGATTGAAAAAAGGTAAGTCAGTGCGTGTTGTCAGGTACTTTGTTTATTGACAGTGAAATGATGGAATTCTCTTTTTGTATTCCGGGAACCAATACTGCTGTAGAGCGCATATTCTCTCTTGTGATGCAGTTTGGACAAGAGAGAGAAATTGCATGGACATTGACACGCTGAAAGAGGATTTCATTGACTATAATTTTTTTCCCTTTCCTTCTTATATAACATAAACGTTTTACTGAGATGTACAGATCTGTAAAATATAGTTCGCAGGACCCAGGACGGCATCCTTGTCTTCTAGTAGGATAGAGCTGGAAATATCATTTAAAGGGTGAATAGGCCTAATTATATCCCATTTTTAAAGTATTTTAAAGTGTTCCACGTTTTGAATTTTAAAATCTGGGGTTCCTAAATAAGAAATATGCAATACACAAGCATTTTCTCCATGTTTTCTCGCAAGAGATTGTGCCATCTGTCAATGAGAATGTCCCTTGTATAATGAAAAACTACGCTCTACTACCGTATTATGTGACAGGAGCGAGCTTATACCGTGCAATATTTTGTAGCCTTTTGCAGGCAGGAATATATTTTTCCTTTAACTTTTACTCATTAGAATTTCATTTAGTCCTCAAGTAATGATTCCGACACCCGATATCATTCTTATTTCACTGTCAGGTGAAATGCATGCATACAAATTGTGCTAACCAAACATTTTTTATTATTTAGGCATTATCGAATTAGTTTTTTTTTGGGGGGGGAGTTCATAAACTAGATGCAATTTTGTGACACAGAGAAGCGCTTACTTATTAGCAATATTTATATATTTCACATTAGAATAACTTTCAACATAGTAAATAAACAAACTTACTCCCCTCTTCCTTACAGTATTTGCATATTACGATTTCCCCACCTGAAACTTGAGTGCAGTACATGAAACTTGAATCCATTCTATTACATTTTTTCGACATCTTGAAGAAGACCATCTGTCTTAAAATGTAGTAAACCGCGAAGTGGACATCTGAACTGTATACTGATACTGCAATTGTTGACTTACCAGAATACCATTGTGTAGGATTAGTCCTGCCAGGATATCTGTCATTTCATTTATTATTTTTTTTCTAAGGCGGAGCTATATTTTCCCATAACTTTAAAAAAGATGTTTCTGGTTATTTTTAAAATAGTGCAAAAATGCATTCTAGCAAATAACACTCAAAAATACAATTACACGTGTTTTGGTTATGTTAAAAAGCATAGCTCAGCCCACAGTCTCCGAAACTATCAACACCAAAAGAGAAAGAGTGTTCCTGAGTGCTAACAATGCAGCAAGTGAACAGGAAGAATGCAATACACCAATAGAACTTAAAGAACGTGTACGGTTTTTCACAAATGATGAATTTAATAAAGAATGTAAAATAAATAGCTAAATATTTTTTTTAAAAAACTGTACAAAAGTATTCAAGACCGCCACCGTGGTCTAGTGGTAGCGTTTGTGACTACTAATCCGGACGTCCTGGGTTCAAGCTGACTGGGTAGTTTTATTCGTAATCGTTCTTTACTCTGGAATGTGAATACCAAATAACTTTAAGGCGCCAAGGACTCGAGCTCATTGGGGCCATCACTAATTCATTTCATTTCACTGATAACTACAGACTTACACCCACGGTATTAACGTTCACAATCTAAAGAGGTCACGACAAGAACGCATTCAAAGCGACAATAAATAAAGCATAATGTTAAGACTTGTTGAAAGTATGAACATTTTTAAGAAATGTTATGAATAATGAAATTCGCTTACTGCATTCTACAAACGCTAAAACATAAAAAATATGCTTCCCAGGACTATTGATAAGTCTGTACAAAAATAAAGGTGATAAACCCATTTTTGAAAAGTTGTTTTATTTGTCGACGTAATTTCCTTTCAAATCTCTTCACTTATTACACCGACTTTCTAATTCTAACGTATGTCATTCTTTGGCGACAACCTCTTTATTTGATGCAAATGTATTTTCTTCATATTGGGGTACAGTCCGGGGGAGCCAAATTCGGAGAGTCGGAGGGTTGAGGAAGTATTTCATACCTTAAGTCCGATAACCCTGAGGACGCATCGCAGACTTGTCGTAATGGAACCGGACATTTTCTTCGCTAAATGAGGACGATTCTTCTTAATCGTGTGTTGAGTTGCTCCAGTAAACTTAGCGTAATATTCAGCGATTGTGGCTTTTTTTCTTTTCTTTTCAAAAAGTCATGGCAGTCCCAATATACAGTCGCCATCACCTTTCCTGTTGAGAGGATTGTTTTTACCTTCTTTGTAGTGTTTTCTCCACTGTTTCGAGTGCCTTTCCGACATATAGTGGTAGAGCCACGTTAATTCCGTTTAAACACTCCAAATTCTGCACGGAAATGACTATGCAAAGCATTACACACCGAATCTTCAGAAATGCTCAAGCTTCATTCTCCGATTGCTCAGCCATGTCGTGATTTTACAATCAATCCGATAGTTGTTACCTCGACAGGAAATCCGGAACAGTCCGCATTGCTTGTGCTCGTTTGGCTACAATTAAAGGTACAGATTCGCCGTAATGTTTGCCCAGCTTCTCTTTAGTTTCTGCTCCTTTCAAAGTAATGTTTTATTAATACACCAAATTCGTATTTGTCCTTTTTGAACGCTTGTTCACAAATTTAACCAGGAAAATGTCTCTCAAACACGCAACCGTTCATAACTATGAACATCATCCCTCAACAATCATCACGTTGCCGAGGTAACATTGAAAACAATCCAGTGCTACCATCTTTTGAGTTTGCAGTTTGCACGATCTTATCGAACGGCCCTCGTAAAATATGAAATGGCATACGTTTCCACTCTCTAGTCATAAACAAGAAAGGACAAAGTCCAGGAGACAGTTATTGTGTCATAATCTCAAATGGCAACGGTTAGAAATCACGTTCCGCGTTGGAACACAAATCAATGATTACGGCCTACCTCTGAGAAGTAGATGATGGTGAAAGCATGCAATGAGGCATTGATGCAAGCTGTGAATTGCATGCAGTTAATGTTTATAAACGTTGCTCAAGTGTTCTCGATGTCTAGACGTACGTTTGCAAGGCTTTTGGCACTCAAGTGTTGCAGTCCATTTATTTCTGGATAAAAGAGAGATGGGCAAGACTGTAGGTATTTCAGCTGAATAAGTGCATCAAAAAGTGTCTTTGAAAAAGCTCTGTGCGCGCTGTATGCTGCGGTTGTTGACTGTGATCCAAAAACGAACGCGGAAGGATGTTTCAACGCAGGGTCTTGCGATGTTTAATGGCAATCCGCAGGAATTTCTTTGTAGATTAGTGACCGGGGACAAAATTAGGAACAACCATGAACCTGAATAGAAGAGGAAGTCAAAGCAGTGGGTGAAAGTGCACTAAAGATGACGAAAACAGTTTTGTCTGCTGGAAAGATGATGGCCACTGTTTTAGAATTCCATAGAATTAATCTGGTAGATTATTATACAGGGTAAAGTAGTATTTGAAAGATAAATTAAGGGAGGGGGTGGAAAGCCAAAATTAGTACACAGAAAGTGTAATATCACACTGTCGTGTGCAAATGGGCTTTATATCAATCCCTTTCTCACCTTATTCATATGACTAACATACGCATAATCTATTTTCTGAACCCAAATAATGCAATAAATATAAACAAAATCTGCAATGCAGAAAAGCGAAACAGTAAGCTATTCTCCATTTTTTTAACACTTAAGCTTGGGTTTCAAGCGTTACATAAGGCCAACTTTACGACATTACAGAAACGCAATAACATGCCTAATGCTTAACAATGGATTTACACAGCTTTACTCCATTCCTTGGAGCCTTATTTTGGATTCTGACTAATATACCGTTCATTTTACGTGTAAGGCGTTTATACCACAATCACAGCTGGGTTTTAAAATTGTTGCTGTGCATTATTGAATTGCATGATAATTTAAAGCATTCAGACTTGCTTATCAATCAATCATGAGTCAGTTTTAACATTTTGAAATGTCTCTTAGAGCTGAAGATGCAGCAAGGGCTGTGGCGTTAGTGGAGAATGGAGGAAGTCTACGTTATGCTGTTGATGTCATTGCACTTATTATTTTAATACACATAGAACTGTTCAGAGGTTCAGAAAGGATGGTATGTACACCAGAAGGCCCGGTTTTGGTCGTAGGAGGAGCACCTTTGCTTTCATTTACTGCAAGTTCTTCGCGATCGTTGGAGGCCATGAATGATTTGCAACAAGTAGCGCACGTTAACGTCATTGAAAGAACAGTTAGAAGGAGGCTGTATGAAGTGAATTTACAGTCCAGGAAACCTGCTGACCAGAGAAAATTATATATCTAATCAAAACTGGGCTCTGGAGCAATGCAGCACGCTGCTCTTTATGGATGAGAGCAAGTTCTGTTTGAGGGCACCAGATGGGATGAGAGAGACTTTGGAAAAGCCAGGAGGACGCTTTTCACCTTGCACTTTCTCTTCAAGGACACCTGTAATGGGGGTTCGGTATTGGTTTGTGCAAGGATCAGCATTGAAGCAAGAATGGAACTCTATTCATCGAGACAGCTTATTGGTACATCCGGGAGATTCTTGCTGATGATGTACCCACATACTACTCGACCGCCACGGCAGGCCAAGGTCGTAAGCGGGAGATCTGGGTTTCGATTCCCATCAGGACCTTCCTCCCCGACTGAGGGTTTTTCCAGATTTTCCTCAGTCCCCATAAATGGTAAATGCCGGGGAAAGTACCCTAAACTTAGGCCTGGAACGCTGCCTTCCTTAAAAATAATATTTTCCCAATATATCATTTCATTTCACGTGTCATAAGTGTCCGCCGCCTGTGTATTAAAAACGAGCGTTAAACACTACCAAAAAATTACTCGGTGTGTGTTTCTCAGTTCTTGGATGAGGTTGGGATTCCCCGACTCACTGCTAGGTCTTCAGGTGGAATGGGAACTGATACCGCAGACCTTATCCGGAGCATGCCTGACCGAATCGCAGCTGTAATTAGGACCTAGAGGTGGCAACACTCGTTACACAACCATAGAGCTATTAAAAGTGCCAAAAAAAACTTCTGTTTATTGTGATATTTCGCCATGTTTTAAGACTTTTCTGCATTAAAAACAATAATACGGTAGTATTTGATTTAAAAGTACTTCTTATGCGTTACTAGATGATAAAAGGTTGTTAAATAATTGTTAAAGAAATTCTGTTTTAATATTGCATTAAACACAGCTTTTTATTTTAACACGTGTATAAAAATTTGTTTGGTTTTTTTTTTTCCTCAATGTACATGCTTAACATTTAATATCATAAATGTTATTTTATAATGCTATGTCACACATGAGGTGACGCAAAGCAAAAACTAAATGTTCTATAACCATTCGTTCATCAATGCTGTATGGTATAAGCAAACGGATTGGCTAAAACTGCTCAGGCTGAATACTGACTGGTAAAACCACCACCGCAATCACGGTGAAATCAGACAAAAGATGGCTAATTTATTCCTAGCACCAGTTCAGCCCCCCCCCACCTTATCAGTAATTCCTGCAAACTTTAAGGTTACTCCACTTTTTAAGTGCCTATAAGAAAGTTAATTATTATGAAGCAGCAAAAAACGTCGCATGACCTTGCTTCGGGCACCTTTCTCTCTCACACACACGCTACCTGTAGCGATGAAAGTGAACAAGCAGATTCCCTTACTTTCTCCGCAGCCGGCCCTGGAATCTAGATCATCACATCGCATTGTTATGCAAGACTCCTCTCGGTTTAACTTAACTGCGCCATATCTTCCCACGTTTTTCGCTTATTCGACTGCATTCATTTTCATTAGTGCAATGACTGCAGTCCCGAAATGACAAAGCTACTTCTGAGCAATCCTTTTATATTGCTATGGTGTTAATGTGGGTTTTGCTATGACAATATTGCGACAGCTGAATTACGCTGAAAAATAATTGTTACCACGAATCAGCCCACAGTATATTTTATTATTACCTATTATTTAAAATGTTATCTGCAAAGAGTAATGCAAAAAACCTCTATCATCTTAATTTAAATATTAAAAACGCTTAGGACACAAGTAATAAATGTAAAAGCAATATAACTTTAAAACGTGGTCTCTTGATTCACGCTTTGACATATCAAAGGAGTTATGTATGATTTTCTCCGAAATTAAGATGCTAATGTTTATGTTTACTGTGTCACGTTGCAGGTTACGTATCAATTAGGTCAAATGCCGTAATATTTGTGGTATATGCATACTGTAGTAGCATAGGGGTTTTGTGCAGTAACCTGTTGATGTTCAATCGTAGTATCCAATGTTACAATTGTGCGAAGTGCGATACCTATTTTCAATTTGATAGAGAAGACCATGATTCATTGTTGATACGTTCTTCCTAGCTGATACTTCAAAAGTTCCCGGACTGACCAAGAAAACACAATATTCAAGAGAACATTTTTCTTATTTTTGAACATAATCACTTATAAATCAATACATTTAGTAGTCCAATGACTTTCCAAATTCTTAATACCCTCAGTAAAATAAGATTTGTGAAAAATGGCGTTTATCTCAGCTTTAACTTCATCCACCAGTCATTTCTTCAGATTTGGGAACAAAAAGCAATTCCTGAAGGCCAAATAAAGCGAATATGGCGGATGTGGAAGCACTTGGAAGCAAAGGTCATGCAGTTTTATGGCATAAATCCCAGACGTGGGTGAAGGCGCTTTTTCATGATGAAGGAGAGCGTTCTTTTTCGCAAGGTGTGGACGTTTAGCCTGAATAGCATCCTTCAGTTGGTCTATTAGTGAAATGTAATACTTCCCGGTGATGGCTCTGTCTTTCTCGAGTTAGTCTATGAGCACCACACCATGAGAAACCCAGAAAACAGTAGCCATGGCTTTACCTGCAGATGGATTCGTTTTCGCTTTCTTTGGTCTTTCGCCTGTTGCCATCCACTGCACTGCTCTTTTGTCTCTGACATGTAGTGATGAATCCACGTTTAATCTGCTGTTATGAACCGTCAGAGAAACTCACTGGAATTGCGTTTAAACAAGTCTAAACACTCTTGCGAAACGTTCATTGCATGAGTTTTTAGTCCACTGTTAAAAAACGCGACACCCATCAGGCGGAAACCTTTCTCATACCCAAAACTTTGTGTAAAATTAAGTGGACACAGCCTTTTGAGGTCCTTACAATGTAAGCCAACTCGCATACCTTCAATTGGCTATCGTTGAGTACGGCATTGTGAATGTTTATCGCAATGCTTGGAGTGGCGGAAGAAGGGTTCACGGAGAAGATCATAACGATAATATTTAGGACTGGATAGTAATTTTGATGACTGACTTAAAAGAGAGAAACACAAAGGCGACTGCGGCGTGCATTAATTTGCGCTGTGCTATCAAGGAAAAGGGGCGTGGTAAGCTGAGTCGAAGAGTTTGCCTGCTGCACTAAAACGTGCCAGTTCGCACGGTTACTCTTATCATGGATGCTGTGAACATATATAATTTCCAGGAGCTGGAGTATCCTCCGTACAGTCCCGATCTTGCTCCCAGTTACCCTTCCCAAAACTTACCCGCGATCTTGGGTTTACGAGAAGAGAATGGTTACCCACTAGAATGGTAGATTTCGCTGTATAAAACTGAATGGTTGGTCAGCATAAGTTTGTAACTAATACAAGTGTGTAGAGGAAGCCAACCCCCGTACTACAGCCGCCATATTTAGTGACCTTGTACATAAGTTTATAATAAACATTGAATAATTGGCTAAAACAAGGTTTTAAGTCATATCGCTATCACATATATTCTACATGCGTTGGTTCCATGACCGGAATTGAACCCGCGATAACTTCTTTCTCACTTCACTTCCCAGAGTAAGCATTCTAATAAATTTTTAAAATAAAATATAATAAATTCTTGATGAAATCGCATACATCTATTCTTTCAGAACTTCGTGCAAAATGTGCTGGAAAATACAGATCACAGAAGGCAAACAGCATGTTTCAACCCATAATCGTTCCTGAATATCCGTTCTCAAGTCACCTTATGAAATCACAAAGCAAAATAAAATATAGAAAAGCAACACTAACAATGTAAAAATGTAGATCTCGGGAGACGTTCAGGCGGGACGCGGGACAAAGGTTTCAAAATCGTTTCACATCCTGAGTTGAATGGGACGCTGATGACCTGAGATGTTATAGAAGTTCCGAAGGAAGCCATATTTAGGATTTTTACGCCATAAACACTTCCTTTTATAACGGTAGTCCTGATATCTTCAACAGTCTTCCTACTTTGCAAAACATGAACTGGTCACCGTGATTCGAATTATTGAACTTTCTTTTAGTTACTCCCAGCCACAAGTTTTAATTATCTCAATTTTCTATACATAAATCGCGTGTTTACTGAAGGAATCCCAGATTTTAAAAGTCAAAATGCGGAGCACTTTAAAAGTGTATTATTATTTTTTTTAACTAAGATATAATAAGGCCTACTCACTAAATGACATTTCCAGCTGTACCATTTCTAGAAGACCCAGAAGTTGTTCAATTATGTTAGAAAAAAATTAAATTAAACTCTGTAGGAAAACTACCGGGTGTAACAAGATAAGGCCAACTTTCAGGACACATTCTTCACAGGTAGAAGAAAATAGGTTATATAAACATAGGTCCGGCAACACTTTATTTCCATGCTAGAACTCGTTTTCTACAACTTTTCATAATACATTAATCATAAGAAACACACAGGAACAGAATGTACCAGCATACCACCTGAAACTCTTTCTTGCTTGAAATGTTCAAAATGCCCTCTTGGTTACGTCTGGTTAAGTTGTAATTCTTAGGTTCACCGCTAGTGTTTTGTGTTAGGTAATGTTGACATGCAACCAGAACTAACTTTTATTTGTGTGGTAATTTGAAAGTTCTTGTGTACAAGATGTAGGGAGACTTCGTGTCCGTATTGTGGAAGGCTGCGAAACAATAAGCAACTCTCCTGGGATACATCAGAGCATCATCCGGGAGTCAATGCGATGGCGGGATGGTGCATGTTTTAGTGCTAGCGGAGAGCATTTTGAACATTTCATGTAAGAAAGAGTTCCATGTCGTATGCTGGTATGTTCTGTTCCTGTGTGTTTCCCATGATTAATGTACTAGGAAGAGCTGTAGAAAACTAGTTCTAATGTGAAAATAAAGCGTTTCTGGATCCCATGTTCATATAACATAATTTCTTCTTCTACTTGTGAGGAATGTGTACTGAAAGTTTGGCCATGCCTTTTTGTTACACCCGGTATATCTGAGACGGAAAAGTGAACCTTTTGTGGGACGCGATGACCCTTTGTAGAGGTTAATTTTTCCATACTGTTTCATAATATTAACTTGGTTGAATTGAATTAGTACCATAATAATAATAATAATAATAATAATAATAATAATAATAATGTCATTATTAGAGCATTAACAGTAATTGAAGTAAAATTAATTGTTAGCAGAAAACATTGAGAAAATGCTTGTAAGTTGTATATTTCTAATTTAGAAAGTAATGTTTCCATGGCATTCAAAAGACGGTCAACCGGTTCCCACTGAGTATATAAACTGGGACTGCATAGTGAAATGTGTGCAAGTTATAAATCTTAAACCCTCTAACTGATCTAAAACGAAATTTTGTACCAAGCGAAAAATACAGATTCCCTTAAATTTACACAACAAAGCATCCCTCTAGATTAATTTCAAACCTTTAGCACATGAAAAAATCAGATTTCTGATTCCAGTGTTCAATTTTTGTAGATAAAAGTGCATTGCTCTTTAGAACCACGCGTAAATTTCACCTATGCAGCACGTCCTCTCACAGTCCCTTCTATCTAAATGAAAGTTGATATCTTTTTTATTTTTTCTCCGGTACGCGGAACGCGAATGTGACATTCGTTTTTTCGAGCTCACTAGCCATATACCTGTATTATGCACTTACAAAAGCATTGTATAAAAATGTATAATTTATGTTACTTCATAAATGATTTATTTATTTCCATAAATGTTCCACCATCAGCAGAGATAATTATATTGTTATATTTTCATGTATATTTAATCCGACCCCTAAACGCGCAGAAATTCGCCACAGGCTATTGTGATGTTCATCATTTACGTCATTCTGTATTCCAGCTTTTTTCCCCACCAAATTACTTACAAATCTATGTCGTAATTCAATACCACGGATACTAGAATTTACGAATAAATTGCTTGGTTAATCTTAAGGAACAAACTTTATCTTTAGTTTTACTTACAGAAAATGACAAAACACAGTCGTGTGATGACAGGTTACAAGCAGTTGACGTAATGAATAACGTAAGTTTGTATGTCGATGTAGTTTTGCTTTGTTATTGGTTCAGGCTTAGTTCTTACTGTCAGTATAGTTTTTGCAAAAGTATGGCGTTTTATGCTTTGAGAAGTATTGTTCTAAAGAACGTTTAAGTGTTCTTGAACACGTTGATGAGGAAAGTAATTCTTAACCTTGGAAAGTGGTTTGAAAATAGTGGATTGTGTTTCTTACAGTTCTCAGATATATTTATTGATACTGTTTGGAGTTATACTCCCAAAAGTGATTAAGTTGGGTAAGGTTAGGTTAGGACACGAACCGTGCGAGCATTGTATATGAATATGTTCGTTATTTGGTAATGTTACTTTTATTAAAAACTGCACTGCTCTATGCTTGCCATAAACTACAATAATTGCGGCTTAAGATCATACTAATGACGAGAGTAAACAGCCTGGGATAAATGCATCCAGTGGTGAAGTCTACCTGAGAAAAATAACCTTTTTTCACCCTCTCATCGTAGGTTTCGGAATTCGTCTCTGTTTTTTTTAATAACTCTTTCTTTTTATTTACAATATAAAAGATTACAATAAGCAAGAAAAAACCGTCTTGAAAATTATGGATATGCAGTTTTCCTATATTCCATCTTCTGGGTATGTGCTAGGTTCCTCAAGCATTTTTCAAAAACTTTATTTTGATCTTTGGCGTTGCGATTAACTCAACATCTTAAGTGATGGATTTATCTATGAGAGCTTCCCTCCCAACTTCCGATGGTGCCTAACAAAAAGACAAATGTGAATCACAAATTGGTTTTGTTACCAGGAGTCAAGTACAGTCAAAGTTACTATTCCAAATAGCACCGTGAATATTAGGACATTTTTCATGTCGATAGACGAGCTTCTTTATAGAGCGTATGGAGATAGATCTTTTTTGGAAACCCAGCGTGCACAAAGTTTTCGATAGCCTAGGTGTTCTGTAACAATCGTGTACAGAGCAAACCTTGAACTGTCCGGAAATTCCACAGAGAACTCACTGATGGTAAATCTCCGTCTCTCTCGAACCACTTGATCAACTCGCTGAACAAGATCTTCACTAGCGACTGAGCTGCGTCCTTGTCCACCTTCATCATGATCATCAGTTCGGCCTTCTTTAAATTTCCTACATCATTCACGCACACCACCCTCATTCATAAACTTTGCACCATAAACGCGACTCATCTTGCGATGAACTTCTGCTGTACTATTCCCTTCTGCCTGTAGAAAACGAATGCACTGGGCAGAAGAATCAATCATGCCGGCATGTTGAAGTGCCTGTAGCTCAGCTCCAACTGATATGTTGAACTTGGCCTTGGCGGGTAGTAGTCAGTAGCACAATGTGCAGATCTGCCTCCTTATGCTTGTCTGGTCACGTAGCAGAGCGATCTGAGGTTGGAAAAAAAATAGTCTTCGTATATGTTTGTATTGTTGTGCTACTCTAAGGATTAAACATCTGGCGGACAGCGGAGTCAATATCACAATGTGCAGGGTTGTATCGTATCTTCCCTCACTATTTGGTTAAATGTTACTGTTGCCATCATTACGAAACATTATAACTCTCTCAAGGCGTCCACATTCTCAGAACACAGGATAAAACAGACTAGCACCATATAACCTATCACGAATGGCGAAGAACAAAAAAAAAAACAAGACTGTTTTAATCCACAGGGTTGGTTTCCATCATTGATTAAAGAGATACATTGATTGGCGCGGAAAATAAAAGCGATGTGCTGTATCTGGTTCCTTCGAGAATCATCAAAACACTATGTCCGTAGTCAGAGAATAAACGGAGAGCCACAGGTTAACCTTTAGAATAACAAGATTATGCAATGAGAGCAGTTTAAAAATCCCGCAATTTAAATCGACCAACTAGCGGACCTGTCCCCTCCGATCGCTGAGATGTCCAACGCGCCACGCTGTGCCATTCTCTTTCAATTACTGCAAGCGGGATTTCGGTAGAGTCGGGCAGTTGAGTTGTGCAGTCATTAAATAGTGCAATGATGTGATATTCACCGCGTCATCATACATTAAGTTCAAGGCATACATAAGGTACGAATGAGACAGGCATTAAGGCATCTCTATTTCCAGTGAAATAGCAGCTCGGTTTCAACAGTATAAAATTATTAATTTAGAATAGAAGTTTAATGAAACATGTTCTGTAACTGAGTGGGAAAAAAATCGAAGACTTCATGTGCTCACATTAAAAAAAATTGATGAAATAAGGTTTTTCATTAAAGCTCTCCTTGTTCCCCAGATCTTACGGATTGTGGTTTTTATATTGAAGACGCATATAGTGCCCCTCATACACTGGAGGAACTTAAAACAAACATTAGAAGCTAAGTTAGCCCATTAGTGATGGGTAACCTAATTGCTAATTTCCTAAGAAGATGTGGATTGTGTCAGGGAAAATTGGTAGCATTTCCAGGATGGTGAGTATCAAATTTTGTTATTAAATATGTTTAACCGAAGTTTTAAAATGAAGCGCTTGAGCGTCGCGAGTCTAAGCAAGAAGATACCGGCAGCAACGCGGGATGTAACCGCCGACCGACTGAACCACGTAACGGGACTTGTAAACTGCTCTCACTGTACGAACTTTTTCTTCGGTTTAGGTTAGGTTACAATAATTGCGAAAAAAGGAAAATAAGATAACATCTTACTTGCAAGTCATGCGAAAAAGCAATGAACGGGTTCAAACACTGGAGAGGAGGTGATGTACTCTGTGTGTGTACTAATGCTATAATACGAGCCATACGTAAACCCACTGCGGCTCTATTATTCATCTGAGCTTACTTTCTTGGTGGTGGTTGTGTAACAACTGCCCACTCCGTGCAGTCGTTGCGCAAATAACAGCTTATTGAAGCAATTAACTGATAACGGCTATTTCGTAAGGCGCATTCAGCCACAAAAAAGGTTATATATTATTTCCTACAGATTGTAACTATTAATACTTTATTTCCATAATACCACTCGGGATACAGGCTGTTCGTAACATTGTGACGCGACTATATCATCGCCTATATTTTCTGGTCAACAATTACACTAGCAGTCCCACGCCCAGCGATAAAACTACTTGAAACGGGTAATATTTTCAGGGTAAGCGCTGTTTGCTTGGCGATATTTTCCCACACTAGACTTAGGTTAGGTATATTACTATAAGTATATTTCTCGTTCGACGCGTTAATGGAAAAAGCAACGTCTTCAGAAATATGTGCTTGCAGTATTTATAAGTGTAAAAATAAATTATGGACGTCTTTAACTTGAAAATTTAAAAGCTAAAATTTTAAAATATAAAATAAAATGCATACAAGGAACGTATAACAACTTGCGAGCAGAAATATTAAACGTCTTTCTTGTTCGATCAGTAAAAAGGTTCAACCTAGTACATTCCTCTGCCAAACCTTTATGTGTATCCTCTCTTCTTCAAAGGTTTCACTGGAAATTAAGCATGCTGTCGTGTTTGCCAGCGCAAGCGTTTCTCCTGAGAGGCCCTTTCCTTTTTCCTGCTGAGAATTAGATTTTCTCACACATCCAGAATTTCTCCAAGGCTTCGCCCTGCATAGCTATGTGCTTTAGACCTACCTTCTTATTTCCTTGTTCAAATATTTCACCTCTGCAGCTACTATACCTGCAGTCTTCAACCTTTTTGCTACGACGAGGGTCAATATCTTCTATAAAAAGAGAAATTTTGAAAATTATTCTTGTCTTTATGTATCACCGTCATTTTTATAATGGATCCTCACTGCTTTCCCCCCATCTATTGAGAACGCTTTGCTACACTTTTTTCTTTAGCCAAATTAAACATGTACCAGGTAGCACAGGCAAAGCTGATGGCTTTGTGCAGCTTTACACAATGCGCTGCAATTTTTCTCAGTCGTTCCTGCGCGAATAGCAATTGCGACCTTTTCTTGCTTACGCGAGTGTCGCATCATTCAGTTCACTGCTCTTGAATCTTCTTCCTCTACTGCAGTCCATTAGAAGTGCTCCGCTCTTGCTAGTAATGAGAGAGACGCTCTTGGTGAGGGTGTAGGTCCCAGCGGTTTTTCTGTATCCTGATTTTCCAAAAGAACTCAAAGCAGTGCTGAACACTTAACGCGTTCTAACGTATCCAGGTTGACCACAGACCAACAATTTAGCAAGTATTTAGCTTATTCTCTATTTTAATAGACACAACGAATCAGTTAAAGTAGAAAAAACAAATGCCTACGATAATCGTGTGAAGGCTTATTGATGCCTTAAGTAATGTTTGTTAACCCCACTCTTTGTACGATCTGGGTGTCTATTACCAGTTTCAGGTAACTTTACCGCTGAGGATGGAACAGCTAGTGCAGTTGATCAGAAGAAAACATGAGAACGGCGAGTGAGACAAGCGGTTGGGTAACAATGTTATGAACAATATTAAAGAAATAAAATGTGTACATGGGAGTCATTACTCTATATAATAGTTATAATGGGTTAAGAATTCTTTTATCTTTTGTCTGTTGCCCGAACGAAACAAGAGGGTTAATCAAATGCACTTGTCGTTCCGCAGCGACTGTACAGAGTATGATGTAGGCAGTTAGTTATTGAGTTTGCCAAACTACAGGGGTAATATCCGTTCCAACCCTCCTATCACTAGAGAGTGGAATGATGGGCACTAAAAATGGAAAATGGGTTGACGAAAAGGAACTTAACAGAATATACCCTTACATAGGCATTTTATCTTAAAAATCATTTTATTAGTCAATGAAAAAGTATACAACTAATAATTTTAGAAAAAAAAATCAACACTGTACATAGAAAAAAGTCCGTCACGCAGCAGCTGCGTAAACTAAGCGAATTCCTCAGCGAGTAGAATAACTTTAAAAAGAATATAAACTAAATTATGGTTTTATTAATTAATGAAATACGTTTTGGCGTTACTGTGTGGTATTAGGGAACAAAATTACAATTCTTGCAATCTATAAGTATTACAAAAGAGAAACCACATTTTTAGAATTATTGTTATTAGCATTATTGAGATTTAACCACAAAAATGAATGGTATACTATTAATTAAATTAAATATATGACCACTGAGAGATTAAAACTATATTATGTGGGTACTTTTAAACATTTTAAATGTGACCATGTTTATGAACTGAGCCTTATATTTAAGAAGAAATTTATGTGTCAACAAAACGAAAAAAACGTTACTATTTAAAAACAATTACAATGTACTAAGCAAAATATACACAATAAACATTCGAAAGTTTCATCGATTTTCATTGGCTTTGAAATTTAATTTAGATATATTATAGTAAAAAAAAATGTAAAGCAAAAGTTTTTGAAGAGGTTATTACAGAGCACTCTTACATACAAATATAATTCTCAAACGTACATTAGATTAATATTTCACATTTGCTAACTTAAAGACGATGCTTTTGTTAAATATAAAATGTATGCAATGTTATAAATGCTGAATTAATTTGTCCTTTTATTTTGAAACAATTGAGAGAAGATTAAACAAGTAGAGCGCGTTTTAAATGTCGGCTTTCGGATATACCCATCCCTACTCCTTCCTTCATTTGGGGTGGCCTTCGCCTGTCGCGGCAACCTCTGCATCCTCGTCTCCTTTCTACGACTTTATTGCATGCGAGCTCAGTATGCGGGCACCCCGGAGGTCGCCTATTGTGCAACTTTCTTGATCGAAGGACGCCATCTTTCCATCATGAAGCTCCCAATTGTCCTCACGAGGCTAGGTAGACCACAATCCAGATCTCCCTAACTTAGAAAAATTCCTAAGCAGGTACCGGGAATCGAACCCGGGCCTGCCGGCCAGCAGTCAACAACCATAATCTTTAGATCAAGGAAATGATCCATGGCTACTCCTAATTTTCAGAAACTGCTTTTCTTGCTTTATTTGGATGGCATATATCGAGTTTCCTTTAAAAAATTAAAAATCGCGGCAGTTAGAATAATTTTTAATTTTCGCTTTAACCCCCAATCTTTAAATTTCCGTTTTCAGGTATATCCCCATCCTAATGGCCCGATTTTCCTCTGATTTTCAGAAAATATTTTTCTTATTTTATTTAAATGCTATATACCGAGTTTCGTTCTGAAAAAAAAAATCGGTGCAGTTACAGCGATTTTTAAATTTTAGGTTTCAGCTAAACCCCCTGTTCTAATAATCTGATTTCGCTTATTTTAGGAAACTATTGTTATTAACTCATTTTAATGCAATATACCGAGTTTCATTGAAAAAATTGCGGCCGCTAGAGTGATTTTTAAATTTTCGCTTTAGGTAAACCCATACCCCAATGGTTCAATTTTGCTGGTTTAAGAACTTGATGAATTGGTTGTTAATTGATGGTTATATGCCGAGTTTCGTTGAGAAAAAAGAGAAATTGCGGCCGCTAGAGCGCTAACAGACATATTAAAACATTTTTTTTTCGTTGTCATTTTCAGTGCCTGGTAGGTAGAATCGATGGAGATTTGAATAAATTTTTAAACAATATTTTCATAATGCATCAAAAGGCAAGCCTCTTTGCTCCAATTTAATTAAAATCATATTTACTGAAAATAGTTTCAATGTGTGGTATTCTTTACATGCAGTGCTGTTTTCCTGAATTCTTCTACACGACCTTTTTGGCCACATTTATCTAAAAAGAAATGACTATAAGTGTTCAATTAAAATACCAATTTTCAATATTCTCCAAAATTTCTTCTTAAAAATGTATTTCTGTTTAAAATAAAACAAATAAAGTCAACATAAAAGAATTTTAAAAAGAAAATATTGCTACACACCTTTACACAACACGGTTAAATATAGATGACTCGACCGCATATGGAAAACTGGCATCATTTATCCATTGTGTTACATTTATTGGTTTTGTTGGCATATTGAAGACGAAATCAACAGTCAATATCAACATAACTAACAATACAAACAAATCAACTATACCAGTACAAGCAGACTGAACTTTTTTCTATTTTTAACTCATTTTTAGAGTAATTCAAACTTCAAACATGTTAACTAGTCTTCAAACATTGACTAAACGTTTAAATCACATCGCATTATGACATGCAGGGATTATCACATTGAGAATTGTTAAATCCTTAAACTAAATAATAATAACAAACATTTATGGGCTCAGTCAGAAATAGGTCTCAATCAGGCACTAAAAACACATATATCGCATTCTTTAATTCTTTAAAAAATTGTCTAGTAAAATCCTAAAAGGCTGAGAACACAACAAAATACACAAAAAGCCAAAATTCGATCTCTACTATTCACTCTTTTACAATAAACTAATGTAAAACAGTCAAATGTCAGTACCTTATGTCCTTTCCGTTTTATTTTGTAATATAAATATACGTAAATGATTTCTAATTAATTACATTATTTACTGAGTTTAAGATATATACGTATTGCTTGCTATTTATTTTAAATTGCCTTCACCATGAATCAATGCAAATATTCATACAAGTTAAATATTGGGTATTTTTCTGTTAACGTGCCGAACAAGATGCTGTGTGTTTTTATAACTTTAAACATCATTACTCCCATATCAGGTTTAAGTATTTCGGAATTTTTAGTTTACCATTAAGCAGTGGGATTCACCTCAGGGACCAAGGAGCATTAGCTTTAGTTCTATATGCAATGGCAAAGTGGAATCCAGTACTTCCATATTTCCTCCCGATAGTGACATTACAAGAGTGTGGTGTGATGTAAACAGCGTATTTGTTATTGACTCAGACTTAAACTTTACAATGAGTTTTAGAAAAGTTGGTGTCTGTTGAGCTTTTGCAAACGTATGGAGCCTTTTGTTCTGAGAAAATTTGTTATAATTTTTCTTAGTTTTGATTCTAAAACATGTTGGCGATGGTGAGCAAAGTGCAAACCGTAAGCAAAAATTAGGTTGAAAATAAAGGGCCCTTTCAACATTTAATGACACTCTCAAAAGTGGGTGTTTCCTCTTCTGGCTTGTATCACAGCTTGCAACCCTATGAATATGCTGTGGATCAAGGTCCTTAGGTTTTCTTGACCTATTGCCTCCCATTGCTGAAGCAAAGCCTCCCGAAGATCATTGACGCTCTCAGTAAAGCGTTGACAAACATTTTGCCCCATCATGTCCCTAACATGCTCAATGGGGCTGAGAACAGGGCTTCGAGCTCGCCAAACTAGCGCCTTAATTCCCATCTCATACAAGTAGTAAGTATATCACAATGTGGACGGGCATTGTCATGCATGTTGCGGAAATCATTGACAACACATGGAGCACGGGGATAGCTTGTTCCTGAAAAGTTTTCTCAATATACCGGTTCGTTCTCCACAAAAACCACTCTGTCTTGGCTTTCACATTGATACCGGACTACACCACGACGGAACTTCTCCTGAAAGATCGTCGATAGGAAGGGGCAAGGATCATACCTTTCTCAGTCCTGCTCCATACTCTTTCCCTGCCATCAGGTGATCTCAGACGAAACCTCGACTCATCCGTGAATAGCACAGCTTCCCATTGCTTCTCAGTCCACTGCAGGTGTTGACGAGCAAAGACAAAGTGTGCTTGCAGATGCTGCTGGTAGGCAAGGGACCTCTGGCTGGTCTTCTAGAGATGAGCTGTGCTTCTTCAACTCTCATTCTCACATTGACTCTTGATGTCCTTTGTAAGCGATTTTGAGCTTCTACAACTGTGTAATGATCACGCAAAACTTGCAGCTGCAGAAATGGATCACCTCTGGCGACCTAATTGTGGTTTTTTGCTGTAGACACCAAGTTCCCTGAACCTTCGGTTTATCCTTTGTATAGTAGAGACATTGACTCGTAACACCTGAGCAACATAACGCATGCTCCGTCCATCTTCCAACGGGACAATTGCTTTAGCAGCCTTCTCTCAACTTAACGGCATCTTTATCTCATAAAATGTTGTGTTAAACTGGCCCAATGTTAAAATGTGATAAATTGCATTTGTTTTCATGCTCTAACAATAAAGAAAAGTATAGACTCAAAATTATATCCGAATACATAAGAGTGGTTGTAAAATTGTTGGAAAAATATTTAATGTTCAAAAAAATTAATGAAATTATAATAATGCACGTATAATAAATAATACATAAAATTAAAAATATTTTAAAACTGTAGGTCTTGGTTGTTGTTGTTATTATTATTATTATTATTATTATTATTATTTATTACTACTACTACTACTACTACTACTACTACTACTACTACTACTACTACTACTACTACTACTGCTGCTATTACTACTACTACTGCTGCTACACTAGGCCACAAGGTCGATAACGAAAAACAGTTAACCATTGTTTAATATCGTACTTTCATATGATCATCCTATAATTTTGAGATTTTTAAAATACTAAATTCTGAAAATTTTAATGTCGAGCTACTGAAAATTGGAGTTTTCTCCCTCACAAAGCAATTTGAAGACATTGTAAGGCAAATTGTTTACTCCATATTGCTTACCGACTTGATACCATCTAATTGCAATTGCTTTATCACCATATAGCTGCGTTATTTCTCTTGTAGATCATAGATTCTCTATCTCAAATGACTTTTTAGGACCCCTTTACATAATCTGAAATGCGATATTTCGTTAACACCCTGTGTATTTTATATCGTAAAAATGACTGCTTTTCACCATCATATGCGTCAGTCAAATACCAAATTAGATGTGTCAAAATCCTATGAGATAAACCCGTTTCAGTAATACTACGTTATTTTTTTTTTTTTTTTTTTTTGGGGGGGGCAGTTATTGGATTTTTCTGCCTAACGAATCGCTTGCTTTCCGTTCAGCGCAACTTAATACAGAGTTAACAGGATTAAAGCTCAAATATTTATTGAAAACGCTTTAATCAAACTGCAGAACGTTTGTCATGAACATTAAAACTAAAACGCAAAGTGTTTCCGAATTAAATCACATTAAAGGCTACGCTATGAATGTTGTCCATTCTGCGATATTATGAAATGTAATTCCCGACAGATAATGGGGCCTATATGAACGCGCGTGAAATAGAGTGGTTTCTCGCAATTTATGTACAGATATAATATATTGGATTTGCGTTCCGGGAATGGAAACTGTCTCTAAAAATGCCAACGAAGTTAAAAAAAAAATAATAAAAAAAAACACGTCTAATACATTCAGATAACCTAAACGTATTGACTTCATAATGCGTATGATTGTTGTGTTATCAAGAAATTATAGGTTTCGCTATGTCATGTTTCTTGAGTTATTAACATCAGAACAATTGAATAGGTATTTACGTTCACCAATGGACTCACATTGACAATGAGAAAATGCTAATGACATAAGCACATTTATGCGTGCCCACACGGCGTTTCCTTCTACATTGTAGCGTATTGCAAAATGTTCGTGTTGACAGTGATCAATGTGACAAGTAAGTCAACTTATCGTGAGCTATTTCTAAGTAGAATGTACTTTTGATAAAACACAGACACTTTGTCACTTTCATAAGGAACTGCAATCGCCTACATTTGAAATATGGGAAGTGAAACCGGCAGCTTACAAAGGCCCGAGAAGTAACTGGAAGGTCTTGAGTTATAGTAGCATCTGGTGTGGTTGGAATTTTTTATTTTGCCCATTGTTTCGTGGGCTGTACAACCAAGGTTCTCTAAAAGTTAAATTACCAAGTAGAGGATTCACACCTAATTTTTTTTCAGTCTGAATAAACAATCAATAATGCAAATACAAAAATTTATTTAAAATAAAAGCATATTTTCAATAAAAGGATATGTAAGAGCAAATAAAAATAGTTATTTGAATGTAACAGCAATGAACCGTAAAATATAATATATAATATGTTTAGAACTTTTATTAAAGTTGCTAATATTAAAATAAGATATTGGTCATTGCTGTACTGAAATTAAGTTCATTAGAGAAAAATATGGATGGGTTTTATTAACATGAATTTCCAAAATAGTAATTGATCAAATGAATGCACGAAATTACTTGATGTCCCAAGATATCGTCTATGAAAACAAATCGACATATTAGATGAAACACTTAAGTATGATAAACAAAAAAGTTTACTAAAATGTTTTATCTTCTTGGGCTGCTACAGAAAAAAAATCACATTTTGTGTTAAAATGTTCATTAAAATATTTTAAAATGTTCTGGAGTATTATACGCTGTAATTTAGACTAAACTATTTATGATTATATTTTAGTACTAGATTAGTCATTGCCTAAAAATGATTTTTGTAAAATTCATCATCTCAAAAAAAAAAAAAAAAAGCTTGCAAACTGGCAACAATGCATCCACCTAAATAAACCTTAAAGTCGCTCGTTCTTTCCGAGGCTACTTTTATTCTTTCAAAATATGACTTTAGAAAGATCTAGAATATGTTCTTTCATCTAAGACTTTCTATTGGATACTGGACTCGCATAATGTCCTTCTCATCTCCCTTATTGGCTATCATGTCTACGTGACTCTCAGCATGTCACTTACATATACAGTTAGCTCAGGCATCGAGAGCTTATTGCCTTGTCTTTTCACCCCCGTAGCTGGCAATGTATATTGTTTATTGCCCTTACCCTTGCCTAATATGCTGGAAGCAAAACTCTCTCAACAATACACAAAATAAACGTCTACTAAGCCCCTGCTTTAGAATTTCTCCAAGTAATAGCGGTCGATTTCCCGTTCGCTTTAGCCATATATAAGAATACTGGTTACAAAAGGAAATATTTTTCTCTGTTTCAGGTTAAGTTTTTATATCTAAGGCATTTCTGCACTCTGGTAAAAGAATAATATCTTACACACAATACCTCAACACATTTACAGGAAATAAATATGACACTACAATCATGATTAAAATAGAAAAGTTACATAAAATTAATTAATATGTTAATTTTAATTTATTTGGAAGGTTGAAGCTAATAAATTTCATCTCAAAAGGATCACGTGACTTCTTTTAGTATCAGCATTAATTTTTATTTGCCGCAACACTCTACGGTGTTTTTAAGAATTTTCAGTAGTGAAAAAGTATGGCCTTAGAACTTCTAGTGTCATTGGCCAGAAGTATTCACAAGAATTCGAAGCTTTCATTCACAAGAACGGATAGTACCAACATTATAGGCAACCGCCACCAACCCGGCGACTTAAACTTTAGCGTCATTAATAAATATTTCGGAATGCTTACATTAGGCAATAATTATTATTAGGTTTCCGATGGCACATACATGCCCAATAGCTGTTTAAAAAAATAACAATAAATTTTATAGGTTTGTATTAATTCATGCAGAGTCATCGGTTGGAGCATACAGGTAGTAGACTCAATTTAGTGACATGCCTACTCAGATTTCGATTTTGCGAAATATCTAAACAGTCCTACTATATATACTTGCTAACAGTAGAATAGTGCGATTTGCTTTTGTTTGTTTCACAGTAAGCTGAAAACTGTTATCAACATTTTCAGTGCTGTGTTATTTATTCATTGTGTAAAAGATGTAGGAATAAGTTACATTGCTTTTAATAAAGTTTAATTTAGTATTAAGACTATTTGGAATTTTGTTAAATTGTTTAATAAAGTGTTTAAATTATGTATCCTACATTAATAGTTTGAAATAAATATATCATATTGTAACTTTAAGACGTTAACAGTCTGATTTGATCAAAAAGGTTAAAAGTTAAAATAAAAAACAAAGCTAAGACAAAATAATTATTCATAATTTCTTCATTGTACTGACTTTTACAGTCGATAATTTAAGCAATTTTTAATAAAGTATAAAGAAATTATTGACTCATTCTTTCTTCCTATCAACTTCATATCCGTGAATTGCAAGAGAACTACTAATTTGGTTAGTTTACGGACGCTCTTTAACATCTCAAGTCATCAGCGTCCCATTCAATTCAGGGCATGAAACGAAATTTTGCTCAGAGGCCTCTTCTTTCAGGCTTGAGTTTTTTTTTTTTTTTTTTTTTTTTACATGTCATAAGTCTAAGATATGAGACCCACGGCTTTACTTCCCTTTCGAAGTAAGCCATACTTAGGATTTTTAAGCTAGAAAAAAAAAAGACCGGAATTGAACCCGCGATCTTGGGTTTAGGAGACAAATATAGTTACCACTACACCACCCGGAACAACGAACTGCACGAGGAAATCTCCTATGCAGCAACATGTTGCATTTTTATTTTTTAGAAAAAGTTCAATTAAATTAGTATTGGTAATACCAAGAAAATTATTTTAAAAAATTATTCCAAATAAAGTAAATTAATATTTTTGTTTCCATCCTATATATATATATATATATATATATATATATATATATAGTTTCCATTATATATATACGTTTTTAGGATACGAGCTAGATAATTTCTCTGTTTGCTTTTCATTGGCAAAATACAAGTAAATACAAGGAAAACTAGTCATTAATAATAGCAAAGTTTCGCTTCTTTAACAGTTTTATTTACAAGAACAGATTCGTAAATGCTTAGCAATACAAGAGCGTGTAAAAAGGGACAGAGAGAGAGAGAAATTTCCGCTTGCGATTGGTATACTGTACATTACGTGGAACAAAGATGCGTGATTCAAGTTTTGATGTTTGTTATAACTTTAAACGCTTGGTTTGCTACGGGAAGCATTTACGGAGAAGAATGACGTCACTGCTGAAGACTGCATAAAGCATTTCCAGAAGAGAGAAAATTTGTCGACAATTAGCAACGCACCACATTATGAAATGACGTTCTCACGAACTTGCCTTTGTTACCGTGCCAGACTTTAACGATTTGCCAAGGAGGTTAATATTGCACGATAAGAGAACACAGACCAAAATTTGGGAGCGTTTTTTTTTTCCTTCTCCTTTTTCTTTAGGTCACCTGACTTTCTATTCCCAAAAATAAAATGCAATATCGTACAACGGTTTGCTTTAGCCTGCATACCCAAATAAACAATAAAGTAGTCGCTACAGGAAACTGTCTTGTGGCCAGAACTCAAAAACTGTCAGTTAAAGTCAAGCAATTCCTTTAGAAAATAATTTATTGGAGGTAACGAATATTTTAAGTGTATTGTAGTATTGAAATCGTTAGTATTTAAAAATTAACCATAGCCGAAGATGAGTCCTGGAGAAAATCACCGCTGTTTTCATGATCGGCAGCGGAGAAAAGAGAGCGCCTCTTAAGCTGAAACTTCGGCCTCTTTGTGTCGGTTTGGAGTTACGAATGTTGTCGCGTCTCTTCTATTTTATGTATATTACAATTCGCAATTAATTCATTTATGCACACACACTATCCTAAACCTAACCTCGAGTATATCCTAAAAAACGGTGGACCCAGTAGTTTGCTGCGGCTCGCTACGGCCTAACGGCCTATGCTGACCTCCTTTGCGTAAGTATAATTGATAGCGGGTAAATCAACTATCCCAAAAAGAAGAAGAAAAGGAAAAACGAAAGAAAAAAAAAGAAAAGCACCCGATTCTTGCATTAAAAACTGACCCTGAACCCTGCCTAGCGTTCCAATATAAACAACAGCAGGTTTCTACGTTACAGCCATAAATTCTAACCTCGTCCCACTGCCATCGTGCACCCTAGTTCGCAGATATTTTGATTCCAAAGGAATGTTCCATCTATACTAATTACATCTCATCACTGCTTGTAACACGATTATCATAATACGAACGATGGATGATATGTGAAAACCAAGCTCTTCATTTGCTGTGCTTAAAATTAAAGCTAACAATCGCCCTTAGTCGGTTCTGGTGATTTAGTGGTAACTATACTTGCCTCGTAGACCCAAGGTCACGTATTTAAACTTTTAAGGGCGTAAAAATCCTTAGTATGGCTTCTTTTGGAAGGGAAGTAAATAATGCTGTTGGTCCCAAATCGTAGATTTGCGCCAAGTAAATGAACCCCAACTCAAGTCTGAAAGAAATGCCTCTGAACAAATGTATCGGCCGTTTCACGCCCTTTATATGTAGAATGGGATGTTAATGACCAAATATGTTAAAGAGCGTCCTTGGATAACACAACAAAAAAAAAACTAAGCTAACTTATCGCATGTTCGCATTATTTAAACCTCGGTTACATTTTTCAATAACTCGAACAGAAAAACCGTGACGCCAAATTTACACAGCTGACGGCATAGCAACCTGTGGTGGCTTTACTTTATCTTTTGTTCGGCACTTTAAATGAAAATATGGCAGTATAGTGCATTACAATAGCTGCAATGTATACCGTACATGGATTAGTGCAACATTTGATGTTGACTCTGCATTTATTTGGGATGTTAAATAATTACTAATATGGTCGCTATTTTTGCATACGCTTGCACTTTTCGCATTGTTGCCAGCACTTCGCTTGATTGCTTGCGTTAGCACATTTATCAGTACGTGACATAAATAAGTCATAGAGAGACGCAACACGCTAGTTGAAATAAATGCCGTATTTACGCGAATCTAATGCGCCATCGAATGTAATACTCACCCCAAATTCGAAACTTAAAATCAGAAAAAAGATTTTGGCATTTTGTTGTACGGCGTCTTAGAGATAAGCCCGTCCGCTTCATAAAACGATCCGAACATAGAATTTATACGTAGACTATTGCTACATATTGGAGCATGCACGACAAAATCCATTACTCGTGCTGTTGGCAGGATAGTGAGCATAGGTCAAAGAAGAAAAAGTTATTTCTTGTGGTGTCACTAGTCACAGGTTGCCCGTTCTTCCTCCTTTTATGTACGAAATCCATAGCTTTTTCTTCAATGTCAGGATGTCTTTCTTTGCGAGCGCCAATGGATTTCTTCCTGTTAGCTTTAGTTGCAAATGGTGTCAATTTCTGTTACCGCCACAACAGAACTAGGCTTTAGCTACATTCAACCCTCTTCCTGCCATTTTGTTACACTTTTTTTTTTCAACATAAAGAATTACTTTACGCTTGAAAGTAAGTAGCATCATAAGATCTTCTCTGTTTGACCTCCATTTCATGACTACCCTTATAATCTACTATTCAAAAGCTCTATGCAATTATAGGTCAACTATAAATGTAATAAAGTCGTGAATAGCAGCAATGCATTATGACGTAATTAGCGATACATTTGAATGAAGTTACCGGCGAACTGCGGAATGGTTTGCACTGGAATCTAATATGCCATTGAATAATTTTGAATACTACATTTTAACAAAAAAACGATGTGCATTAGATTCGCGTATATGCGGTAATTATCAAATTATAAGCAAAACTTGTAAGCTATTAACATTAACTAAATTATTCCGATTGCAGATTCTAATAGTTCCTATGGATTTACGAAGTGCACGCAATATGTGTAGATACTTTTATAGTGTGGTAATGACAGGCGAAGAAAAATATATTCATGAAAACAGTTACATGTTTATGTTAAATTATGATAATATATAAAATAATGCAATGAACATTAAAACAAACTAAGTACAGGGAAAGTGTTGCGTGTACAGCTCTTGTAAATTCTGGGGAAAAAAAAAATATTATTTACAATCAAAAAAGGCATCAAAAACGCAGATAACGTTTAGAAGACTATCTAAAAGTCATTAAACATCACACATTGCCATTTCACACAATTAGAACACCTAATAAGAATTATGAACAGATTAAAACCTCCTAGTGCAGATAGTGCTTTCTTTCACTGCTGCTTAAATTGAAAATAAAGATGCACATTTTATCTCTCATTCTCAATAAAACTCTCGGCTTTTCTCGGATATCAAAGAATGACATTTTCGGTCAACTATAGAAAGCTACGAAGCCGGACGGCAAATAACTTCCAGTAAAAAGATTTCTTTAAATTGTGTTTAACGCCTGTTTTTGCTACTGAGGCACCACAAGCGGTGAACACTGATGATACATGAAGCGAAATTATATATAGGGAAAGGATCATTTTTTAAGGAAGGAAACGTTCCTGGCCTAAATTTAGGGCACCTCCCCGGCATTTGCCATTTATGAGGCCTGAGGGGAAAATGAGGGGAAAATGTCAGTCAGGGAGCAGGTGCTTGCGGGATTCGAACCCCAGACCTCCCGCTCACGAGTCCGCGCCATAATGACCTCGGCCACTCATGGCGGTAGTTAAAACATAAATCTTACATTTCACTGTTAATTAAAAAAAACCTGAGGCAAATGCGAAAAGTGTAGCTAAGGAACGATTTGAAAACAATTGTTTATGTTATGAGGTGAAATAAACCGCTCATTTAACGTGTAAAAACAATAGTATGAAGTTAAGGATACAGGGCTTTTATTACAAAACTTGCCAGTTTAAATTACTGCCTATTTAAACAAAATACACGTCAGTTTAGATATTGCAGGGGATGATTAAAACGAACATTGATAACATTTTAGTTTTCACCTCTTATTTCTTAGCCGTTCCCATTTTGAAATTTCAAATGGCACCCATACTTTACAATACTTCAATTCTAAAGGGGATTCGACTGTTTTGTATTCTATCGTTGCTTGATTACGTGCATGTTGTTACTGTTTGAATTCGACAATATAAAAAGTTACTCAGTTAAATGTAGAGTAAAAACGCAAGCTTTTTGAGTAAAATTACAATTATTAATATTACAGCAACACAGTCCATTTCGGAACTGCTAAATAATCCGCTTACATTCTCTTCTTTCTTGTGGAGTATATATAGGCCTACCATACGTCATCACTTGTAATAAAAATAGCCGTCCGCATATATTTTTGGAAATGCTCCAATATGTCCACATTTTTCATATTAAACCCTTATTTATTCAGCGATCTTTGCGTGTTCAGTATTAGCAACATGACGTGAATGAAGAGTGCAGACGTTGGCTATATTTCGATGTTCTCAGTTACACGACGTCATGCCGTTGATATCCAATAGCGGGGTGTATAGACTGATGACAGTAAATGTTTTAATCAGTTTTACAATTTAAGGAAATTTATCACATCATAAGATGAAAAAGCAGAATCAAACCAAGAAAAATGGTACGAATATATTAAATTTTGCAAAAATGAACGATGTTTCTTTGCAACAATGGCAGCATTGTTAGTCTCTTTTCTCTAATAGAAGCACAATGTACGAAAGAAAGAAATAAACTTACCATCGATTTTTTAAATGGGCTTTGCTTTAGTAATATTTAATTCCAGACATTTTACATAAAAACATACTAGTAGAGTCAAAAATAAACCGAACTATTTGGGTAACTTTTCTGTCTTCGGAAGTACAGTGTGTGTTCCCAGGAGTGTATGATAGACTGCGGCAGCGCATGAGAAGTAGTTGATTCATTGTGACTAACACGCATACTGTCAGGCACATTTCGAATTTATCGCTGAAGGTCGAATTGTTCATGAGGCTATGTTGCCATTCTTAGGCGACTTCGTGATGCAGTACGACGGGGGGAGTCATTTTCGCCAAGAAAAGAACTGGATTCTCATACCGATCGCTTCTCATTCTCTGTATTCTCCATATCTTACCACAGCTGATTACAACCTGATTCTGAAAGTTGTTCGTTGGGGAGAAGGTTCTCTTCGGCCGATGAGGTGAAAACGTATGCGACATGTGCTCTGCGGGAAGTGACCAAAGGGCTGAGGTGTGTCGTTGTCCAAAGGCTTACTTAAAATGTTCTGTTTTCTCTGAAATAGAAGTATCTACACTTTTTTTTGTTTCTTTTTTACTCTACTAGTATATTTTACTATTTAAGAAAATAGATTTAATATGAAATATGGTATACAGGTGATAAAGTTAGTATGGAATACGTTAGTGAGGGAAAAGATGTCAGTATTTTCGGATTTTAAAATACAGACTCTAGGTACACAATATTTTCAAACAATTTATCACAAAAACACTATTATATTAAATCTCAATACTTTAGTATTTTTATTCTGTTCCATTTCAATCAATAACAATTCAGGTTGTTGGTCAAAATAAAAAACAAAAGATATTATCAACATTGGTTCTAAATTACCCCGCAATATCTTAATCGATATCTACGCCCTTTGACACAAAAAAGTCATTTCTTGAACGCAAAATTCTTCTAAGTCCTACTCCTTACAGCGAGCGGTTCACAAGATAACCAGCCAGGTTGTGTAGTCACTGTATCAGTTGTGTTACATGGCATGCACTGAAGACGCTGTTAGCTCTGTAGCAGAGTGTGCAGTGATGCTGTGGTTATGAGAGCAGGTTCGTGCATTTTTTTTCCTTCAATAAACCTTTGTAACATATCATGACAAATTAACACGCTTTAACATTAACATATATAAATATATAATAATTAATATTATAATATTTACTTCGGCATTTTTTCCATCTAAATGCAATATACTCCACGCGTATTCCCTGCACATGCACGAAGGACAAAAGATAGTTTATGGGCACAAATTCAAGAAGCCGGGTATGTTGTAGCCTCTTGTCCACACTACTGTAGAGATTTGGCATCATCTATGCGCAGAAGATTGAGGGCTGTTATACATGCTGAGGGTTCATACACTAGAAATTAATTTTTGTTTATTTCGTGCGTTTTCACTTTATAAGATAAAAACTTCTGTTTTCTTGTGTTTATTTGTAAAGAATACGTTAGGTTGCGGTTACATTTTAGGTAATGTCATAAAACTAAAATTATACGTTAAAATATAATATGATACTTCGGTAATATGTTTTAAATATACCATTTGAAAATAAATGCAAAAAATGTTTGTGGGATTTGAACCCGGGAACTTATGCAGAAGAGCAATGTTTTCTAAACCGCTCGGCCACCACTACTCTACCCTAGCGTTCTCTTTCCAGATGCTTATGATTGTGACTATTACTTTACAGGCAAAGCGCCCACTGCAGTATGCACTCGCTGCATGCGCTTGTGAACACAGCGTTTATGAGCGTCTCCGATGTTCTCTGATCGACACGTTGAATCTGGCAATGCCATCCACCCCGTCAAAGGGTGTATCCAATTTTGTTTAAATTAAAATTATTTCAAATAAACAGTTATTAAGCTGACAAGATTTTAAAATAAAACACCTGAGAAATAAATGCAAACGACATTACTTCTCATGAATACTGAAAAGTTATGTCATCACCGCTGGTAAGCCATTCTTTTAAAGATGGTGATCACTGAGCTTTCGACACTCCGTGTTAAGGAGTGGAATGCCCGGGGAGTTGCAGGCGTGCAAATGTATATATGAAGAGAAGCATTTCAACAGACGACCAGTAAATTTTAACGCAGTGAAAAGACCCGTCGCGTGCGATTACCTGGATTCGTGAAATATTCATAAGATGCAGCGTAACGCGCGAAAAAAATGTCAGCGTCATTGTAATGACTTCGTGTGCCGAAACGACGGCTTCTACGACATTTGTAAAATCCAACAGAAGGTGCTGTCATAAAGATAGCCCGTTAACCGAGACAACACACTTCCATGAACTTTGCTTAGATCTTTCGCAATTTTCTGCAAACTTATGGTAAATTACATACAAACATGCATACTTATTATTGAGCCTGCGAGGATACTATTAGTACCAAAAGGAGCTATAGCTGATCATTTAATGGGTGCATGAATCACTTAGGTCAGAAAGCAAGGGCGACACAAAATGTTCAATTGAAACCCCACAAGGACCGAGCGGGGTGGCTCAAGATGTAACGCCCCGGGTTCAAATCCCTCGGAGTCCATCATCCTGACGTTGCGTTTTTTCGTGGTTTTTCCTGGTTGCTTAGACGAATGCTGGAACGAATCTTTACTTTCCACGAATTTTTCGCAATCTCATTTCATTCCTTGGTTCTATTACAAAAACGACGAGTCGGGGAGAGGTGAATTGGTACGGTGTAAAAGTGCCTTGCGCTTTGGAAATGTTTCTAGCGTCTGGTATGAAAACGGCGCTTCTAAGGGGCTTGAACGCCCCCGTTGGGTTTCTATCTAGAAACAATGTTAAGGATCGCGTCTATGTGCCTGTCTCACCGCCCAACTACTCCCACACTTCATCTTTTCCTTTCAGAGAAAATTCAGCAGGACTGAAATATCGGAATATCCTCTTCCGATTGTAACAATATAATGCCGTTCTTGCACATATCCTGTTATCCGTGATTGACATTTAAATTCACGTTTCTCTTCCTCACCCATTCCTTTCTCCCTTCCTTGAGTTATTATGTAACTTGAGCAAGGCAGCAGCGTATCGCTTAGTAACAGAATTAAGGGTGGAAGGCTATGCAGTGTGGTTAGTTCATCAAAAATTTCCTTTCTTCTCTTCGGCAAGTCGCAGCAAAGAGGCTACTGGGGTATCTTTCAGCTTTATAACAAGAAATTTTGTTGGGAGCTTCTTCACAGTGTACCGAATGACCCAGGTATTTTGTAAGAACTCAAAGGCTGTTTTAATGTTAAAGTTTGTTTCCATGGTAAAGGTTGTATTTAATTGTCAGGTTGCTTAAGGGGGAACCGACATACCCTATCCTAGCAGCGTTAAATTATTAAAATGTAATTTTCTTTTTCTTAGGATTTATTCAGAATAGATCTTTCATTTATATGACATATAGTTGCCTATATTGACTTCACATTAATATTTTATTTATAACTCAATTTTTATTTTTTAAAAATGTTTTCTTTGGACCCAATGATTTTACATTTTTGTACATACATTGAAACCTACATTTTTTATGAAAGTATTATTATTATTATTATTATTATTATTATTATTATTATTTTGTAAATGCCCATGATACACTATGCAGAGGTACCAGAAGAACAATTCCTAAAATTTTGAAAGCTCTAGGACAAACAGAAGCTGAGAAAAGAACAGTTTATAAGAAAATAAAATAACTTGTAGAAAAATGGATACCAAGTTACAAATCTATTCAATACATTCCTTTTTCTCCCCCACCCCCTTACAAACTTTTCTTTCCTCAGCTTCAACTTGACCTACACCTTTCAAATTTTTTACAGGAATTGTTCTTCTGGTGCCTTTCCATGGTTTAACATGCCATTAAAAAAAAAAGCATAAAAATGTGGGTACGTACAAAAATGTAAAATATTTTGGATCCAAAGGGAAAATGTTTGAAAAAGTAAAAATTGGTTTATCGAAAAAGCCCGTGCTAAAGTGAAGCCAATATATGCCACAAAAAATGAACGACCTATTCCCAATAAATCCTGAGGAAAAAGAAAACTAAATTTTAATAATTTAACATTGCTAGGATAGGGCTTACCGGGTCCCCTTAAACATGCGATTTCCCATGTTCATGAATACATCTCCAGGCTAGCCACGATATTTAAGTAACATTCGCTTTTTTAAAAAAAAAAAAAATCCCAATTTCAAGCGCGAAATTTGAAAATGAAACAAACATTTGACATTAACAGCTGCAAGAAAGAAACACTCACAAACAAATTATATATTAAAAAAAAAAAAAAAAAAAAAAAAAGAATTAACGCGCCTATGAAATGTCATAGAGACATAAACGAAGAATCATTTAAAGATGAAAGTCTTAATTATAATGAATGACTAAAATAAAAAAAAACTGAAATTTGTTTTCGATTTTTGGCATACCGGGTGCCCGAAGAAAAGAAAGAAAGCGGTATGATGAACTAGCCATGCTGCACAGCCTTCCACCCTAATTCTGCTATTAAGCGATACGCTCCGGCCAATAGGCAAACACGCTCAAGTTACATAATAGCCCAAGGAAGGGAGATGGGAATGGGTGGTGAAGAGAAACATAACTTCAAATATCGATCCCGGATAACAGGATAGGTGCAAGATTGGCACTTAGGGTTGCATGGTATTGTTACGAACGGAAGAGGATATTCCGATATTTAAGAATTGTGCATCGTTAGGGCAATTGTAAAGACTTAAAACTTTGGCTGGGGAGTATAAATTTTATTATTTGTAATTTGTTTGCTCAAGAGTTAATATACCTTTTTAGTTAAATGGGGCAACTGCTAAAGATTCATTATGCGAGTTTTTATCTTTTAAAATTTACTTCTGGAAAGTATTAATCATCTTGTAAAAGCTCAGTGCATTTACCTTTTACCGTATACTATACGCTAAAATTAATATACTACTTTTACACGTCATTCATACACCACCAATAAATGCGTCGGTCCTGGTGGAGTAGTGGTAGCCATACTTGCTTCCTAAATCCAAGATCGCGGGTTCAATCCCGGCCAGGATCGATGGATTTTTTCGGGCGTAAAAATCCTAAGTTCGGTTTCCTTCGGAAGGGAAAAAAGCCGTGGGTCCCGTGTTGTACATTTACGGCACGATAAAGAACCTCAAGCCTGAAAGAAGAGGCTTCTGAGCAAAAATTTGTCGGACGTTCCACGCCCTGAATTGAATGGGACGCTGTTGACCTCAGATGTTAAAGAGCGTCCATAAATAAACCAAATAAAAAAATATATAAACAAGCAAAACCGAAAACTAGAGTGAAAATCACGATTTACCCACCTTAATTATTATGGCGTTCCTCACTATTAGCTTTTTATTTCAGCGACAAACACTGAAATTTCATATATATTGTAAAAAAAAAATACATTTTCATTGTAGTTAACGTAGTAATTAATGAAAGTGTAACCCTCACGATTAACAGCTGTTCGTTAAACGCATGTTAGTTGCAATGATAGAAGTGACATCAAATGGATTCACTGACAAACAAACCCAACTCACAGCGGATTTTAGAAGCAAAAACAATAAAGGTGCCGAATCTGTCCGTACTGTATATATTGTGTTGATTAGTTAAATAAGGTGTATTGAAGATTTAATAAAAAATACTTCATTTTAAGAAATTTTATATCAGTCTGAAGTTTTGTCATATCTTCATCGCGAATTAGAACACTAAAGCTGGGTGCCACTGAGCATTGATGCAAATTTGTGATACTAAGTTAATGTGTAACAAACTTAGATCATCATTCCTACACGAGCTCTGGATCTGGAGAAAGTGGAGCTCTGCAACTGTAGGCACATGCAATTTTATTGACCATTTTAAAGTTTATCAGAAGTAATGGCACAATACCGTGCGATCAGTTTTGTTTTCCTCCGGAATGTTTTGCCTATGATTGACCGCGCAGCTCGTTAGCCGGTTTAGAAGATTATCGGGAGGGTAAAACAATAAAGTAAACCAACCATAAAACAATGCACAACCCAATTTAAGAGATTCATTAATTACCAAATTATCAAATGAGATGTTGAAACTGCCCGCCTTCATTCTCCATGCTATTTTGGCATCTCTTTAAGAAATTATTCATTACTCGCTGTAGTTCATTTTGAGAATCCAGACAATTTCCCGACGAATATTATCTTTGAGTTCTTGTCTGGTATGCGGATTCGTCTTGTACACGACATTTTTTAATTTGCCCCAGTGATAACACTCGCAGGCTGTTAAATCTGGATACCGAGGAGCCCACAAGTTCCTATTAATAACTCTATTTTGTGGAAATACGTTGCCAATTGCTTTCATGGAATTATTTGCAGTGTGAGCAGTGGCACATTCCTGTTGAAAAAATGCATGATCACTCGATTAATTCTCTTAATAAACGGGTAGTATGGTATTCAATTAAGTAACGGAATCAACTGCATGCTAAAAAATTGGGCTTGTCATTCTTTCACCACGTATTAACATATATAAATCGTACATAAAGACACGCTATGCCGTTGTAAACACACGGGGCATAATACACTTTGTGTATACTGTCGAATTAAGAAACTCGAAAACAGCTGCCCTACAACTGCGACAGTCTGCAAGGTGAACAAGTAAGCAAGTAGGCTTGCTACCCCCTCCATGGCGCGGCAAAAGAGTGGGGGCTCGTTCGCAGGGAAAACGGCATGTCACGGAGGAAAGTATTGCTGATCGCAGGATATCACGGCATAATCCTTATATCTTGGATTGAATAAGAAATTAAACAATTCTTAAAATGTTTAATATATGCTTAATACAGGAAAGAATTTGTAATTACGAACCCATCTGAACATTTAGCAGGAATGACAGAAACATGAATACCCAAATAGGAGAAAGTGCTTGGGCATTCGTAAAAGAAGATTATCAGTTGAACTGAAACAGGCTATAAAAGATAATTTGAGAAGATAATGAAGAATTCTCATATTTTATTAGCTTTGGCTACTATGCAAAATAAAATCTTTTACCTTCTGCCTCGGTGGAGCGATACATTGCGGTTAACACCCATTATTCTTTCGCTTGATAGAGTACAGGCACCTAAAATGACTTCGCGGCCAGAAAATTTACTTGCGAATGAAGTTATAAAATAAGCTGTAAACCTAGTACCAATAAATAATACATTGTTAAAGCATTACTTTTACAGGCCAAACTTTATATGTGATTGTTATTGTACAAGCAATGTCAATTAAATATTTTTACACCCGCTTTGATGTGAACAATATAACATAACCTACCTCCAGTGTGATTATACTTGAAGATTCTTGTTCTCGATTTGATTTATTTATGGACGCTCTTTAACATCTCAGATCATCAGCGTTCAGTTGAATTCAGGGCATGAAACGGCCGACAAATTTTGCTCAGAGGCCTCCTCTTTTAGGCTTGAGGTTCTTTTTCGTGCCGTAAATGTACGACACGGGACCTTTACTTCCCTTCCAAAGGAAGCCATACTAGGATTTTTACGCCCGAAAAAATCCATCGATTTTGGCCGGGTTTGAGCCGGGATCTCGGGTTTAGAAGACAATTGTGGTTACCACTACACCACCAGTACCGACTATATATTTGAAGATGAGCAAATACTTTGGAACTGTGCTATTTTAGACGACAATCCTTTGCAGAAGAAAACTTTCAAAAACAAAATTCTTGTGCACTGTCACATTTTGCTTTATAGGTGTTATGCCAACGAAAAAGTGAACGTCATTTGTTGATACTATCGCATGCAAATAAAGGAAGAAACGCCTCGTAGCTAAAAATTTCAGGTACAGAATTCTAAGAGATATTTTTCCATAAATATACTATGGGAAAAGAACCTCTTGCTACGCATTTTTATATCTACAAATGAGAAACGTCTGAAAAGAAAAAGTACAGGCACAGACAGATTACGAAAAAATAATATATAAGCTAGAAAGATTACTTCCGTGATTCACTGGGAATGGCGAATTGGAAAGTAGCCAACTGCAAAAGTGGAGTATGAAGAATGGAGTCCAGCTTGAGCTAAGTCACTTGAATGTGACTTTTTCTGTAAATATTATGCAGTCCCACAGCACTCACGGGAATTTGTAAAACTTTCTTTGACGAGTTCATTATCTATAAAGCAAAACGTGATGAACATACACATTTTTACTTTTAAAAGTGAATAGCATTTGGATTCCTACTAGATACCAACACGAAGAACTAAAATAATCTTAAAAAAAATAACATGGACATGTAGTGAAAAGTTTTGTATAGAAATGATCTATGTGCCGTTCTTGATTTCTTGAATTCGCAATTTAAATAATTTTAAATTGCATTAGTCGATACATATCGAAAGCGCAAGCAAGCTACTGTGGGAATAAGCCCGCATTATCAAAAGCACTCACGTTTCTAAAACTACGTGACCATTTTGCTGCGGTTTAAATGCAAATGAGAGCAAAAACCACCGTTCCGCCGTTTAAGAATATTACCCCTTGAAGGAGAGAGAGCTATGGTTGACAGATCTAAAGCTATCAACTTTCTGGCACATGATTCTAAAACTGCTCACTTTCCTATGGAATTACATGCTCCGCCTACTTGATTCAATTTTTAAACTCCATAGTTAAAGCTTTCACAATGCTTTATTCTCTAATTTCGTTGATATACAAACGATATTTCCCGAAAAAATTACAGAACCCACTTCCGAGGTAGGTAGATAAAGTTCCCGACTGTATTGCCTTCCACTTTCGCTGTCACGCGTCGACAGGAATGAAATGGATTATAACATCGCTGCAAGCAAAACCCCAAGCGCGTCGAACTCGGTCGGCTTGCTGGCCTGTAGATGCGACAGAAATGACTTCTGTTACAGAAACTGATACATAGTGGACGTGAGAGAGCTGAGAATGAGAGCCAACCAGAACATGAAGCCAAACCCGTGTAATAGCATATGATACACTTTCCACATGCCGACTACACCGACGTGCCTCGCATATCAATGTTCCGTCACTGCCAGTTCCGAAGCTATGTTCGTACCCTGCATTTTGTAGTTTCTTATAACTAGTGATGATGCATATTTATATTCAAATTGTACATCTTAATAAAAGTTAATAATTACATGTTTTGTGTGTAATACTTACATAGAGGATGTAACACAGAGACATGTCAAAACTTTGGGAAAACATTTCTCACATATACAGAAAAAAAAAAAAATACAATATGAACATGGGTCCGGAATCGTTTTATTTCCTTGTTAGAGCTCTTTTTCTACACCTGCACCACATAGCACAATATTACAAAACAGAACTGTGGGAAATAGAAAATAATATGAAATGTTCAAGATGTCCTCCGTTAGCACGTATACATTCATCAGTACCTGGAGTATCTCGTATTATCTGGCAGCCTTACAGAATACGAGCACGAAGACTGTACACCTTCGGCTAATCCATAGGTCATATGAACATTTGCCAACTCTGCATTTAAGTACCTCATTTTACTGTACCTGGAACGAGGTCCGTAAACGCACAGAACTGACACTACGTGCTCGGTATTACGTCAAGCAACGAAGTGAATAGAAACAAGCGGACTACGTGGTACAGAACGACCATAAAAACGGTGAACCAAGGAACTAAAGAGCACATATAACATCCCTACCCCATTTAACCAGAGGTAAAATCAAATATTTACCTACTGTACAGTGTATCAGGGAAGTATACCCCTGTGCTTTAGTAGTTTCTTAGTAGCAAATTATATTATTATATTGTAATTATTAGAAATGTCGTTGGTGTATTGTTGGGTGCTATTGTAAATGTATTGTTGGTTGTTAATTAACGTATAGCGTATGAGATATACGGACTTCCCGGACACACTGTACATATTAAGGAATTTTTCTGTTGCGGAGTTAATGCCGCAGGACAGCTTTGCTGGCATATCACACCGTGTAAGCGAAGTTGTAGACAAGGGGATCTAACAAGGAAATAAAGCTTTTCCGGATGTTCATATGACATATTTGCACCTCTATATGCAATAAATATTTTTCAAACGCTTTGACATTCCATTTTGTTATTATATATATAGTCTTTGCGTTGTCCATTAATTGTACATAGGTTGGAGACAGTTTCACTAAAAAAAATCGAAATGCTAAAAGAGAGACCCAGCAAAAATTCCTTGGTTGAAGCATGGACAATGAAAGAGCTAAGTTAAAAGGGTGTTGGAAGGCAAAATTTTGAACATAAGAAACTTTTTCAAAAATATGAATTAAAATAAATTTCCGGCTTTTCTGAATCATTTGACATCATTTTTATTGTAAGCCTACAAGTAGTTTTTTTTTTTTTTTTTTTTTTTAATTTTTGCAAACACATATGCATACATTTAAAAACTCCTGATTTTGACAACACCCATTTCTAATGTAGCTTTCGAGCCAAATGGGCTAGAAAAGTCTGGTTTTAACCGTTCGCTAGAGGAAAGTTTTCCTCTGCTGTTGACTGTTCTGCCGTAAACACTCTGAACCTTTTTTTAATTATGATACAGGCATGTATTGGAGCTATGAGTTAGTTTTTAACAATTTTTTCTTTGTTCATAATTTTCTCAAAACTAGACTTCCTTACTTAGAGAGGGGGAAAAAACTACTTTATCAATTACCTTGAAATTGTTGGTGGTTTTTCTAGAAATAACAATGAAGCTACTAAAGCAAAAGTAAATGAAAATGTTCATAACCTAGAAAATTGTAAACGCTTTTGTATTGAATTCTGACAAGGCTTCAAATCAAAAAAGTTTTGAATTCTTATCCCAATGCTTACACTCTATTAATTCTGCTTCAATATACAAAAAAAAAAAAATGTTAAAATAAGCAGTCCAGATTTCATTATTGCAACTCTGCCATAGTAGGAACATAAACAACCCAAGATCGCGGGTTCGAACCCGGGCCAGGACCGATGGATTTTTTCGGGCGTAAAAATCCTAAGTATGCCTTTCTTCGGAAGGAAAGTAAAGCCGTGGGTCCCGTGTCGTACATTTACGGCATGAAAAAGAACCTCAGGCCTCAAACAGACATCCAGCGGAAAATGTTTACAAGTCAGAACACATGTGGTAGGGGTTTTTGCGGGGCGTTCACTGCAGCAGGGCAATGAAGTTGTAAAACAAAGTGACGAATGTATTTGCAAAGAATGCAGTATCTGAGGGATAGATTATGATCGTGATCTGGACGCTAATCCTAGTTTCAGAAATCAATGTGAAGTGTGTCGCTCATCCGCCCTACAGCCCAGATTTAGCCATGTGTGACCTCCCCCCTTTTCCCCAAATTAAATAAACATGTTCTTAATAGATTTTACATCATCAGAAGCAACAATGAAGTCTGCGGAGGCGATTTTCAAGGATCCATCAAAAAATGGTTTTCTGAAGACTGGCAGAATGGCTGGGACAAGTGCACTGCATACAACAGGCACTAGTTTGAGAAAAATCTTCAAAATTATGAGGGTGAGTAAAGGTATATTGTCAAAAAATGTGTGATTATTCTTTATTGAACAGCCCCCATATCCTGATGAGATCAAGGTTATGTAAAGTGCGTATACCTCAAAAGAAGAAGAGGAAGAAGAAAGAAGACTCACAAAAATCTCCCACTTTTGAGATTACAGGGGTAAAAGTTGCTGTGTTAACATTTCTGAGATGTGGCTTCACGATTCACCTTAACCTTAGAAATTTCGTTCGTTGCCTTGTCTACTGTGATAGGGAACAAAGCCCCGACGTGCGGTTTTCCAACTTTTTCTCCGCAAAGAAAGCGAGAATAACTTATTTCTTACAGTGCATATTAAGTTACATTTCTTCACCCATATTATAGTCTGGGCAGTTCTCGCTCCTTTGGTGAGAAAGAAATGAGACTAAATTAGGCACCCTTTTCAGTAGCATTTGTATTTTAGTCTACATTAAACAGATTCCGTCATGAATGACAAAAACAAGCAGTTAATTTCCCCTTAAGTTCCTTAGGGTACCAATTTCTAAACGCAAAAACGAACATCAGCCAGGATCTTGACCAGTTCGTTCATGAACGCGTAATTTAGACCTCAATTTCAATTCCTTAAAATTGCAGGCAATGACAGTGGGACTCAGCGATTGCTAATCGTACCATAGACATAGGCGATATTCCTCCATTAACATCAATCAAACTGTAATTTCCTTCACTAATTCTGTGAAAAACCTTGCAATGATTATAGACAGTTATTTGGGAAAACCATGTTGCTGAAACCTGCAGGAAAGTAAGTTCTCTAATCCACACTTTTAAAACATTAAACCTGTCCTTACCCAGAACCTTAAAAAAGATATTTGAGCAATTCCTGGTGATGCCTCACTTTGACTACTGCGATCTTCTGCTAACAGACTTACGCTCTAACCTAACGCAAAAACTTCAGCGTGCTGCGATGTGCGTTTGTTTGATTATATAACACCCTCCCTCGATATGCTGTCTTGGTTCCGTCTAAAAGACCGAAGAAATATCCGCTGTCTCGCCTACTTTTCAAAAGTGTTCTCACTTCTTCTCCATCTTATATATCTTAACCCTCTTGTATGGTTTTGTTTAATTTTCCCCAGAGATAATAATTGCAGGCTGTTAAATCGGGGGACCGAGGAGTCATAAATCTCTACTAACAAAGCTGTCTTGTGGAAACGCATTGTGAATTGCTCTCATGGAATTATTCGCAGTGTGAGCAGTGGCAGAATTCTTTTGAAAAATGCATCATCACTCTCCCTGTTGGCTAATTCGCTGAAAAGAACGGGTTAATATGGTATTCACATAAGTAATAGAATTTACTGTATGCTCAAAAAAATTAGATCTAAGATTCTTTCACCAGTGAGTTAAACAATATGAACGTACATAAAGATACGCTATGCCGTTGTTAACATACGAGGCAGAATACACTTTAAGAAACGAACAATACAACATACACCCGGGAACAGCTAACAACGACAGTCAGCAAGGTCAACAAGTAAGCAAGCACACTTGCTACCCGCTTCACGGCACGGGAGAAAGCATCACAGATCGCACCGTATAAGGTAAGACTATACACATGTTTTAGGAAGCGGAGTTGTCAGCAGGCACGCTCAGTAGCCAAGGGGTCAAACAAGCGGATATTTTATAACTACAGCCAGATGTAGTAGTTGGGCAGACTGGCATTGGCAATCAGAAGGGATGTCTGCGTCTTTATTTAAATGTATAATTGTCCGCCTGTTAAACATAGTTTTTAATTATTAGTTAAACGACTTACTGGTATTTATTGATGCAGAATATACTACAAATCCATATTTACCTAATTTATGCAAACTGCTATAAAGTTCTTTGAAACACCGAAAGAAAATTATGGAAATTAATTCAACCTGCCTTCAGTTGTCGCTTTATAAACATTTGAAATTTCGAGCAGCCATGAAACACACAATCTGAATGTACAGGAAACTACTACATTTTATTTCGTATTAAAATAATCAATGTATCAAATTCTGTATCTCTGAAGAAAAAAATGAAGCAAAACGCGCATATCGTAAACAGTTCGCAGGAATGATCTGAACATGATGGACTGTAAAGCCAGAGGTTCAACTTTCTACCTTTAATTGCAACTACCTAGTTTAAGCTAAAATTTGTAACTAATCGAAGCCAAACAGACTAAATGAAAAGAAATAGGTAACTTGTACCTATATTATTATTCTTATCTAACAGTTTTCCCCATTTCTTTATTTCCTATGTTTTATTTTTCTTTTAGTGCATATATGTTTATAAACTATACTCGGATGGCTTGAGTCCAACCCTAATCTAGAACCTAAACATATATAAATATAACACAATATAATAAATATGTCATTTTCATCATTATTTTTACCTCTTCGGAATGTGAATAAAATGACTTCATAAAGACCAGAGCTCGGAAATTCAGGCATTAATTTTGGTTAAAATAGGCAGGCAAAAGGCACTTAAAAGCATGTATTTGCTAAAAGCGAAAACAGAGAGTAACATCACTCATTATTAATGAACATATTAAGATACTTAATAATTTCTTTATCACATAATTAAAATAATTAAACTTATTCTTCTTGGTTACAAGCAACAGCAAGATGTTTTTTCAAGATATCAACTTTCATAACCAACCGTTTGTCAGAGAGAACATTTTTCAACATGGAAAAAAAGAACGTTCTACTTCCACTGAAGTGATTGGAGCATATTTAAAATAAGTTATTTCATACCAGTTACAACAAAACATTCACCTTTCAAGACATCATGGAAATGTTGATCAAGACAGTAGTTCTGAATAGTCCTGGTGAATGAACAAAACATGTGCAGTGGTTTCTGGTCGAGTTCATTTTCTGTTTGTGCGTTTATAAGGGAATCAGGTTAGTATCTCTCTTCCGTACTGAACACATTGTAGAGACGGTTTATTGCATAACTGTACCACTTTCATCTTTCTCGCTTGCAATTGTTTATTTCATTTATGTATCTGAGAAGTTACCCCTCAACACAAATTTCTTAGCAGATCGATACAAGATCATTTGCCACAACTATTCAGAACTACAGTACTTCCCTCATTCTATTTCCTGGTACTCATATGCCCGAGGTAACCGTGCGTTCATTTTATTAATGAAGGTTCTACTATTTAAAGAGCTTAAGTGAATGAGTTGAGGAAAAACTTTTTGACTTCTTGAAAAGAAAAAAGATTCTTAATGTACTTTTATTTTTTAGGTGAACATGCCATTTATTTTTTATAACCTTTTTCACTTCGATACATTGAAATTCTTTCTGTGCTTTTTAAAATGCATAAATGATCGCAGAAAAAAAATCCATAACGGGCAAAAAAAAAAAAAGTTTTAAACCTTAAAATATGCAACAGAAGTCAAAATAGGCAAACAAGACAAAATAAAAACTGGCCGTATCGATCCCAAAGTTCGGAAATATGTTCATTTCTATCTGACTCTTAAATATATCCACCCAGATAGAAAAAGACGCTTTGCCTAACTTCCGGCTGTGCTTAATGACACAAGTGAGCATGAAATACGTCGACCGGTACTTGTAAGTTATCTGGTATGTGATGGCGATATAAAAATGCATCCAACTAGGGTCCTGTAGTTGACAACTGTTTATTTTATATTCTGGTACATCTAAAGTTATGCTGCCTAGCTCAATAACATTTCTCATAAATAGCGACCAAATGTGCTCTATGTATGTCTCTGCAACCAAGGCCCATAAACGTAGCCTGCGAGTCAGAGAATTAATTTTATCGTTCTGACCTCCCGCAGGCTTCCTAAGATGAACTTGCTTCATCCGTGATAGACAGAAGCCTATGTGTGGAACACAACTAACGTTTAAAAGGCAGCTTACTTTCGAATGTTTTTTCGTTGAAATGATTCAAAGTCACGTAATGCTCATAGAATAATTGGTGAATGCAATAATGAAAATCACTGCTTCATTTTAACGCTAATAATCGTAATTGTTATTTACACATAATCAGTCTGTGTATAAACAAAATTCCAACTAAAAGTAATCTTTTGTTCACTATATCAATTCTATTATAGTTATCCTTTAATTCTGACTATATTATTTTCCTTTAGGAAGTTGCTGTCCCAATTAAAACAAAAAAAAAAAAAATAAAAAAAAAAATAAAGCATAAAATATATTCAGAGAATATAATATTGGAATTAAGGCAAAATTTAACATTTATTTTTTATATTTTCTCAAATGTTTATGCACACAAAAAGCCCCATGATGTAGGTTTTCAACAAAAGCATTCTATTTTTACTAAATATTGACACATATTCCTATTTACCGATTTGACCTTTCCTTTCCTTTTACCTTCCTCAATACGTTCACTAGTCACTGTTTGGAAACCTGTGGTCTTTCCGTGGTAACGAGTATCGATTGTGTCGTCTATATGATGTCATCCTTTCCATCTTATAAACCTTTTGCCTTTCACTTTTAGCTTGATATAACTCTGCAATTCCGTTTTTTTTTTTTTTTTTTTTTTTTTTACTTTTTTTTCTGACAGTGGCTTTATCAGATTGCGGGACTCTTGATACAATTTAATTATTCTTAGTAAATGATGCCCCTTGCCTGCAGCTACCTCAAAATTTGTTAGGTTGGGGCCAATTTCCATCTATCATCCAATGACCCAGGTTCTAGGTAATTTATATATTATATGAATGTTAAGTATTTGCAAACATTATGTATTATAATCCTGACAGTTTTCACAGGTGTGAAATATGGAATATTTTTCTTTGTTTCTTACGATATTCGGTGCGGCGGAATTCTTCTATCAAATGGTATTTAATGAGAGTTCCTATTCAAAGGCAATATCAGGCATTCGCAATTATATTTTCTCTCAGTTGTTTAATTTGTTTGTAATTTATTAGTGATGTATTGGGGAATTTTAATTATGGTGTTTCACTGTGATTTTAAATTGTTAAAATAAACTAAAGTTAAATTATAAAACTTTGTTTTACTCCTTTCAAAAAGCAATTTATCTTTTCTAGGCTGTTTCCTGGGGGTTGTTACAGCATGAATCCAAACGCAAATGCATGGCTTTGACATAAACGGGAGAATGCCAAATAAACTTGTACGAAATTGAGCTCATTTGTTAAATAATAGTAACTTAGTTTGGAGCTGAATTCTACTCATAAGTTGCAGCAATAATGTAAATAAGGAAAGTCCTAAACTTTTAATTATATATGTATTATTTAGTGTTTTTTATTTTAACATTAAAATAATATTACCACAATGGAAATATACTGATATAAACAATAAAATGTTTATAATAGTTCTGTGGTATTTAGAGTAAAATTTTATTGTAAAATAACTAATATTGTATCGCACAGAATGGCTTAAATTTATTGTCCATTTATAACAAGGCAATTTATTATTTTCAAAACTATTAGCAATTACTTTATGGAATGTTTGTATTTGGCCAAAGATACAAATCTTTAACAAGTATGTAACATTTCGAAATATTATACTCGAAAATGAAAGATTTAATTAACTAAAGCATTTAATTTTTACAGCAAACTTTCGCAGTTTTTAGTCATTGGCAGTTTTCAATTCACAGTTCTGTATAGTCCTGCGTCCAGTCACTTTGGATACATGTTAACATAAAACCTTCGTTTTGAAAGCAGTGCATGGAAAATCAAAACATTGTAGCCATAGAAAAACCGCCACCCCGCCACTATACCTGAAGGCTTGTTTATATAGTGAAGAGTCGAGTTTAGATACTGCCTTTTTTGTACAGTCCGCTAAGCAATACTCCATGCACAGCCACACTGTTTGCGGATTGCTTGGAGCGTCTCAGTGACCATCCCTACGCAAGACTCTCGTCATCAAAATGCAGTATGTGTATAGTGTTGTCATTTCATACGCTAGCGAATCTTGGCGAAAGATAGCGGATGTTCTATAGTTTACAAACAAAAGCCCATTCCTTTTGTCATAACTGTTACTTTAAATATCTTTCAAAAGCGGTTACTCATTTCTCTCTATTTTTTTAAAAAAAAAATATGGTCCCTGTTCTTTAATAGCAAATCCGGTTATAAAGCTCCGCTTGTTTACTTCACTCGGTTTCCAGCAAGTGTGCTTCTTCCTTCTCAGTCTTCTTTGTTCTTTGATTGCAAAAGTTCTTGCGAGCTCTCGTAGTCAGCTGTCTGAGAGGTTTAGAAATAAACCATACAGTATCTGCGAAGAGAGGGTATTATCTATTATTTGAGACCTGTACTGATTTCAAGAAAGTGGTTTAATGAAAGTCCCACATGCGATAAGTGATATAAGAACGAGCAAGGACTTCATTTGCTGTGCAGCATTTTTCTTGGGCAGTATTACCTCGACGATGAGGTACTCACTAGCTCCTTGGTTCCACTACATCTTTAAAGCTGAGTCTTATACAACGTCTATTCGCATGTCATTTGTTTCAATATTTAAGCTTCATAAATATGCACCTTCATCTTTTTTTTTTCTTATAAATAACGTGGTGTATTACTTTTTTTTTTTTTTTATAAATGGTATGCTGTTATAGTTCTTATATTTTACAAACAATTTTTCACAATAAACGAAATTTATTATATAAGCCGGAGTTTTGTCTACCTTTAATGCTCTTCTTGAAATACTAGAATGCCAACATTTTAACCATGAAGTGAAACAACTCATTCACAACTGGGTCGTTGAGTAAACCAACAACAACTAGGTATAATATATTCTTGGAAATGTTTTTGACATGGTATAAGAAACTGCATTAATTGGAGAAACGAGCACAGAAAAAGAAATAAAGAACAGAAAATGTTAATAATAGCGGTGATAATGACAGTAATAGTAATAATACCTACATTTACATGTTTTAATAGTGTTTAACGCCCTTTTTTTACTGCCGAGGCACCACAGGCGTGAACACTGATGATACATGAAATGAAATAATAAACTGGGAAATGTTTTATTTTTAAAGGAAGTAGCGTTCAAGGCCTAAGTTTAGGGTACCTCCCAGGCATTTGCCATTTATGAGGACTGAGGAAAACCTAGAAAAAACCCTCCATCAGGGAGGACGATTCTGGTGGGAATCGAACCCCAGATCTCCCGCTCACGAATCCGCGCCTTAATGACCTCGGCCACCTGTGGCGGTACATGTGGAGTCAATAATAATAATAATAATAATAATAATAATAATAATAATAATAATCACGTGTTACAAGTTATCATTTAGGTAAAATGATACGGAGTACAAACAATATTGCATTAGTAGGGATTTTACACGTCTTTTGAAAATATTGATTGAGTAGTTTTATACTGAACAGGGGTACTGTTGTATCATTGGCGAAGTTTCACTTCTGCCTTGTACTAGTGGTGTATATATCATGTAATTTCTTCATGTATGTTGTAACAACTTATAAATGTACAGCAATGAATGGCAATATTCTAAACTGTTTAGTAAGCATCTGCACTATTCTCTAGCTTTTGTTCCACCCCATAACTCTGGGTTTTTGTTCATCGTCATCATTTTGATTCCCAGAAATCGGGCCATAATTTAGTCTAGAATGAAAATTAAGCTTGAAAGCCCTTAGTTTCAGCTAATTTAGCTAACCCATCTAGTTTTATTACCTGTAATTTCTACATCGTCTGGAATACATATTATTTATATAATTATATTATTTATATTACATTTGCTGACACCAAAAAGTCGTTTATTTTAACCGACAAGCGTCACCGACCTTGGATGACATCAAGTGAGGAGGAAGGGAAGGGGTTCTATCTGCTTAACTTGAGCCTTAACAGTTGACAGTTGTAATTTGTTTAGGCTCATTAACAATGCAGCCTGTCGAGTTTGTGCCTTCTGTTATTGCTCTCACAATATCCTCGTTAACCACCGGCAGGTCAAAGAAAAACCCAATAAATTGCATTGCTAGGAAAGCTGCAACTTGATGTCATTCCAATGGTGTTTGTCTACTCTTACTAGACTGCTATTGGCTGAAGCTAAAATACTATTGGTGTAGTCAAATACAGAGCCTCTATCGCTAGGAAAGTAAACTTTGATAACACAAAGGCTCTTCGGTTGTTAAACGAGAAAAACGTAACTCTATAACAAGCCTATATGCAAGGTATTGGGGAAGACACCAATAGGAACAGATATAAACAGTTCGCAATGCACCCAGCAAAAAAAAGGAAAACCTTAAATAAACGGGTAATACCTGCTCTATAACAGTTGTACATATATAGAGGGTGAAAAAATATGTACAAGCAATTTACATAGAAAGCGGGTTTGGCACCAAGTGTTTTGAAAGTGAATTGAATGGTCTATGACTCAATGTCGTTTCAAATGGAGCTTTATGATCGAAATGAATCAACATCACAGCTATAATTGCGATGTGACATGTGTTCATAGTCAATGTTATTGGCGCAGGCACGTCAGAAGCAGGCTGTACAAGTGATATACAGTAAGTAAGTATTATGAACTATTGCGTGTTTGAATTATATAATGAATGTTATTCACTGAAATGATACTCTATATTTGGCAGAATAAAACATTTGCTAAAATAAGCTATTGCGTTCTCATTCCATAAACACATTCGTAGCTTAGGAGTAAATGCCTATAGCATCCCAACTAAGTGTTCGAGACAGTTTGTTCCTATTTTTTAAGTACTTATTTTTACAGTCAATTTTCATTCGCAAATTCATTAATTATTATTTTTCAAAATCCTGTAGAATTTAACTTCAACTTCTAGCACATCATTATCCGTATTTTTAAGATTCATCAATGCCATTTTAGTATCTATGAAAACAATATTCCTTTATTGTTATTTTTGTTCATATTTCGGTCGTTTCTTTGATGCTCAACAATTCTACTTAGCATACGAAATGGTTGTGATTTAATTTTATCTATCTATGTAAAAAGCAGAACTTATTAATTGTAAAATTCCTTAACAGATAGTTGATAAAGAAATAATGAGCAGGAAACCAAAAAAAAAAAAAAAAAAAATGCTGAAAAATAGGCATGCACTTCATTTACACAGGCGTTGGGTTTCTCAGGATCAATGAGAAAGACTGGTTAGATTACAGAGCTACTGCCAATGCTAAAACTCATATTTTGAATATAAGTGTGTATTGTTTCGTTAATAACAATATTAACCAACAATTCAGCATTCGGTTCAGTTTCCATCATGAAGTAAAGTTCAGAGTCATAGAAACCAATGAGCAGAGCCCGGAGATTCAGGCATTTATTTTAGTTAAAATAGGCAGGCTAAAAAGCACTTAAAATATTGAAAATAGGTAGTGATAAAATTAAAAAAGGCATTATTAAAACTGGAAGCAGAGAGTAATACCTATCACGCATTATTAATAAAAATAGGTATTTAAGATACTTAATAATTTCTTTATCACATAAGTAAAGTACTTAAGCTTACTTTTATTGGTTAAAAAAGCAACAATAAGATGTTTTTTTCAAGATACTAACTATCTTAGCCAGCGAGAACATTTTCATCGTAGAAAAAGAACGTTCTACCTCCACTAAAGTGACTGGAACAATTTAAAATATTTATTTCGGAACTCATACCAGTTACAACAGAACATTCACCTTTCAGGAGATCGTGAAAATGTTGACCAAGACAGAGTAAAGTGGTTTTGAATAGTTCTGGTGAATGAGCAAAAAATATACGGTAGTTTCTGGTCGGTTTCATTTTCTGTTTATACGTTTATAGGGGCATCAGGTTAGTATCTCTCTTACTTGCGCACTTAACATATTGTAGGGACGGTTTATTGCACAGCTGTGCTGCTCTCATTCTCGCTTGCAATTGTTTGTTACATGTATCAGCTGAAAAGTTACCCCCACCACAAATTTCCTAGAATTGTCTCGCGCTGATCAATATAAGCTCATTCTTCAGGACTATTCAAAAACTACCCTCATCCTCTCTATTTCCTGGTATGCGTATGCCCGAGGTAACTGTGCGTTCCATTCACAATTGAAGGCTCTCCTATTTAAAGAGGTTAAGTGACTGGGTTGAAGAGAAACTGTCGACTGCTTGAAAAGAAAAAGGTGTATAACAAGATTCCTAACAGACATTTTTCTGAGGTGAACAGCCATTTAATTTTTATAGCTCTCTTTTCATTTCGATGTATTGAAATTCTGTATGCTGTTTAAAATGCGTAAATAATAACAGTAAATCCATAACGATTCAAAACAGGCCAAAAATAACGTTTTAAACCTTAAAATAGGTAACAGAAGGCCAAAATGAATAAGAAAAGACAATAAAAACTGGCCCTACCGACCCCAAATGTAGAGAAACATGTTCATTTCTATCTGACTCTTAAACACGTCCACTCAGATAGGAAGGAAATTTTGCCTAATTTCTGGACTCTGCTAATTAGCATTACTCATGAGATAGCTTTGAGTTTATTACCAGAAGAGTTAGAGCTGCGTCGCAACGCTGTTAACCCTAATATCGGTGAAACAAGAGCAAATATCTGCGTAACCCACCTGCCACGTTACTAATTACATTTGTAGACGAAGTTTCTTGGGAAAACACCTGTCGCAGTTTCTAGTGGAATATCCGCAAGTGCATCTCGAGGAATCTAACAAGCGCACAGAGCGAGAGATCCTGCTGGATACCCTTGTGGCTCGCAGCGTGTGCTAGAACGTAAATAATATTGTTTTCGGAGTTGATTCCAGTATTAGTTCAACCGCAATCAATGTAGCCATCAGAATGACCAACTTAGCTCATTTTTGTCTTATCCTGATATGCCTTTAATCCCTTTCCCTTTCTTTGGCCGCTTCGAACAGCACTGCACAAAAAGAAAAGAACTGGCTCTAGAAATCAAGCAAGGAAACAAAAATTATATTAAGATAATTATAAAAGCACGCTTAATTTATCCATGAATACGAAAGAAACAAGTTGCTTTTTAGCGAATTCCGAAGAATTGTACTCATGAAAATATTTTTGAAAAATTTCTTCAAATCTCCATCGATCCTACTTACTAGGCATCGAAAATGACAATGAAAGACGATATACAGAGGGTGCCAAAAAATGTATACATACTTCAAGTTAAGAAAAACACTGTGTTAACATAACAAAACTGAATTCACACGAACAGAAAATGATGAGCACTAATCATCTTAGACTTTTACAGTTACAACAGTTACACAAAATGCCCACCATCGGCATCGATACACTTCTGAGTGCGTTGAACTACAGATTGAGCAACGTTTGCGAAAGTGTACTCTTCCATTGCAGCACATACCGTTCCAATTTCTTCCCGAAGTGCTGCCAGTGTAGTTGTTTTCTAGGGTATACAACATCCCCATAGGTAGAAGTCCAACATAATTATATCCGGAGAACATGGTGGAAACTCAATCGGACCTCTTCGCCCTATCCAATGCCTTGGAATATTGTCATTAAGGTAAGCACGCACATCCCGGTGGTAATGTGGTGGTGCACTATCCTGTTGGAAGTAAACTTCTTCATTTCCATAGAGTATAACGGCGGGTAAGACGCATGTACATATCATGTTCAGGTACACTGGGGTCAGTTACTGTTCCTTCAAAAAAAGAATGGTCCAATTAGACCCCTAAATTAATTCCATATAAATTAAGTCTTTTCCAAAATAATGTGTGGATTGTTTGCACATGAGTAGATATAATTATACCGGTTAAAGTTCCGTTCAACTTATATTGTACCTCTTCGGACCAAACAACTTTCCCTACGAAGGCCTCATCCTCTTGTACCATGTTCCGAAGCCACTCACAGTACTGCATTCTCCGATTAGGGTCATTTGCATTTAATGCATGAAAAAGTCTTGGGATGAAAGCTTTCAACTTTGCTGTTTTAACAATGGGTACAGTGGTTCTGCTAATGCCAGTCTCACGTTCACATTACTTCGTAGATTTCTGCGGCAAGTGCTCAAAAAGTTCCAAAACCATACCCGAGGATGCGGGGCTTGTTGCTGTGCGAGGTCTCACAGATCTGCCCTTGTGAACATCACATACGGTACCACGAGTCTCAAATTTGTCTCGAATGCGTGCAATTGTTATTCGCGTTGGCGATTCTGTTCTTACACACGTTTCGGTATAGAGAAGCATATGTGTCAAACGCTTTAGCAGCCGCAAGTTTTTTTTCCAACAAAATTCGGTGTAAACCATTCAAATAAATTAACAAAAATATTATTCGCAAATTAGTGAAATCAGATTAGTAGGAAACCCAAAATTTAAAAATTGCTTTAGCGCCACCAATAGTTCTCCACCCCCCTCTCTCTCTCCTTTCAAAACAAAAATCGGCAAATTAAACTAAAATATAATACAATAAAAAAAAAAGTTTCTAAAAATTAGAGAAATCGGAACATTAGGAGTAGGGGGTATACTTGGAAGTCGAAATTTAAAAAGCGCTAATTTTCTCTCAATTGTTCATCATAAAAGGACAACTTAACTCAGCATATAAACTGTATTTATGTCGATTCGTATGTTTAATATTTAACAAAAACATTGTCATGATGATATCACGGTGAAATATTAATCTAATATATCTCTATAATTGAGAATTATATTCGTATTAAAGGGCGCTCTGTAATAATCTTAAGAAAACATTTGTATTGCATGTTTTTACTACAAGAACATTTAAATTAAATTCAAAGCCAATGAAAATTCGATGAAACTTTGCATTGTTCTTTGCTGATTCTGCATATTTGCTTAGTACGTGGAAATTGTTTTTAAATGGTACCATGTTTTAGTTTTATTTAAACATATAACATCATCTTCTTAAATGTACAATTTAACTGGAAGTTTTCTGTTATTTCTCGCTATTTTAATGAATAATGACCCATGGTTTCAGTTCAAAAACATGGTTACATTTAAAAATACCCACACAATACAGTTTTTTCTCTCAATGTTTATATGTTTTGTTTAATTAATATCATCTAATAATTTTGTAATTTAATTTCAATAATAATAATAATAATAATAATAATAATAATATAGTTCTAACAATTTTATTTCCTTTTGTAATACTTATAGATTCCATGAATTCTAATTTTGTTGCCCTTACTTTTGAAAATTAGAATAATTTACCATATACATAGTTAAGTACTGTATTTTAGCTTCAGAGTTTGCCATGTTAATTAATAAAGTCATAATTTTAATTTCATCTTCTTTTTTAAAGGTATTCTACTTGCTGAGGAATTCGCTTAGTTTCCGCAGCTTCTACATGACGGATTTTTTGTTTCAATATACGACCTTGGATTAAATAAAAACCGGAATTTTCATTTAACCCGCCTGAAAGTAGTGTGGAGCAAGTCACGCCTATGGAGCTATCAAGATGGAACGAAAAACGGTTCGCCTTGCAGAGCTGTTTCGTTTGTCACTAGCATCATTTTTTTTTTTTTTTGAGTAGTGTTTAACGCCCGTTTTTACTACTGAGGCACCACAGGCGGTGGACACAGGTGATACATGAGATGAAATTATATATTGGGAAAGGAGTTTTTTTTATGGAAGGAAGCGTTCCAGGCCTAAGTTTAGGTACCTCCCCGGCATTTGCCTGTTATGAAGACTAAGGAAAACCTGGAAAAAACCCCAGTCAGGGAGGACGGTCCTGGCGGGATTCGAACCGCAGACCTCCCGCTCACGAGTCTGTGCCTTAAAGACCTCGGCCTGACCGAGCAAGAGGTATACCCGTAGATTAAGCAAATAATAATAATAATAATAATAATAATAATAATAATAATAATAATCTTTTGACGGGGGAAGGCATAAAAGTGGGCGAAATTTTGCACAGATTACGGGCACAGTTTGAGGAATAAGACGCCGTCTATAATAAAAGTATATGAGTGGTACAAAAGTTACACCTAAGGGCCGGAAGCTATGACAAATAAAACAAAGAATCGGGCCGTTCGGGATCTTATCGAGCGTGACCGACGCTTGACGATATCTGAGGTTGGGACAAGTTATGGAAGTGTTCAATCCATCATTTCAGATCACTTGGATGATCGAAAAGTTTCGGTAAGGGGGGGGGGGGGGTCCTCGAATTCTCACTGCGCGTCAAAAGGCTGCACTTGTGAACGTGTGTCAGAGGCTTCAAAGAGAAATGTTTCTAAACCGAATCATAACCTGCTATGCAACGTGGGTCCACACTATGCTCCTGAGATGAGGCGTATAGTGGAGAAAAAGTGTTGAACACACTCCTATCAAAGCAAAAACTCGCCTTTTAGCTGCGAAGATGTTTTTGAATGTTTTCTGGAACTCCCAAGGCACTCCGTCTATCGATTTTCCCCATGAACGTCGAACAGTTCATACAACTTATTACTGCCAGCTTCTGGTTGAGGCAAAACGCGCTTATTGGGGAGAGAGAAAAAAAAAGGGGGGGGGATTCAACAACAAATTATAAAGGGTCTTTTCCTCCAAGACAACGCTCGTCCGCATACAGCTGCTTTGACAAGGGAAAACTTGAGGAAATCCACATGAGAGCATTAGAACGCCTTGCGATTATCATATGTTTGAGTTGTTAAAAGAGGAAGTAAGAGGTCGGCGGATAGAGAGCGACGATGGCGCAGAAGCATTTGTGCGCAACTGACTGCAAATCCAACCTCATTCTTTCTTCGATAATGGGATTAAAAACCTTCCTAATCGCTGGGAAAATTTTGTTTGTAAATAGGGAAATTATGCATCCCATTTTTATTTAATTTGGTTTCAATAAATTACAAAACATAAACCCGATTTATATCTCATTCACCTTCATTGTTTTCTGAAAATTTTTCGCACGTTATCCACTTTCTCTGCAATCCCCTTAAAAATGTTGCCCTACAAACCAGTATGTCATAGCCTTGACGCATTAATCTAGTGAAAAAAACGCAGTCAACTTGTAAACAGGAAATAATCCAAGGGAACCAGGTTAGGGTGTAGGGTGGATGGTTCAACAGTAGATTCTCACATTGGCGGATGGCAGCTGTGTTACCGTAGCTGTCCACAGCTATAACTATCTGTGTGGCATCAGTCCCTCCCTTCTAGTTCCATAAGACAATTGTCTTGCCCACTCCCGCATCTTTTTTCATCTTGAACCTTGTAATGATGAGGGAGTCTTGTGCTTCCACTGCAATGGCTTCATTTGGACTCAGGGTCTCATTTCCATTGAGCAAATTATCTCGGTGTGCAACTCTTAAAAAAACAGGACAATGGTAGTTTGCGTTAAACACTTTACACTCTATCCTTCTATGTTTTCTTCCATTCTCGAAAAAATAGATCTCATGTATTCGGTATAAAAATCTCACCATATTTAAACACAGAACTGAAATCGTGTAAAAGAAACCGCAGAAATGTAGGGACAATACATTTTTAATAACTTCGTGAATATTCGTATTTAAAACCCAGATTCGCTCAGTTATAAATCATTTGATATAGGCAACCGAGTGTTATCGACATAAGCTTTGAAATTATTGAAATTTGATATTCAGAAATGAACAATTAAGTAACATAAGCTACACTTTGATAAGAATAACTTCGTGGTTTCTTGGTGACCGAAGGTCACTGGCTTTTACAATGTAACATAATTTAGCGTTACTATAAGGTACAAATTTTTACAGACTAATCACATGATTGCAAGCCACTTCATTTGTGTAGTAATAGGAACTCAATTAGTTAACGACGAAGTTGAAATTCAGTTTTGTCCCCCTGCGAGATATCTATCGCCAATTGTTTTATGTAATAGTTGATCGTCTTTTGTTTAAAATGCACTGAAAGAGCTCTAGTTAATTCATTTAATGAATTAATGAAATGAAAAATCTTATAAGCGCAGATGTCACTATCGTACTACTAAAGTCGGTCCCGGTGGCGTAATGATAACCATGCTTGCCTCCTAAATCTAAGATCGACGGTTCAATCCAGGATCGAAGGATTTTTTCGGGCGTAAAAGAAGCCTCTGAGCAAAATTTATCGGCCGTTTAACGCCCTGAATTGAATGAGATGCAGATGACCTGAGATGTTAAAGAGCGTCCGTAAATAAATCAAATTAAAAAAAAAAATGTGCTATTGAAAGTCGCCAATTTCTATAAACACTATGCATTTTCAATTAATTATTCTTTTATTGTATCTGTGTAGTGTATAGTAGTATAACTGTAGTTTATTTGAATCAGTAACAAACTGAAACAGGAACTAATGCTTAGTGTCTTCAATTTCAAATGAAAGTTTACAGAAGTCAGTTGGTGATTTTAAGCCTTAAAACTTGAAGTTCGTTCTAAGACCCCTTCATACAAAAACAAAATACTTCACTGTCGTTAGAAACGGCACAAGGAAAGTTAGAAAATAGATCAGATTTTGGAACACGGTATCCTATCAAGTCCCGGCGTACATATTGGGTCCATTCTGATACTACAATTTTATTCACTTTTAATAATTACTAATATTTCGTCCTAAACATAATCGGCAGCGACATGATGTGCCTACAGATTAAATGAAACTATGTCCCTCATTCAGATATGCGTTTTTCAACGACACACCAACTTCAAAACACTTGGCACCAACACACCCATAACTATACGCGGCGTCAAGATGCGTGCACGTGTTTTTACATTAGAAACTTAGCAATGTAGACTTAATACAATCTTTTATTCCTCTTTTAATGCAATGATACTTGTGTGTAAAATAGGCCACAAATTTGCACGTATTTTATGACACCTATTATGATCCGGTTTCCAACATTCGTAATTTAATTAAGTTAAAACTTCGGTTCCGTCTAGGTTAACGCTTTCACGGTGCAAAACTGTGCTGACAGTTTATGCTATATAACACACACGTGTGTATGTTTATTTATTTATGTTTCCGTTCAGATCTTAGCCACTGAACCTAAAGCTTCATGTTGCTGAATGAGCATTACTGTTTATGCAGCTAGATTGTCATTATTTTCATTTCAATATACTGTAGTCTGTAAGTGAAACAGCTGAAGGCATTCAGTTGGGACTCTATATTACTTACTCCTTTATCCATTGGGGAGCAGGTCCCTTGCGTAAAGATTATTTGGCATAAGAATAAAAGAATACTTGCACGTTTATAGAGCACATACTATTAAAAACTTAAGTTTCATCCACGATATAGACTGCAATGTATATCAAATTATTTAAAAAAATTTAAATTCTGAAATTACTAACCACATAAATATTAAATTACTGTTAATACACAAATTTCTTAATTATTCTGAAAAATGTCCAATTATTACATTCTGTTACAATGCGATACTGTCTCCATCATCAGTGCTAACAACCAAAGTTCTTTTGACAGATAACACTTCCCTCGTTTATTAAAAATATAAAAGAAATATAATATAAAAATCCTTAAAATTTTGCTCAGGCTAAATTAAATTATATACATTTTTATCTTGCTCATTGGAATTAAAAACCTAAGACTGCATTTAAATTATACCGCTAAATGTGTGTACATTATGCCTCTACATTTTTTACAAACACATAAACATGTGTATAATCATAATATTTATAATTGTATGCAAAAATGCATTATCATGAAAACATAGTTGAGATAATAACACCAAAAGCAGATTATTGCAAACATTGAGTAATCCAAAGTTTCTTAGAGACACACTCCATCCAAAAGACTTTAAATTTTGTGGTGTCTGCTTTTCTAAGGGAAATCTACATTGTTTACAACAGAGCTTCAAATATAACCTCTCCAACGCCGCTATAATTTATCAGACAATTTAAACTTATATCTTGCTAAATTACACCCTTAGGCTGCATCTACCTTTAGTTAATTTACTTTTATTCAACAAATCTTCTAAAGGCAAATGCACTGCTGAAAAACACATTAAATTAGCTGACAGCATAAACTAGAAACTAACCTTTCCTTCTCTCGAAGTCTGTAGGTAGTAGACAATCACGAACATCCATGCCATCGAAATTAAAAGCAGCAGTTTAACGTTACGTCTCATGGTTTATCAACAAAGGAAAACTTAACACTTTTCAGTCAATTCTGTGTTTCGCCACAACACTAACAGAACACCCTAACCACATCCACCATCGATGACAGATGGAAACAAACTGAACACTAAACAGCAACGCGTTTTAATTGTCGCTACCAGCAGTAGATGGTGCTGACTGCCGTGCACTACCCTCCATAGAGAAAGCAATAGCAGATGGATGCGCAGTCACACAGTGTCGAAAGGCACTACAACAGGTATTGGTAAACACCTTAATTAATAAAGAGTTTTACCAGAAAAGTAATGTGTATGCAAGCTTCAGTTCCACTTTTCTTTATTTCAAAAACTACGCTCCTGTAACATACCCATCTTAACTGCTATTTAATACCTAGCCTAGCCCGTATCATTAAAATATTGCCTCTCTCCCCAATTCTAAATACAAATACCAGCAATGACCAATAGTGGGAGATAAAACACCAGCTCTAAGATATACTAGGCTACACACAATAACATGTGAAGTTTCCATTAAAATGTTATAGCGCTGAAATAACGAGTCTATTATGCTAAAAGAAGCTCCAATAACACAACAAGCAATAAACTAAAAACATTAATACTAGAACTAGCTCAGCAGTTTCAAATACTGCCTTTAAAAGCTGTTGCTTAAAATTAGAATACAAATCTTTCGGTAAAGCCAATTTTTCTCCGTTTATATCTTCTAAAATATATTTTCATATTACATTATATTGGTACAAATAAAATAAATATTTTAAAATGCCTAAAATGTCAATTTCAGTATATAAGATATTTGGTCTCAAGTACTTCACATGGAACGCTTACAAAAAAAGTTTAAAGCAAACATCAAGAACATACAGAATACTATAGGCTTTTTATTCAGAAATGACTCGAACAGGTATACTAAAGTAATACTAAATCAAATTGTAAATTTTATATTAATAATATATTGCAGCTAATAGACTTGTACATACGTTTCAAGCATTGTCAGTAATTGTTATAACTAATATAACTTTAGCTAAACAAAATTTACAGCTCACTTGCATTATACAGACATTTTTGATTAAGTGGTTTTATTTGGTCTCTTTTTAAATATTGCTCTATTTACAAACTTTAAATCATTTAGTAATTTATTGTAAAATGCAGTTCTCATTACATTCACATTCTTGAGTAACATAACTTTTTTATAATAATGCCTATGAAAATGTCTCTACTTTTAGTATTATAATTGTGTACATAATGATTCTTTAACTTATCTGTTCTGTATACAATTATTGCTTTATATGCAGAGGGAATACATTGTGAATATTATTGCTTATGAAATAATTCTGCAAGATTCTCTGTGCTCTAAATGAAATATTATTTGTATACTTTTCCCACAATATAAGCACTCTATTCTTATATAAATGAGATTCCCCCGGTTTCTATCCCATATGACAAATGCGAATAGATCACACTGTAAAAGTACATAGTTTTATTTTTTCTTCAATATCTCAATAGATCCCATTTTTGCTTAATATACTTCAAAAATGATCAATGTGTGATGACAATCTAAATGTTTAACTACCAAAATCCCCCCAAAATTGTTATACTGTTATTTTTAGCAATAAAATTAATTTTGTCACATTCATATCATTTAGCAAGTTCAAATTTTATTGTAATTGTTTTGTCCAGATTGCATAGTTGTTCCTTCTGAAATAATTTAACACATGATTAGTTGCAACGTGTATGTTTTAGAAAAGTAATTAATTATTATTTTCCCAATAACTGTGATGTCGCCAGCAGATGACGTAATGTAATTTTGGAACTATGCATCATTAACATAGATTAGATAAAGTAATGGACTCAGAAATAAGCTTTGGGATACTCCATATTTTACAACACCTTACTGATTTAAATTCTCTAGTAACTGTTCTATTCTTAAAATAAATTTGATTGATGTGCCTTCTGCCAGTTAGAGAGGATGTTAACAATTTTTTAAACAGCTCTCTAATTCCCATATAATTCAAATTTTTACAGCAAGATATCATGTTTAACATTACCAAATGCCTTAGAAAGGTTAAAACAAAAAGTCCCTACTTTTTTATTAAGTTCCGTGTTTTCCTCTACTTTATGAACAAACCTACTAACTGCTGAAATATTATTTTTGTTGAAATAGTCATTTATTCTTTTTAATGAAACCTTTTCAAACAACTTGGCTGTTTTTTAAATTAATGGTACTGAATGATAGTTATTAATGTTATATTTATAAACCCTCTTAAACAGAGGTGTGACAATATTTTGTTTAAGACATTTAGGAAATTCACCCACCAATACAGAATAGTTTATAAGGGGTTCCAAAGGAGCAGCCAGTAACATATTTACAATATTTCAATATTATCTAAATAATCCCATCCCAATCAGATGATTTCTTCTTTGGTAATTTACTGATTATGTTGATAGTTTCCATCTCATTTATTGGGATAAGGAATAATGTATTACTTATATTATTTCCACCATTACCTACCTGCTTTTGTGTGGTGATATATTATTTGCATATTTACATAATACCAATGGGTTTTTAGCTATTTTCCCTTGTACTTTTAATTCCATTTTTTCTTCAGTTCTGTCTTTGTTCTTTGCTTCATTAATAAAATACGTATCTAGTTTAGCATCTCTTAGCTGCTGAGAATAATTTTTTTTTAAGGTTTATGTGAATATTTTTGCAGCGCAATGATAGTGTAGATTTGTATATATGCAGCCCTATAGAACTAAAGATATTTTGAAAATAATATATTTTGGCTCTGTATATTCTATATTAGCTTATGGTATACCCTTCTGGGAAGCAGCTAGTTCATCATCCTGGTTTTTAAATGGCAAAAGAATATATATATATATATACATACATACATACATATACATACATATATATACATATATATATATATATATATATACACACACACACACATGTATTAGAAACTGTATCTTTTGTGCATAATAATAAAAAGCTTTTAGGAATTGCAAAAATGTCATGTGCATCATATTAGGTCAGCTGGACTAATTCACTTACGTCACAAGACTTACAAAAAGCATCAATTATGTATCACATAAAGGTGCAATCCTGTGTAATAAAATATCAAAATCATTTAAAAACACTTCAAGCACAAAATTTAAATAAATGTGTTAAAAACCTATTGTTAAAACAAAAATTTTATTTTACTGTGAGGGAATTCTTGAGTTATAGAGTTAGATATGTATATATGGCATATAATTTATTTATAGTTAGATATTAATATTAACTCATGAAGCCAAATGTGCAAATTGTACATAATTGCTGAATAAAAAACTTGAACCTTGAACACTATTAAAATTATATAGTGATTTTCTTAAAACAGTCATGCTCATAGACCTTTAAGAGATCTATTGTGATACAATCAAAAATATTTATAACTATACTTAAATTGTACTATAGACAATACAGAAGCACCTTAGGAACCAGCAACCACAGTTGATGAAGGCAGCAATTGCCTCCAAAACATGTCCTAACATTGTATAAGTGGAATTAGTATGAACATATTTAATTAATTCTAATAGAATATATTTACAACTATACTTTGTGAAGAACACATAAGGGTGACTAATGTCAAAAACTGAATATGAGAAGTATTTCTGCACTAATATTTGACATTTATTATTATTTTTGAGGCATGATTAGAAATATCTGTAGCAAATTCTAGAAGAAATGGACTAGAGATGGGTGTTATCCTTTTCAATCCCAAGTGAAATGATAAAACTTTTGCTCTAAGATAATAAAAAAAATAATAAATGTTAATAAAAATATGCATTATATGGCAACATCACAAAATTGTGCACAAAAAATGTGAAGCACTCTGATTTGGTTCTCTATAAATTTAATACTATAGCACTAAACAAATTTTCAACATGTAAATTATATCTAATCTGTCGTCTAACACACTCTTATGCTTCACTTATTTTTAAATACAGTGGGACCCGTTTTGAAGAGACATCCCCTCCAACTTCAACCAATTTTACAATTCAACGTAACATAGCAACCCTACAACAACAAAAAAAAAATATATATATATATATTACCAGAAATTCACAAGACTGAAAATGGTATGCGTTCCATCATTAACAATATCAATACTCCTTCATATTAGCAAAACGGCTAGCTAATAGATTTAAGACATTACTTAAATTTCAAAGCAGGAGTATAAACAATTCATGTCAGTTAATAGAAAAAATTACGGACATAAAATTACATACCTCTGACACACTAATATCTTTCGACGTTGAGTCGCTGTTTCCAAGCATACCAAAAAAAGAACTCTAATTTATCTACATGATTGGCTTAAAACAAGTGGAATTAATGATGCACACATAAAAGAATACATTAAACTCACAGAAATTTGCATAAACCAAGCCTATTTTTCTTTCAAAGGGAAATTTTATAAACAACAAGCAGGACTTACTGTGGGCAGCCCCTTATCTCCATTTTTAGCTAACCTCTTGATGAGCAGATTTGAAACACACATCAACTCTGCTTTCCCATACATATTTTAAGGTAATGGTATATATATATATATATATATATATATATATATATATATGTCGACGATATATTTGCCATAGTTAACAAAAAACTCATTCATGATGCCTTAAAACTTTTGAATATACAAGACAGAAACATATCATTTACATACGAAATAGAAACACATAACATGTTGCCATTCTTGGATATTAAAATAATGAAACGTCAAGGAAATCTGGAATTTGGAATATACAGAAAGGTTAAACGCACACATAATCACATAAAAGCTGACTGTTTAAACCCCACAGCGCACAAACATGCAGAGTTTAGTACCAGTAAATGATACAGTAGACAGAATACAAATTGGAGTACCAAAAAATCATGGATATAGCACAGAAAAATGGCTACACAACAGATCTGGTCAAGAAAAAAATTGAATAATTCAAAAAACAAAAACAAATAAAAGAAGTCACCACACTGAAAGGTTACAAAGGATAGCAGATATATAACAAATTTACATTCCATCCATGGGCACACCAAAAATTTCAAAAGAGTTTTAAAGAGGTCAACATTATTTTGGCTCAAGTGAATGAATGCAATTTGAAAAACGTCCTAAAAACCAACACAAAGGACAAAATTCCGCCAGGAAAACAATCAGGCATTTATGAAATCAGTTGCAAAGACTGCAATAATAAATATATAGGTAAAAAAAAAAGGAACATTACAATACGGTTTAAGGAACACATGAGAAGTGTAAAATATAAACATATGGAAATATCAGCAGTAGCATACCATTTCTGGCAAAAAAAAAAAAAAAAAAAAAAAAAACAACAACAACATTACTTTCAAAATGAACCAAAATTGTTAAAAGCTCTTCAAAAACCCATAGAATTATCAACTTGGGAAAATATATTCTTGAACGAAAACAAAGAACATTTAGTTAATTTTTATCTTCCAAACAACAGTAACCTCATCAAAAAGTTTATAAAATGCAAAGAGCGACATCTTAATACCATACTGGGAAGCTGACAGTGGAACCATGCTTACGATGAAGGAAATTTGCCTTTGAAACATGTCCAAGTAAGTGGAATAAAACTAGTGAAATTTTAGTGACTTCCTCATAAATAATTTGTTATATGATGATTTATGTAATTCCCATACCTATCGTTTTTTGAAAATGATTTATGCAATTCCCATATCTATCATTTTCTTGCATTCATAGTTTTTTTACCTGGTCCCTCCAAAAACAATGAACCAAGATTCTACTGTACCTACATTAAGGCAGGCCATTGTTAACTTGGTGTTATTTTCTCATGCTGTGAAACAGTGTTGGAATCTTTGAATTCCTTTTGTGGTAGTGAAGCTAGCAATCATCTTGCATTAAAGTTGTTTTCAATCATGGTTCAATATTTTGGAATGTTGTGGAATACAGTAAAATCTTTTGGACTTTCAAAGCAAACCAAATGGGACAGCATTGACAAATTACATGAACTCATTTCTCAAAAAACCATTGCTTATTGTTTTGAAAGTTTCAACAAGTATTAATTTAATACATATTGGTTGTCAGGCCCACATTCTGAATAACTGTTTGCAATATGGAATTGAGTACCTTGACACTGGCATACAATCATTTGTTTTGAAAATTTACAATTACTTTCACGTACACCCTTTAACCAAAAAATGAGCCATCTTTTGAACACAACATTCTCTACTAAAGTCCTACTTGTTACAGAGTGCTGTTCACAAGGTAACCAGCAAGGCTGTGTAGCCACTGCAGCAGCTATGTTATATCCCATGCACTAAAGATAAACCAGACACCCTATCATGTGATAAATATTTACATGGAATAAAAATATCAACTCTACTTCCATGTAAAAGAATCAACACTAATTAAATCATACCAACATCTGGGCTTAGAATATAATCAGAGTTATTTAAAGTGTGACATTAAATGTTGAGTGCAGGCCACGGTCCACAGCATGAGGGAATATTTAAACATTGTTTGCCATCTACCATCCTGAATGCGTTAATTGTCACACATTTTCATAACCTTCTTTCATTTCAGACATCTTCATTTTTAGTATGACAGTGTGTGCAGTGATGTCATGGTTAATAGTGCATAATTGCCTCTCAGCAGGAAGCACCTTTTTTGTTTAATAAACTTTTGTAACACATTATGACAATAATTTTATAATATTGTTTCCCATACACAGCAAGCTTTAATGTTAACATATATATTATAACTATATTTCCTTCAGCATTTATTCTATCTAAATGCAATATGCTGCACACACTTTCCCTGCAGAGGCAAGAAGGGCAAAAGATGGCTTATGGGCACAAATTCAAGAAGCCTCTCGTTGTAGCCTCTCGTCCACACTACTCTGTACAGCTCTGGCATCATTTATGCCCCGAAGATTGAGGGCAGTTATTCATGCTGAGAGTTCACACACGATATTAATTTGTGTTTATTTCTGTGTGATTTCACCTTAGAAGATAAATGTTTCTATTTATATATTTATTTAGTTATTTGTAAAGAAAACCTGAGTGATGATTATGTTTTGTGTGCATAGATACTGTCATAAAACTAAAATGATACATTAAAATATTATACAATATAAAGCTCTACACATACACTTATGTCAACTTTACTAAAGGTAACCTCTTGCATCACCTTAAAATGCAAAATGTTTAGAATAAATGCTTTATTAAACTTCATAATTATTCCCCAAAATTGTGACAGAAGTTATGGAATGACTGTAATTCTGTATAAACAAGACAGAAAGATAATAAAAGCTATTCTGGACAAAAATATATATTTATAAAACCAATAATAAAAAAAAAAAGAAAAGAAAAGAAAAAAAAATGTTGCATGGGATTTGAACCCTGGAGCTTATGCAAAAGAGCAATGCCTTTCACTCAGCCACCATTGCTCTACCCTAACCTCTTGTTTCACATGTTTATAATTGTGACCATTATGTTTACGAGCAAAGCACCCACTGCAGTGTGCACTCGCTGCTTGCACTTGCAAATACAGTATTTTACAAGCATTCTCAAAGTTCTTAGATCGACACATGGAATTTTGCAATGCCTCTTTTTTTGTCAATAGGTGTACTTACTGTTAAGAATTGAGTCACTCAAATCTTTTTGTGATAAAATGATACTGAACTCAAACAACTGCTATACTATAGTGAGATAAGATGGATTTAAATTCTTCCTGCTGTAGAGACTTCTTTGAAATGAAACCTTTCTATCTCAGACAAAACCACCAGCATATATTAAAATCAATTTAAAGCAACTTCAGTTAAATGCATCTCTTACTTCTTCAGTCTCTAATGGGTATGTTCCAAATCAGAATTGATATACTACAAAGATAGAGAATCTCTGTGATACAGTGTAGGCAATAGTTCAAAAGGTGATGACTTGAATTGAAGATAGGTTAGCCTCAAATTTTGTTCCACTAAAAGTGAAAATGTTTCAAATGAAAGAAGGTTATGAAGATGTGTGTGACAATTAACACATTCAGGATGGTAGATGGCAAACAATGTTTAAATTTGCCCTCATGCTGTGGACCATGGCCCACACTCAGCATTTAATGCCATGCTTTAAATAACTCTGATTATATTCCAAGCCCAGATGTTAGCATGATTTAATTGGTGTTGGTTCTTATAAATGGAAGTTTAGTTGATATTCTGATATTCTCATTCCATGTAAACATTTATCACATGATAGGGTGTCTGGTTTATCCCTGGTATTCACAGAATAAATATCTCAGTCTTGCCTCACATCAGTGTCAAGTACTTGAGATTGCACTGCATGTCAGCATTTCTGTGTAGTGCTGTCATGGGTTTATAGCCATGGCTTATTAAACAAAGAAGTTTCTTACAGATGAAAACATTTTAGACTCTTTCTACAAGAACAATTCAGGTGATGGAATTAAGAGATAAATGTATCACCTGGGCCTTTCACAAAAAATTCAATAATGCAGACCTGGAAACTAGTATGTGTTCCTGAACTAACGATATTTATGGAATTGCTTTCATCAAGGAATTGTTAAGAAGACAGACTTTAAAATGTGTGGGTACAGGCCCATTTTTTGAAACTCCAATTTTTTGAAAACAATGTCTTGAACTTCTCATTCTTTCATTTATCCTCTACAGTGACAGATGTGTCTATACTGATACTACATACAGACTATATAAAATTAAATCTTTAAAAGAGACTGAGTGACAAATTTTATTAAGTGCTGTACAGAGGGGTGGAAATAGCATTAAAATAGGGTCCAGGCATTTTAATGCGCTGCTGAGAAGCTGGTAGTGAATGTGTTAAAAAGCAAGCAGATGAGCTATACTCTTTATGATATTCAAAACTTGACACAGATATGTAGATGACCTATTTGGTACCCAAGAAGCATAATCCCAACTCTCTCAAATTACTCAACCTACAAGATAAATCTATAAAATTTACAATAGAAATGGAGAAAGATGGATGGCTCCCATTCCTGGACCTAAAAAGCATTAGAAAGGATAACAAAATACAGTTATGAACATATCAAAAAAATGAAGGATACAGATAAAGAACTTTTAAAGCATACATAAAAAGAACTTTTTCAAACCCAGAACCACATAAATATGCAGTATTCAACAGTTTGGTTTCTAGAGTAGTCAATATTTCCCTCAGTGCCATAGAATACAGTAGAGACTGTGAACATATCATGAACACAGCCATAAACAATGGTTTTAACATCTCTACCATAATAAAAACGATCAATAAGTACAAACTCGAATTATCCATATAGACACAAAACCCTCGAAGTAATCAAAGACACACAAAGATATTGCAAATTCACTTATAACCCACAATTACACTACAAATTTGAAATTATTTTCAAAAAGTGCAATATAAAGTTAGCCCCGATCAACAGATACAGCATCAAACATCTCCTAGGATCAAAATTAAAAGACAAGATACCTGCAGAAAAGAAATCAGAAATATATGCCATAGAATGCTTAGACTGTGAATTGAAATACATAGGAAAAACTAAAAGAAATTTGACAATTCCAAAGAAAGAGCATTTTAGAAATATCAAATTAAAACAAATAGAAAAATCTGCAGTAGCACACCATTGGAGCCAAAACCCACATACAACACAATAATTTCCACGGGACCTACACGAGCACCAAGAAACAGTGGGTAAACAATGGAGGATGAGAACCATGGTTCCAGAAAATGTCCTAACTTAAATACAGTAAGTGAAGTGTGTAAGAAATTTACCCCCATTATATAAATTAATATATGATACCTTCACTGTAAACAGCTTCAAAATTAAACAAATATAAAAACAAATATAAATTATATCTAATATGTCATCTAACACACTCTTATGCTTCACTTACTTATAAATATGGTGGGACCGGTTTCGAAGAGACATTCTGTCCATTTTCAACCAACTTGATGACATAGTGATCATTTTATGAATTTCAACATTACAAGAGAATGTAATACAAATTTCCAGTTTATAAAGAAAAAAACACAACCAGGATGGCGCCACAGGTCCTCATAGATGTTAGTTTCTCGTACCAGTCGTCAAGTTTTGAAGATGGAGAGGATGTCTCTTCGAAACCGTCCCACCATATTTAAAAGTAAGTGAAGCATAAGAGTGTGTTAGATGACAGATTAGATATAATTTACATTTAACAAGCTTCACTGAGAGTTCCGACAGAATTTTTTAAAAATGTCTTATTTTTCAAAAGTTCTTAAATGAAATAAAAACAAATGTTTATGAGTGTCCTCTTTTTACATTACACAATATGCTAACCCTGATTCTGCCTATACAAGTTCTTAGAATCCATCCATATATATTACAAATTGCTGCAAAAATTTCCTTTTTTATAATCTTTAAATGATAACATAAAGACACAAAGAAATATGTCACAACAAATAAACTATTAATTAGTAGCAGTCAATAATATTATTTCTTTATTTGAAACTCATTAGCCCAAATCAATGTTTCCCAAATGTAGACAAAAAAAAAGTAATTTTATTGTATATTTGAAGACACAGCCCATTATATTTTAATGAATGCAAACAAACTAATGTTTACGTGCTCTGTTTATGGCTAGTCATGTTATAATCAGTTGATGCGGAAGGCAGACTATGATCTCAAAGAAATTCAAAGAGTACATTAACTCTCGACAGAGAAAAAGTTGTGGAGGGGTCATTATAATTCAGGCATGTAGAACACATACCCACAATTATCCATATCAATAAGCTAGAAAAAATCTATTCTGAGATCAAATAAAATTCACTGCATATTTTATATATTGCACCTTTTTTTTATTTCAAAACAACCATTTGCTTTCCATAAAACAGTGATCTTGGAGATACAAGGAATACCAGTATAATGTTCCACATTTCACATTTCTGTTATTTATCTTCTAATATTCTTGCTTGAGCAACATTTCACTTTTCACTTCATCACAACATATTCCAGTCTTTTGTTTTTCACTGTTATTACAGCTCACAAATTTAACATCTCTATATGTGGTATAAACGCACAGGATCATACAATAGCAAAGGCTTTGTTTTCTCTTTAGGACAATCATTTACATTTGCTCAACCATACAGTCAATTGGAGTTATATTATTGTATTGATTGAATTTATACAAAGTTATACCAGAAATGCTCTATCATCATCATCTTGGATGATAAGCAAAGCTTTTAGCATCAAATGTCCTTGCTCCAGAAATGAGCAGATTACTTTTTACCTGTTCCTGCTGTGAAGGAACATTTTGGAAATAGGAATAATTGTTCTGTTGTGTCACTGTAGATAAAGAAGGAGATTGCATGGGAATGTTCCATCCAGCTTTTGGTGCAGCTGCTGCAGAAGCAATATTCACTGATTGACTTGAGTTATATCCACTACCATAAGATGAAGTCCTTGCATTTTCGCTACTAGGGTGGATCAAATTTGAACTCAAAGTATATGGAGCTATGGAAGGTGTAGACATTACAATGGTTGTAGATAGGCTTTTTTGGTTTGTACTGCTTACTGCAAGGCTATTAGCAACAGGCACAAAATGATTCAGTGTTGGAAGTACCATTTGGTTTGGAAGGGTCACCGATGACAACATTCCTCCAACACCTTTCCTCATTTTCCAATCATCCTTAAATACCTGCACTGTTAGAACACTGACTAAATTGGAAAGACGATCCACAACATGGGCAAGCACCAGCTGTTCATCAGCATCACGACGCACTCTAACTTGCAGTGAGCCAGCCTGTAAACATCATAATATGTTAGTTCTGCAAGTCCCAATAAACTATAAGTGTAGGTTATTTTCCTCAGTACAGCATTTGTTGCATTTAATTCATTAGCTCAGAACCTTATCATAAGCAAAGATGTGTCGTATAAGATGGCTAATTCATTAAGTACTTTTACAGCAAAACCAAAATTAAATTATTCAAAAGCGATCCATTTAACCCAAAAGTTCTAAGCTCTTAAAGCAGTCAACCCATTTAATTTAGATACTGAAATTTTAGAAGCTCTGGTTTTGTGTCATATTAAATATTATACACATTCTCTTTTGATTTTAAAAATTTTGGACATATGTACACTTAGTACAAAAGTTTTAAAAGATATAATATTCTGTCCAATAATTTCAAAATCAATGGGAACAATTTTAATGTCATGAATGAAGTACCATGGTATCCATTACTTGTAACCACCCTTTTATACAAAATGGGCAACTTCTTTGTTTCATATTGCAGTATTCCACATATAGCTTTTTATTTTGCTCAATGATCATTTTTTTATTTTCTGTTATCTTTTCTTACTCCTTTCCATGTTATACCTACCCCCAAAAATAAAAACAAGACATTTCTAGGAGCAATTTCCAATGTCTATTTCTCTCTCTCTCTCTCTCTCTCTCTCTCTCTCTCTCTCTCTCTCTCTCTCTCTCTCTCTCTCTCACACACACACACACACACACACACACACACACACACAAAAAATGCTTTTTGCAAATATTTCTTATTAAATATTAAAAAATATCAATTTAAAAAGATAAAAATATGAGGACATATTGCTTTTTGCTTGAATCTTTCTCTCTTTTAAGAAGCATGATAAAAGAGCATGATATATTACAACACACATACACAAAAAAAAAATTCAATTTATATAATATAAAATAACTTTTATATAAACCATTTTGGAACAGAAATCAGAGGCAAACTTATTCACTTTATAACAAAAAAGCACTGCATTGTACTTGCCATTAATGTTCAAAGATTCATTTTTACTTTCCTTATATGGAATGCCATTTTAATAGCTATGTTAATTACCTAAAAATGTATCATGCATTCCCATACAGAAGGCCCTAAGACTGCAAGTAAGATGATCTGCTCTTCACTTGCGTGACTCCAGTTCCATCCTAGAGATCTTAAGTGGAATTAACAAAAAAAGTTGCGCTATGAGTTCCAGCCTCACCTGCTGATGGAAATTATGTTGCCTGGCTGGAACACTAAGTAGTCACACAATTTTCACTATACTTTGAATGCCTATGTTATTTTTCAAAGGCAGAAATGAATTTACCTATGTAGTAATGTTTATGCTTTTTGAACTACTAAAAATGCAACACATCTCAAACATGGCACACATCTACAGAATATTGATCTTTTCTTCTTCTTTTCATAATAAATGTTCTCACTACAGCAGCCTATTTCATTTCTTAATTATATAATTTTATTTCAATGCGGCCTATTATTTTTATAAAAAATTAATTAATTGATTAATTAATAAAATATTAAAATAATACCCCACATAAATACAAGTAATTATTTTCATTATTTAGTGTACATTTCATACATTAAATATGAATGAAGAATATTTTTAAAGATCTACCATTTGGTACCAACCATTTTTCCAAAAGAGATGGTCCAAAAGTGTTCATTTCTGAATTCCAAGACTCCATCTATTGTCAGGGTTTCTCTTAGGCATCTGTCCAGTTGGCCCACTATGTGAGAAGGCGTTGTCTGAAAATCAAACACAATCTGAAGGAAATTCTAAAATCTTTAGTTGTAAAATAAAAGATAACAGATACACCCATAAAAATTAATCTAGGAAGGTACAGAATAGATATTCCTATATATTGTACCAGTCAAATAATGACTTAGGCTTTGGTTGCTTACTTTATAGCTAGAGCTAGTGAAGTCCTTCTAAACAGCTACAGAGCAGTTATCAGATCCTAAATAGCTATGGATGCATTATCTGTAACTCATTGACAGATGATCATCAGTATCACAAGAGCATTTGAATTTATGTATTCTTTTGAGAAGTTGAATACTGGCGAGACTAGATATCAATATCACAAAATTATCTTATAGACCACTGAAATTCTATGTGTTTTGTAAAACTTCAAAACAAAATTTATAGTATTTTAAATATTGGGTCATCCAATTATTTTGTGACTGACACAATGCTGAGTCTTACATTAAACAATAAGCCATCTCTCAAGGCCAGTTGGGCTACATCAGTTAGGGCAGGAGGTTTACCAAATGCTACACTGACCTTGAGTCTCATGCCACTAAGTCAGTGTCATTTGAACAATTAAGGACAATACATAATAATCCTGGAGTAAAGGCTGCTAAATGACAAAAAATAGGTATAATTATTCTATTCTATTCCACAAATGCTTAAATATGATTTGTATGCTAATATCAAATCCACTCATGCTGTTAGGAGATAATTTAAAGAGCAATTTCCAAGTGATTGAGTTACTAGTCATAATGCAATTCATATATATTAGTATTAACATTCTATAGACAAACTAAAGAATAACATTTATCAAGAAAACTTAATATTTTAAAGTAAATTATAAAGAGCAAGGGATAATTTCATAAATAGATACCCGGAATATGTGGAAAATGAAAGCAGGCAGTTCCAGCATCTCCTTGAATAACATGGGTTAGTACTAAACATTTTAAGTGCATCAGAATTTATTACGGTCATGTAATTCATGTAATCCTGCCCAATGTCCTGACTTGGGCAATGGCTTATTGGCAGTTGCAATGATTGTTACTGCATCAGTCATCAAATAATTGAAACACCTAATAGAAAGAACTCTTACTATAAACTCAAATAACACTCATTTAAGAATTTTAGAAAAATAAGACATTTTTAAAAAATTCTGTTGTAACTCACACATTGAAGCTTGTTAAATGTAGAAGTGAAGCATAAGAGTGTGTTCGACAACAGATTTATTATAATTTACATCAAATAACACTGTTGCAGTGTGCTTATTGGTTTATGCAGAAATACAGGGGCCATCTGAAAAGTTCTCGGGCTAAAATAGAAATGGCAGCGCTAATGCAGTGATGTTTTTCCAAAGTTGGTAGATCTGATCTGTTATAAGTGTTTCTGAAAAATTTCAAGCCTTTTTATATTGTTGCTTGTTGCATACAGCTATCTGAAGCAAGATATTTGTTTATATTTGTTTATATGGATAAATCAAATATTGTGCAGATATCAAATTCTTAGTAAAAGAAGGTTCAAAACTGAATGAAATTCATTAAAGTGTATGGTGGAGCTTCACATTCATTTTTGACGGGAAAATGTGGGCCATGGAGCTTACACATAAATATACAAGCCTAGGAGAAGCAAAAGACACTCAAAATGTGCAAGATATGGTGCTGGATGATCAGCAAGTCAAGGCGCATGAAAATGCTGAGGCTAAAGGCATATCTAAAGAGCGTGTGGGTTACATCTTGCATCAAGATTTGGGGATGAGGAAGCTTTATGCAAGATTTATGCAGCATGTGTTCACAGCACATCAAAAGAGAATACATGTGAGAACTTCTGAGCAGTGTTTAGGCAGACTGAACAGGAATAAAACTGTCTTTATTTGCAATTTTGTTACAATGGATGAAACTTGGATTCATCATCATACACTAGAATCCAAACAGCAGTCAAAACAGTGCATAGAAGGCAAAGTCAGTTCCATTAGCAGGAAAGTTCACGGCATCGATGTTTTGGGATACTAAGGGTATTTTGCTAATTGATTATCTTGAAAAGAGTAAAACAATAACCAGAGAGTATTACTCTGATCTTCTAATCAGACTAGATGCCAACATTCGAGAGAAAAGGCCTGGTTTATATAGGAAAAAATCCATCTTTCACCAAAACAATGCATCTGCTCACAAAAGTGTTCTGGCTATTTCATTACTGAATGATTTGCACTACAAATTGTTGGAACATCCACCCTACTCCCCGGATCTAGGTCCCTCAGACTTCCATCTCTTCCCGAAGCTCAAGAATTTCCTCAGGGGACAGCATTTTTCTTTGAACCAGAAGGTGATTGTGGCTGTAGATGTGTATTTTGCAGAGCTTCCAAATTACCTCTAAAACGGATGGGATAACAATGCTAGAGCATTGCTGGAACAGGTGTATTGCTCTTGAAGGAAATTATATTCAAAAATAAAAATATCCCTATAGCAATAACTTTTCTTTTCATTGTTAGGCCAAGAACTTTTCATATGGCCCTCATTCAAAAGTCAAAACAGAACATTCTTGCATTCAGACTTATCATTGTGTGCTATTGCAACAAAATAGAAAAGACAATCAAATAAGCCCCTAGAAGACTGACAGTATGGAGTATAAAGGGACATGAAATATTAAGATTATTACTTCCCAAAGCTATGCAGTGGGCACTTCAATAATATATGAGAATTTATCCACTGAAAAAAGAAGAAGAAAAAACAAAAGGTTTATATTGATACCTTTATTCTTTAATTACACCCTGTAAATCAAACTGCCATTTTTATTACAATTTCCTATTCTTTTCACAGAAAAACCTAACTGAAAATTATTTTTTATTCAGGCCTTGAATAGCACATACTCATTTTTAAAACTTGCAATCCGTTCATTACTTATACTATGCCTTCGTTCCTCTATGCTGTCAGGGCAGGCATATACTTGTGAAAACTGGTTAACCTTCAAAGGATGCACAAATATAGTAAGACTGAAGTTCAAAGTTCCACTGAAGCAGGTAATTTAGTTTGCTGATTCTAACTGTTTCAGTTGCATTTTTATAGGAAATATATATGTATTAGACTTTCTACCATATATTTTTTTTAAGTATGCCAAGAGAGTGATATATGCTTGAACAAAGAATATTTAATTGATATTATTGTATGATTGGCTTCACTGTGCAAGTTCCAATTAACATTTTAATTAAGGAATACTTAATTATGATTGCTATGTGCAAATAAATCATACAAGTAACGTTGGTGAGAATTTTGTGCTAAATTTCCTGGAGTGACATCTCCATCAGGAAGTGCAATTTTCAGACTGGTGAACAAAGTTTGAACCCAAAGTTTTTTTCACTGACGAGAAGCTGTGATAAAAAAACTGGGTTTCAACAGAGTGGAAGCTTGATGAAATAGGCTATTTATTAGAACTGTTTCCTCCAAAGTCTTTTAACACAATTAGCCAAGCAAGTTGGTACATCTGTCAGTAGCACTACATAAAACCACCCAGTTGCTGCAAATTCATCCATATAAATTTACTGCTGTATCAGAAATAAAATATTTGGAGACAGTTTACAGTAATCATGAGAATGAATTGCAGCAGGTGTATCAAAATCTTTTCAAAAGAATTCAGGCATGTCTCACAGCAGAGGGCAGGCACATTAAGTATCAGTTATGATGGTGAGTACAATATTAATTACCATTCACTACAAGAGAGAGAGAGAGAGAGAGAGAGAGAGAGAGAGAGAGCTATGAGTTCCAGCCAGGAAACTTAATTTCCCTCTGCAGGTGGTGAGGTCATTATGCAGTAACTTCCTATTGACAAAATCAGTTTCCAATTTGCATAGCGGAATGAAGGCCCTGTATATGGTAATAAGGGAAGAACCATCTAAGCTTCATTCACATAAAATAAATTTAATATTTTTTTGCACTATATAGCCAATACTGAGCAGGCAATATTTTACAGTGTAGAAAGATGTAACTATTGATATTTCTTAGGTTTTCACGGCCAGTGTTATAATTACAACAGTAAAATCTTCCAGGCAGTTTTGCCAGGTCCATGGTTTGATATGCTACCATAGCTTTCACCAACTATTGTGATTAGCAACATCAGTGGATGATGAACACCACCTCAACTGCTAAAAGACAACATTATCGATCCATCTCCGTCTGGATTTAGACGGTTGATCAATATTATGTGTATAGTGGAAGAGGAGGGACGGGGGTAGTTGTTTGTTTTTAAGAACTGGTATCCATGAGCTACTTAGGCAATAACCACCATTTCTGCTAAAATGTTTGGATGTTGTATTTTCAATGCCTCTCTCCTGGTTCCTGTTCATTGTACACTGATGATGCCAACTGCAGTAGTTGGTGAAAGCTATGGCTACATATTAAACCACAGACATGGCAAAAGAGCCCAGAAGGTATTAACTGATCTAACTGTAACTGTTTACAACTTTCCCTGTTTACATAAGAATCGAAGTGCTCAAATATACAAACTGCAACTGGTAGAATATGAAATCTCATTTTACTGCAAAAACGTTAGTGTCTACAAAAAATAATAAGCTAACCAATGAAACATAACTAGAAATGTTTATTGAAACTTGTACAGTGAAGCTAATCATATAATTAATGGAGCAATAAAAGTGTACAGTTCGACTCAATCATCCAATGATCTTAATTAAATGAAATATTAAATTTAAAAATAAACAGAAAAGCAGGATATAACATTTTGTTTTTAACATTGAAGTAAATGCCCAGGTTTCCTAAATAATAAATAAAGACCACAAGCTCTAAACAATACACCATTCAAAATTATGATAAAATTATGCCTATCCTTTGGCAAAGCTTTGGAACCAAAGTGATCAAAGAATCTTGAGATCCCAATCAAGGTGAGATATGTCATGAGGTGCTACAAAAATTAGTCAATAGTATAAAAGAAATAAACTAGGAAGATTGGGGTCTAAATGCAAGGTAATAGAAAGAGTACTGCAACAGTGGTATAGAATAAGGAGACTATAAGAGGAGAATATCATCAAACAGAGTTTGTTGGTAGCACAAGGAAAAATTAAGGGGAGAGAAACTTGGATATATAAAGTCAAAAATATTCTACAAGAAGTGGGCATGGGATCAACATGGTATGAGAGGGAAAGAATGGGAAAAGGATTTTGGAAAGAGATAAAAACAAGAATTAAGGATATTGAAAAACAGGAAATATGGACTGGTCTTAATGTCAAAAAATTTCTGAAATTATATTTCACACTAAAAATAATTATTGGGTAAGAGAAATATACATTGAAATCTGTGATAAGCCAGGAGGGGAAGGACTGGCATGTTTTGAACAAGAGTAATGTATTTAAGTGGGATAAGAAATGGATATATAAAAGGGAAATGTCCTATGTGTGAAGAACCAGATAGTACTTGGCATTGTGTTTTAGAATGTAAGCAAACCAAGTTTTGGAGGGAACAGTTCTTTTTATGAAAGTGGGAAAAACTTATTAAATGAAATAAGAGACAGAAGAATCTAAAATCAGATGGAAAAAAAAAAAAAAAAAAACTTAGAAAATACATTGGAAACGTGAGACAAAAATGGTTGTGGAGGGTAGGCAAGAAAAACTGGAGCAACAATGTTGACAATGGAACTATTTAGGAGTGAACATATATCCCCATTGTACACTCAATCTGGTGTTAATTGTAATGGGGTCCGGAAAGAATGCAACTCTATAAATTGAGGGTGATTAAGTGGGAAATTTAAATGTTTTAATAGCAGTAAGTTTACACATATTCAGAATATGGAGAGATAAATTGCTTACTTTGATTTTAACATGTTTATTTGTTTGTAAAAACTGCATGAAATTGGTTCCCTTTACATACTAAAAATATTATATCTGCATGTAAATTGGAAGAAATAAATTCACATTCATAAAAGAAATAAAATGACAAAAATTTCATGTAAATAGAATTCCTCTTCATGTCTTGGCTAGCAAAAACATATGGAAATAAATGAAATGTTCATACATCAACTTTGCAGCATACGCAAATATCTCAAGCTCGTCACATTCCCATGCCAAACAATTTAGAAGAATACAGAAGATAATCTCTCTGATTTGGATATTTAGAGAAGGTTTTGTATGTATGGCCTATTAATCACTTTGAATAAAATTAATGTATTAGGGAAAATAATAACTTCAAGATGGAAAGTAAATCAGCAGTGATTGGCTTTATAGGGTTGATTGCCTGCCATTGCTATCTTCTGAATATATTGTGATCATAAGACAATAATATCTTTGAATTTATAAATGATGAATAATTTAATAATGACATTTTTGTTAAATGAGCTCAAGACCAGAAGTTATACGGTGTTTAACCATTTCTTGGTACTGATATGTTTCAGAGCTCCCCGACTTCTCGTCAGAAGGTATAAAATCCTTCTATAAGGATTCTATGCCTTCTGACAAGAAGTCAGGTATCTGTCGAATTAATTGCAAAGACTGTAATCAAATTTACATTGATAAAACAAAAAGGTATTCAGAAATCCATACTAAAGAACATTTCAGAAACATTCATTACAAACAGAGAAATTGACAGTGGTGATGCATTTTTGTGTAAAAATCATGAAATTAATATACAAACAAAACTACTGAAATACACCAAGAATTCTTTGGAATTAACTGAGAGAAAATATTCACCAATTAAAATAAAAACTGCATCATGAACTTTGTGACACTAAAACAGAATATTTTCAACAAGTTCCTTCGATTGATCTGCAGTGAATGTTTCTGGTCTAATGATGGGAATGAGCGTTCTCAAAACATGCCCATTTAAAACCAAGCAAATTATAAGTGACACCAAACCAAATCCAACCTGATTGTATGCACTGTTTACTTAACATTGTTGTCTTGATACTCTTGCCAAACTTAGTCTGAAAAGTTGCATTGATATTGGCAGACATTGTGTTGAAGTAAGATTTATAATCGCTTTGATGTACATTGCTAAGCCTATACTTGGTAAACTGATAAGTCTTATTATTGGTTGTTGTTAGTGGTCACTGGGGATGCCGATATTTATAAGTTTTTTCCTAGCTTCGAAATTATTTTCCATTTGTTTGTTGCTATCAAGTTGGTTGTATTTCAGCAGATGTTCTTTGTTTAGGATAGTATTCATGTCCTTACGCAATGGGCAGTCACTGTCCTGGACTAATTTCATTCTGAAGAGATGTTTTGACAGGCAATCATGCCCAACAATTAAGAGGAACTGGGCAACTTCAATGTTTCTTGGTTTCAATAAAAGATATTTGAAAGTCTTTAGATCTTCATATTGTTTTCTTTTAAGCTTTTATTGTTCTTCTTCAATTATTAATTGTTAATGAGTTTCAACTTAGAGGAAGTTCTAGTTAAAAAGATGTTTTAATTTTATGGTGGCTCCTTTTTTGCTAAAGTATCAGCAATTTCATTCCCCTTTGATCCCACATGGCTCAGAACCCAATGTAAAACTATTTCTGTATTTCTGATCTGGAATGTACAATATAGTTTTATTTTTCTTTATATAAAACCTATTTTAAACCAGTTAAAACTTCTTTAGCATGGGAAAGTTTAAAATTCTAAAATGGTTAAAATATTCAACATTCTTAAGCATTTCACTCTTTAAATTATTAAAATTCAGGACAGGTTTCTTGACCTGTCGATCACATTGTCAACTCAACTGATATGACTAACAAGTCACACTGAAGTTGGAAAGGTAGGTAACCATAAGGAGCTCTGGTGGTCTATGAAAGAACTTATACAGAATGTTATCCACTTCTGAAATTTTGAAGTTCATAAGTCTGTTTTTTTGTTTGTTTGTTTGTTTGTTTTTTTATTGGGGATTTTCAAAGTGAAATATATTAAGCCTTTGAAACATGTCCAAGTAAGTGGAACAAAATTAGTAAAATTTGAGTGATTTCATGACAATAATTTGTCATAAGTCTGTGTTCATTTTCCTACATAAAAATGTTCTACCATATGCTCAGTTCTTTAGGAAATTGGACAGCTCTCAGTAAATTAATATTGTTGTCAATTTCATGCAGCTTGTTCCAAAAATGTGCCGCTACAGCTGATTTTCCTATTTGTTTGTGTCTTATGTTTCTCATGTGTTCATTCATTCTGATACCAATGTTTCTCTTAGTTTTTCCTATGTACACCTTTTCACAGTCCTTACAATTTATCTGATATATTCCTGACTCTTCCTATTTGGGTAACTGTGAAGTTAAGACTTGCATCAGTTTTTCATCAAAAAAAAGAATTTATAGCGGTTCTAGAACTAGTCATTGCAAATTTAAGTTCAGTAGATAACAGCTTGATTAGAAATAAGTCACTCTACATATTGCAAAAGATGTTCAAAAGGAAACAAGCTCCAAGTCCTCAGTTAAAATATATAGAATCCCTTAATAAGAAGAATGTAGTATACATAAAAGCTGACAAAGGTAATAAAATTGTGATTTTGGACAATGAGGATTATAATTTAAGAATGCAAGATCTCTGAACAGTGATAACTTCATTAAAATCAATACCAGTCTGTTAAATAACTGCCAAAAAGCAATAAAAGAAACTTTAGAAAGGAGCACATTATTTTCAAAAACCGATTGGTACAAAATAAAAACATATAATCCTTCCTTAGCTAGAATTTTTGGTTTCCCAAGATACACAAACCAGGGAGAAACATGAGACCTATAATTAATAACATTAATACCACATGCTACTACAATTTAGCAAATTGGTTAACTTCACAGTTCAATACATTGCCTAGATTTGTAAGCCTAAGTTTGAAAAATTCAATGGATCTCATCAAGAGAATTAAAGAGTATCAACTATCTCCCAAAGACACTTTAGTTTCTTTTGATGTCAAAGATCTCTTTCCTAATATACCACAAAACAAAGTCTTAAGTCTTTTGAAAAAGTGGCTAACATCTTCCAATCTAACAGAGAAACACATCAATGAATACATTAATCTCACAGAATTATGTTTGAATCAAGTATATTTCACTATTGAAGGAGAGGTTTTTAAGCAAAAATCAGGATTAGTCATGGGCAGTACTCTTTCACCTTTTCTAGCCAATCTATTCATGAGTGCATTTGAAACACACATTACAAGAAAGAGCCTTTCCATATATTTTTAAGATCTAGTATAGATATGTGGATGACATATTTGCAATTGTTCAAAAAAGACACATAGAGGATGCACTTAAACTGTTGAATTTACAAGAATCAACCATAAAATTTACAACAAAAATGGAAATGAATAATGTTTTATTTTTGAATTTAAAGATAATTAAAAATAAGGAAAGACTAGAATTTGGCATCTACAGAAAGGATACCCATAAGGATAATCATATTAAGGTCAATGGTTTCAACCCAAGAATGCATAAAGGAGCAGTCTTCAACAGTATGATATACAGATTAATTAATGTGCCACTCAACAGTATTGAATATGAGAAGGAATACCAGTACATAATAGACACAGCCATTTCTAATGGTTTTAAAAAACAGATTATAGATCAAAAAATTGTAAGATTTCAGAAACAAAAGAAAGCTAAACAAATTACCACACTGAGTGTTTTATCTAAAGATTAGATCTACAAAAAGTTAGCTTACCATCCACAAGTGAATAATGAATTTCAAAAAAATTTTAATCAGTACAATATTATACTGTCTGCTCAAAATAGATTTAGTGTCGGAAAATTGTTGAAACTAAACAAAGTAGATGGCAGACCCAAAGAGGAAGAATCATGGATATATCAGATAAATTGTAAGGATTTTGATAAGGTATACTTAGGAAAACTAAGAGAAACATTGGTATTAGAATGAAGGAACACATGAGAAACATAAGACACAAACAGATAGAAAAATCAGCTGTATCGGCACATTTTTTAAATAAGCACTACGAAATTGACAAAGATATTAATTTACTGAGAACTGTCCAATTTCCTAAAGAACTGAGCAAATGGGAGAACATTTTTATTAAGGAAAATGAACACAGACTTATGAACTTCGAAATTCCAGAAGCGGATAATATTCTGTACAAGTTCTTTCATATACCACCAGAGCCCCTTAAAGTTACCAGTTTCTACAAACTTCAGCATGACTCGTTAGTCGTATCAGTTGACAATGTGATCAACAGGTCATGAAACATGTCCTGAGTTTTAATAATTTAAAGAGTGAAATGCTTAAGAATGTTGAATATTTTAACCATTTTAGAATTTTAAACTTTCCCATGGGAAAGAAGTTTTAACTGGTTTAAACTAGGTTTTTATAAAGCAATTACATACGTTTTACTGTGTCGATTCCGATCCAGTTTTATATAGTTTTCTTATTTCATTTACAGTGTATGTTGATGGTTAACTGTAATTCATTATACTTTGTAGTGCTGCTTTAGAGTCATTAAGATAACAATTATTTTAATTAACATCATTATATGATTAAGTCGAACTTAATTATATTGCTTACTTATTGTAAGCAATACTCAAACTTACTTACTCAAACTTATTGCTCCATTTACTGGTTTATAACATGTAGCACAGTTTCACAAACCCTTTGTTGGCATCATGAGCTACTCATTGACTAAAAAGCCAGTAATAAAGGAAGAAGTGCCTTTATGCATGGAATGCAGCTATGGATCAATGGAATTTCAATGACACAGTAACAGGGTCAAGGAACTATGGTCACAGGAGAAGAGAGGAAGAGAGAAGAAAGGGTAACAACCTGCGGCCAAGAGACAAGCATACAGCAAGGAGGGGAGGAACACGTAGCAGCAAACATGTCAATACAGAAGATAACATCACCAACAAGCAGAGCAAGCTCACCAAAACAGCAGAATGAAGAAGAGGTTTCTGCAGGATGCAAGAAAAGGGGAACTCCAATTGAACAGCTGGAGTCTGTGGGGTGCAGGTTAGCTTGGGTGTTTGGAAAGACACAGCAGGATGGAGTGTGGTGACATTGCCCACAGGTAGTATTTTTGAAATAGAGGGTGCCAAAAAATCAGGGACATACAAGTGGATTATAAGAGCAAAGGCAAAATTGGAGCGCTTCACATGAAAGAATTAGAAAATAGCAAAAAGAGAAGGTAAGGATTTGCTCAGGGTAGAGCAGAAGAATAGGGCTAAATTGAATTAAAAGTATAAAAGAAAGTGGCCAATATGTGGAAAAGAAATAAGGATTTACAGTGTGTAATTGAATGCCCAGGAACAAAACATGTAGAGAAGAAGTATGGTTGAGAAAATAGGATAATTTATGGATAGCAAATTTGACATGATATAATTTTTATTTTGGAAATGGCAATAAGAAGTTTTCAAGAAAATTGGGTAACTGTGCAGGGTAAGGATAAGGAAAGTAAGAGAGAAGTGAGGCAAGAAAGTGATTAATCAAGGAAGAGGACACTTGTGAGCTAATATTGAAAAGATAGTAAATGGAAAATAGAACCTATTACATATACAACCAGGGTGTTAATTGTATAAGATCCTAAAGGGGAAAAAACAAGCATTCCAAGATCAGTTGGATAACTTGTAAAATTTGATGTGTAAATTTAATTTTAATGTTTGCTGAAATACATTCAATTCAATACATGTATTATTTTTGCTATTTACAGGTCTCAAAACAGTCGGTCCTGGTGGTGTAGTGGTTACCATACTTGCCTCCTTAACCCAAGATCGCGGGTTCAAACCCGGCCAGGATCGATGGATTTTTTCGGGGCATAAAAATCCTAAGTACGGCTTCCTTCGGAAGGGAAGTAAAGCCGTGGGTCCTGTGTCGTACATTTACGGCACGAAAAAGAACATCAAGCCTGAAAGAGAGGCTTCTGAGCAAAATTTGTCGGCCGTTTCACACCCTGAGTTGAATGGGACGCTGATGACCTGAGCTGTTAAAGAGCATAAATAAATCATTCAAAAAAAAAAAAAAAAAAAAAAAAAAGGTCTCAAAACTAAAGGCCAACTTGAAAAGATATAGCAAACTGGTAATATTGTGATTGTTCTAATCCTACAGAAGAAAAGAAGTGTGATATGTCCTTACCTGCAGTAACACTTTCCCTGTATATACACTCATTGGTAGCATTGTGGCAAACATCATGATAGCTATAGAAATTGCTGCTATTGAGTCCATAGCATAATAGCCCCTGAAACATAAATACATTAATATAGTAATCAGCTCATAGGAGAATTACCAGCTATTACCATCCTAAATACTGAGTATAGTCAGTGAATGTAATTATTGAAAGTAAGGGACCAAAACACAGGAGTGCAATACGACATGATTTCATTGTAAACATATTTGCAGACCCATTAACATAATAATAATAATAACAACAACAATAATAATAATAATTTTATTGCATACCATAGACTTTACACTGAGTTTCAGTCAATGTAAGGAAAATACATTGCTAAACCAAATAATTTAATACAAGAGGCAAATTTAATTCATGTAACAATAGGGTATTTTCATTTATACTATAAATTATTATATTCAACTATATTTAATATACATATTTACAATTTATCCTATACATACATTTATCTATCAAAATGTTTTTCAATTCTGTTTGAAACCTTTTCTCTCTTTGACTTTTAATTGTTACTGGCGGTTTATTATACAAAATTTTATCAATAACTCTTGGATCTCTTTCAGTAGCTTTTTTGTTTACGTTTGGATGATGATAATTGTTCTCAGTTTGAGTGCTATAGTTGTGGCAGTCCTTGTTTAGGATCTTGTCTTGTTCATTGTTAATGAATAGAACTACCTTATACACATATAATGACATTAAAGTTAGCATTTTAGATTCCTTACCAATACTTCAACATGATACTATCCTGACTATCTTATATACACATCTCAAACTATATTTTGAAGGATTAATAGTCTATTTATAATTACACCACATGTATTTCCCCAGACCTCAATTGCATAACAAAAATACAAATAGATTAAACCATAATACACTAACTTTAGACTATATGAATTTAAATATTGTGATACTTTCCTTAATGTACATGTGCTCACTTTGTTACAAATATGTCTACATGGTGTTTGAAAGTTAATTATCAACAATGACTCCCAAGAAATTTACATGATAACCTGTTCCATTGCTTCTCCATTTTAACATTTATGTCTTGATTCCAATGCCTATTATTGTAGTAGTGAAACATAAGACTTTAGTTTTTTGCACATTTAATGTTAAATTATTACTTAGTAAGTTTTTGTAAATGGTATTTGATTATTCTGCTATAATTTGTTCTAATCCAGTAGGAAATTCACAGGAAAATAGGAGGGTTGTCATCAGCATATGATAAAGTGTAACATTTGCCAAGATTAGGCAAATTGTTTACATATATTAAAAACAATAGTGGGCCCAGTACAGATCCCTGAAGTAATGCAACTTTAACTATTTTCCATCTGATTTAGCTGAAATTATGCATTTTCATGATTATTGGTACAAAAATGAGATGCTATTGCTGATTTATCAACCTGTTTAAAACAAATATTCCAAAAGTGTTCTTTTTTCCAAATTTCTCTTTGTTTTTCTGATTGTTTTTACTAATACTGGCATTCAATAAAATTTCTTCAGTTTCAACCAAAGATATTATCAACAAGTTTCTGGCCTAGCTATGGGAAACCCCTTGTCTCCATTTCTAGCAGATTTATTCATGAGTTCCTTTGAAATACATATCACCAAAGCCATCCCTTTAATTTTCAAGGCATGGTACAGGTATGTGAATAACATATTTGCAATAATACAGAAAAAAATTCAATAATGCTATGAAACTTCTTAATCTACAACATAAATCTATACAGTTTACCATAGAAGAAGATAATATTAGCCCTAAAGAACAAATATAATATAAAAAATGTATTAGGTTGCACAGTAAAAGACACCATATCAACTGAACAGAAATCAGGAATTTACGAAATCAAATTTGCAGATTGTGATCAGAGATACGTTGGAAAAACAAAGAGAAATTTGGAAATTTGAAGAAAAGAACACCTTTGGAATATTCATTTTATACAGGTTGATAATTGAACAATAGCAGCTCTTTGGACCAATAATCATAATATTAAACCAGAGACTAGGTTGCTAAAAGAACTTCACAACTCAATAAAAATATCCTCTTTGTAAAAGATTTTTATCTTAAAAAATAAGAAAAAATTTAATGAACTTTGATTTTCCACCCATGGGCAAACTCAGCAAGTTCCTACAAGAACCATTAGAGACCTCTACAAAAACATCTTGGGATCTAGCCATCAATTACAGTAGTTTTGTTTGATTGTTTGATTTGATTTATTTACAGGCGCTCTTTAACATCTCAGGTCATCAGCATTCCATTCTATTCAGGGCATGAAATGGACAACAAATTTTGCTCATAAGCCTCTTCTTTCAGGCTTGAGGTTCTTTTTCATGCTGTAAATGTACAACACAGGATCCACAGCTTTACTTCCCTTCTGAAGGAAGCCATACTCAGTATTTTTATACCTGAAAAAATCCATCGATCCTGGCCAGGTTTGAACCTGCGATCTTGGGTTTAGAAGGCAAGTATGGTTACCACTACACCACCAGGACCAACAATTTCAGTAGTCAGTCAACATCTGATGATGAAAGCGAGGTCTACCGAAACATGTCCTAGTGTTATGTAAGTAAGTGAATTTAGTGTGAATATGTTGAATACATTAGTGTAGGAAATAGATTTTGATTCCCTGAATAATTATTAATATTAAATAGATTATATTTGCAATATGAACAAATAATTTATGACTTTTTACAGAGGCCAATAAATACTAATTTTATGGGAAAAAAGCATATTTAAATAAAAATTATTTTATTTGTACTCCCATTGAGACCCCATTTTAAAATTTGCAACATTTGTTAAAAGAAATCACTGAAACAAATATATTCATTTCAAATTTATAAAAATAAAAAAACCTTTCCAAAATTTTTAAAAAATAATACATACGTGATTACTGAAAGTAATTAGGCTCATAAGAAAATAGTTTCTTATGAGCCTAAACCTATCAAGTTTGACATCATATTATTCATTATTTCAGTGTATTAAAATGATATCTTTTCCAGCTATCTTGATATAGGCATAAGTTATAATTCAAAACTATTCTGCTGGACAATTTTTAAATTTTTTAATTTATTTTGGTAGGCAGTAGTTAAAAAATTACACATGAAAAATATTTGCAAAAAAATGGAAATTATTTTCTCTATAGGTATTATCAGAATCTTGAATTTGGTTAAGATCTGAGAGGGTGAATTTGAAAAGTGTATTTATTTTTATGGATTTGACATGGAATGACACATTAAGTGATATACAAACTTTAATGAACAACACCAAATTATTTGCACCCTATATAAGCAAGCAAACAGAGATGCAGAATCCAGGGCCAAAGTTTACATACATGTTAGGGCTTAAATTTTCAAAAGGATATGCTCACCACTGATGTTTACCTTAAAGTTGAGGTTTCAAATGGGCCAGAAATGAGTTGAGCTTGCCCACCAAAGTTTTTTCCTTCTATCCACCATTGGAGCAATGGAGGAAGAGGGAATTCGCGTTGTGTCTTTTCTGTTATGTCATTAACCACTAACTGCTATATTTTCTTACACATGTACCTGTTAAGTAAATAATTGCAGTTGTAACTTGTGTCTGCGGTGTTCAGATATAGTTGCATAAACAACGCTATATGTATAAGATTGTGACATGTTCAAAATGGAGTATTGAGTTGTTATTAAGTTCTTCACAAAAGAAGGACTTACTCCAAATGAAATTAAATATTGATTGGATTGTATAATTGGGAAAGCATCCCCCTAATATTCTACCATAAAAGAATGGGCCAAACTTTTTCAAATGGGTCGAGAAAGAATTGAAGATGAAGAGCATGCAGGTTGGCCCTTGGAAGTGTTCACTCCTGAAAACATCGCTCTTGTAGAAGGAGAAATTATGGAAGACCAGCGGCTCAAAGTTACAGAAATAGCAGCAAGGATGGCTTTTCTAAAACAACAGTTCTTCAAATTATTCATGAACATTTAAATGTGAATAAGCTTAGTACAAGATGGGTGCCTAGACTTCTTTCCTCAGTGCAAAAGCAGCTACGAGTCATCGCTTGTCATGCATTTTTGGAGCTCTGCCACAGCAACAAGAGAGAAGTTCTGCAAACCATTGTTACAGGAAATGAAACTGTAGTCCTATACTATGATCTCTTGTCCAAAAGAGAATCAATGGAATGGCAGTAAATCTGGCAAATCACTGCCTCTAAAGGCCAAGGTCACTCAGTTAACCAAGAAGATCATGGCCACAATCTTTTGGGACTGTGAAGGAATATTCCTCATTGACTTCAAGGAGAGGAACACCACAGTAAATGGGGAGCACTATGCTGGCCTACTGCACAGACTATGTGCTTCCAACAAAGAGAAAAGGCGAGGAGAGCTAAGTGGTGGTGTGCGCCTTCTTCACTACAATACACCTGTGCACACAGCTCTTGTTGCAAAGGAAGCTGTGAAGAAATGTGGCTTCAAGGAGATCGATCATTCACCCTACAGCCCAGATCTAGCTCCCAGTGACTATTTCCTCTTTTTAAAACTCAAGAAGGACCTTTGAGGAAGGAAATTTAAGTGTGACAAAGAAGTAGAAATGTATTGCAATAAAGGGTAACTATATTGAAAAGTGAGATAAGATTTATGTGTTCATTAAACCTAGAAAATGGTTAAGCTGGAAACTTATGGACCTACCCTCCTAAATACTTTATGACAACCAGTGCACCCACATCATTTGGTTATCTTCATGTTATATGCAGAGTAGCCCTTCTTCACCAGTTATGTTACTTGCTACTGCCCAGTTTCAATGTTTGACAGACCTGCCCTTGAGATGCCTGCCTTAAAGGATCCCAATTCATGCAAATACCTATCACCAGATTGAAATGTACTAGATGGCTTCTATTAGGGAAATTTTCTCTATAGATCTCAGGGGCTTTTACAGCACAATCTCTTACTTCCTCATAAATCAGGTTCATTTTGGCAAGGTCAGGAAAACTTGAAACTATTCTGCATTTATTCTATTTGTAAGTTATTTAATGAGTTATTTTGTCTGATATTTTTTCCACAAAACAAACAACTGTTCCATGAAACAACTGACAGACATCTTGAAACATTAGGATAAAAGTAAAATTACAAATTTATTTCTAACTATTGAATTCCTATTAGCACAACAATGCAGTAGAGTGCAATCAGATGTTAAATTTGAAGATTATTTAAACATTAACAATGAAAATGCTGTTCATTGGTTATTAACAACCAGATTTATTTAGATTTTTAAGGAGGCATAAAGTTATTCTTATATATTAATGCTATTTAGCTTTAGGATGAATTTCTGAGACTCCTTCCTTTGTTAATGGTTAGTATTGCTGACTGTGAGTCTGGATGTTCTGGGTTTAATCCCCAGAACCTGGTTAGAAATGTTTTAAATTAGGGAGGTCCAGAACAGAATCCACTAAGCTTCAGGATGACAACTGAGGATCTATCTGATGGAGAAATACACCCTTTGATAAAAAAAAATGAGTCATCTCTTGAACTCATTAAATCCTACTCATTACAGCAAACAATTCACATCCAGCAAAGTTGTGCTATATGGCAGCACTAAAGATGCTGACTAATGTGTGTGTATTTGGTTAGCTCTGTGGCAGAGTGTGCAGTGATGCCATAATTAAGAGTGTAGGTTCGCCTCCCAGCATGAAGCACTTTTTTAATAAACCTTTTTAACATATTATGACAATTTAGTTTTGTAAAATTGTTTCCCACACACAGCAAGCTTTAATGTTAATATATTTTATATATATTATAATGAATATTATAATATTTCCTTCAGTATTTGTTCTATCTAAATGCAATATGGTGCAAATGTATTCCTTGCACATACGAAGGACAAAAGATGGCTTATGGGCACAAAGTCAAGAAGCCTGGGATGTTGTACTCTTGTCCACACTACTGTAGAAATCTGATATCATCTATGCCCAGAAGATTCAGGGCAGTTATACCTGCTGACAGTTCATACACTCAATATTAATTTGTGTTTATTTCTATCTGTTTTTACTTTAGAAGATACAAATTTCTGTTCAGTATTTATTTAGTTATTTGTAAAGAATAAGTTAGTTTGTGATTACATTTTTGTGTGTGCATAGGTAATGCCATAAAACTCAAATTATACTTAATTTTAACTTATAAAACCAATAATAAAATATAAAACAAAAATGTTGAACCCAGGACCTTATGAGAAGGGCAATGCCTTCTAAACCACTCAGCCACTGCTACTCTACCCTAAGTTCTCTTTCCAGATGCTTATGATTGTGATCATTAGGTTTACAGGCAAAGGTTTACAGGCCAATGCAGTATGCCAGTTGCTGCATAAACATTGTGAATGCTCATTTATGAGCATCCCTGATGTTCTCAAATGACACATAGAATCTGGGAATGACTGGTTTACTTTTGTCAAAGGGTGTCCCATCCTTGGATGAACGTTGCCTCATATGACTAGCAGGGTGTGGAATACTACATACATTATTATTATTCATTTCTGAGCATCAAATTTCAATTACTTCCATAGTCCATAACTTTGATATTTTATGTCCATGATTCCTTATCTCAAATTACTTCTCTATAATTCTTCCATATAGAGGAAAAATATTTCAGTGTTATGCATTAACACACTCTATGGTTAGCAAGATGGAGGATCATTAATGAGTTTTGAAGAGACATTCATTAAAGGTTGAAGTATATAGATAGGTAGGTTTTATGCTCTTTAATTAGTGGTATGAGATTTATATCTTTATATAAGAAATGTAAGGGTGGATTTAGTAATAAAAATGATAGAGAAGTAATTGTTTGGCTTAAATTGGGGATGTGGAAATAAAAGAGGATTAAAAGAATATGTTTCATAGGGCATTTGCCCAATTTGTGGGGCAGGTGAAATTGTTGCACCTAATTTGTGGAAAATGGTGGAATAAAGAAGTGGAGACAATTAGAGAGAAATGAAGAAATTTTCACGGATCAAGTATGGGGGAGCTTTTAAGGGAAGCAAGGGTGAAATGGAAGTGATCAGTAGAATAGAGCAAGTAAGTAGTGGAAACAATATTAGGATAAGGGAGAGGAGAGCAGGGCCTTCTGGTTAGCTGAAGGCAGTTCCCCTAATTGGTTTTTTTAGATTATTGTTGCCTCCTCCTGATTATCTGAAAATAGGAATACTGGTTATAGTTAAAGATAGACCTTTGTTTATTATTTTGTAGTTAACAGTTTATCAAATATAATATATGGCTTGGGATAGAGCCTGGGCTGAACCAAGTTATGTATATGTTTGTAAAACTTGGAAGGAAATAAGTATATCAACATTATTTTATTATTTCACTATTTTACTATACTTCAAAAGTACATATAAGTTTATATAAAACATTATTAAAACAGCTTTCTAAAGGGATTTTCATCTTGTACAAGTTCTCTGTGTGATTTTGCAATTATTGGTGAATTGAAACAATTGCTGGATGAAAGAACATTCCCCTTGGGCTACGCTGTGAAGGGCACAGTGAAAAATGGTTCCAGGAGCAATTGCTGCTTTCTACAGTTGTAACCTCTTGTGCCACAGCAGGACAAATGCCTAACTTTCACAGAAATTACTTTTAGAATAATTATCATTTAATCTGGTTATATAAAGCGACATATTTTAAGTTCACTGACCCTTATATATTGCTCACATATCAAAATATTTATAGCATAAGCACATTTCAGCAGTTGTAGCTAATGCCATGAACTGTTTCTCTTGCCATTATCACAACTGATCTTTGAACCTGTGCTGCTTATCATTAAGTCAATGAATGGTTTCTTGAAAACATAAACAAATCTGTTTCACAATAATGGTATATTACTGCATAGCAAGCTGCTGAAGTGTTTGAACTATCTTCAGAATAATTCATTCCATTGGCCATTCACATTAAACAGTTGCTAAAAATATAACAATAATTTTATTTAACGTTATGATCATAGATAATGTACACTAGATTATATATATTCATACTATTTGATATCTTGGAGGTTTAAAACTGAAACTCATTATACTGGGAGAGAATATAAAATAACAGTGCTGGGCTGCATGGAGAAAATTCATGTCTCAACCTTAACCAGAGAGCATTTGTGTAAACTTCAATACAAACAGCATTCATAATTATTATTATTTTTTAATTATACAATCTATATTATGAAGACTTCTGTTTTCGAATCATCTTCCATTTCTTCACCATACTTTATTTTTCATTAACACAAGTGTACTATCTCAGTGTGCAGGAAAATATCAAATAACTTATGCCCAATGAAAGTTACAGTATTTACTCTCATAGAATATACTGATCATTCAGATGTAAATGATGAGAAACTATGGTATGTACATAAATACTCTTTGGAATAAAATTGGTCTCTTCAAACTTGAATGTAAAGAATTGGATTATAAATGTACATATTACGAGATTTAAGCCTCATATCATCACTCTTTTATATCTAAAGAGATGTGTAGTTCTAAATATTTCTTTGTTTGTTTTTTTTTAATGTTTTTATATGCAATACTACACCTATCAAAACTGAGATTTTTATATTATGTGTTGATTAAAGCTACTGTCATGTGTAGCAGTATATAGGTTGACCACTTGACTAATTTGTGAATGTTCTTGCTCCACTAGAAACATTGCCTTCCATTCAAATTTTTGAGATATTCCTTCTCTTACTGCTATGTAGCTCCATGGTTTCCTATTCCTTTGCTTTATTGCTCTACTTGTGTTTGGCTCTTGTCTTTAGTATAAGCAACTACATTTGGACTTCAGATTTGTTCTTGTTCTGGCTGGGTGAGAACTTGGTTCCATCAATCATTCTGTATGATATCCTCCAGCAAGCCTCAACCACAAATTTCTTTTTTAAATTTGGAGCCTAACTTATTTTCTGTGATAAGAGTAGCAGCTGGTACCTTAATTATTTATTGTATGTATAATTTTCTTTATGTTCATTTTTTCACTGTACTGCAGCAAATTTATTATAATTGTATGTAAGTGTTTAACTGGTTTACCTACCATATTGGAGCTGTTTTCTTAAAAAATTCTTCTATCACGGTTTGTTTATATGCAGGAAAATTTGTTAGAGAATTTTCTATGTTAAATCATTAAGACTGAGATTATTTTGAATTACTTTGGATTGTTAAATTCTATTAATATTACACTTTAATTTCTCTGCCATACATTGAATTTAAATCAACTATTCAAGAAACAAACCACAACATATGAACTGGGTTCCTTGCCTAGTTTCTTTCTCATTAAACCTCCTGTCCATAGGTATCTGGCAATGTCAATGTAAATTTCTTTACTATAATACCACTATTCTTCTAGAAAATTATACATATAAAATGATACTATTGCTATAACCATTCTCAGCTTTATCAAAGAATAAACATCAAATATGTAGAGTTTTGGTCTGCTCATGCAATATCTCAGCTGCTAAGCATACCATAACCGGTGGCACCTGTATTTTAACTCCATTTTCACCCCATTTGTCATGTTCTTGAACACCAATTTCTGAATCTGTTCCCTACCAGTGTCCTAGCAACATTCATTCATTTGAAAAGATGGTTACACAGTTGACTGTTTAGCAACATATTTTTGTGCATAAATATTGTTCATATCAACTTATTGAAAGAAATTATTGACAACTTCCCTAATAATTTGCCTTCTTCCAGAACTGCAATTTGTGATTTGTGCACAAATTTGAATCTAATGATTCAATACAAAACATAAATTTATAACTTTCTTAACTTGAAATGTGATTGGAACTTTCACAATGAAGCAAATCATAATTTATATTACTGAATCAAACCTAAACACCTTTTGGACTTCATTTATTTGTTTATATGTAACATATGTTTTGCAGACAATTGTCTGTATTCTCAGTTACCTGTCACTAGGAAGTTTCTTAGTATTTTCTTTGGGATGCTGTTTTTGTTATGGTGGATATGAGATGAACTTGAAAACATTGTTCTCATTTGCAGGATTATTGAGGCTCATTACCATATCTTTGTATTTATACTTGTAGTTGTCTACCAGGATGTTACTTCTATGGGTCCCTATGCTGACTTTAATACTTTATTTCTTTCATTATATCATGATTTTCTATAAAATAATGAGATACCACTGCAGGTTTTTCTATTTGTATTTAGTGTTCCTGATGTACTCTTTCAGACAGTGTGTATATTTCTCTTCATTTTTCTGTTATAGATCTTATACCATACTAACAGTTTATGTATTTGATAAATTTCTGATTTTTCCCCTGATGAAATACTGTCATTAACTTTGCTCTTCAGAAAATTGTTAATGCTAAATTTGTGTTTAGTGCCAACCTGATGTTAAAGTTTTTTAGAATATGCTGAAATGTGTATGTGGCTCAAGGGAAGTATGTGAATTTTTTAAAAAATTATCTTTCCTTTTTCTGATGAAAGTGTTGTGGTTTCCTTAATTTTTTTTTCCCCTCTCCCTTTTGAACTTCTGCAATTTGTGGAACCAATTCTTTATTAAATTCATTTTTTGCTGCTTTTCTTTCTATTTGTCTTTCTTTATTATTTTTATATCTAAGAATGTTAGTATATTATTTTCTTTTGTTCTGTAAGTAGTATTTATTTCATATTTCACATATGTATTATACGTACAATACAATATACAGTATACTATTATATTTTAATTCTAAATAATTCAACCCAATTTTTTTTCCAATTTGATTAGCTCAGACCCTAGTCTCCATTCATCTACTTGAAATTCCAGGGGACCAGGTTCCGATCCAACCAAAAGCACAATATTATAAATATTTTATACATGTCATTATTTTAATTAATTAATCATAATTTCTACACAAGTAATTCCCTTGTTTTTGTTCTGTATGTGAATGATATGTTTAGTTTTGTATATTCAAAAGTTTTATGGCATCCTTAATGAGTTTTTTATTAACAGCATTAACATATCTGTACCAGGTTTTAAATATATATGCAAATGCTATGTTGATGTGTGTTTCAAATCTACTCATGAAAAGCCTCTTATCTAGAAAAGGAGATAAGAGGCTTTTCATATTAAGACCTGATTTCTATTTATAGAATTCTTCACTGAACTAATAATAGGCCCAATTTATGCAAATTTTGGTGAGTTTTATGTAATTATCTCAGTTTGCATAGTATATTTCTGTGTTCTTAGCCAATTGTGGAGATAATTTTAAAAATTCACATACCACCCATCAGCTACACACAAATTTTGGAATATTCCAAAGAATTTTAATATTAGAATGGCAACAAAAACAAATTTAACATTAAAAATCTTCTGAAGAACACATTTAATGAGAATTTTCCACTAGGGGAAAAAATCAGAAATTTGTCAAATGCCATAAACTGTGCAGAATGCAATAAAATCTATATCACAATTAATGGAAATATTCCAATATTCCACTGGGGGGGAAAATCAGAAATTTGTCAAATACCATAAACTGTGCAGAATGCAATGAAATCTATATCACAATTAATGGGTATATTCCAATATTCCACTAGGGGAAAAAATTAGCAATTTATCAAATACATAAACTCTGCAGAATGCGATAAAATCTACATCACAAAAATGAAGAGAAGCCTAGGCACATGTCTGAAAGAATACATAAATCCATAGTGGCATTTCATTTTTGGACAGAAATCATGATCCAGTGAAATAAAGTAAAGCTATTAAAGTCAGCATAGGGACTCACAGAGCTAATAACATGAGAGAAAGTCTACGTGCATAAATACATGGATAGGTTAATGAGCCTTGATACACCTGCGATGAAAACACTATTTTCAAGTTCATCTCATGTCCACGAGAACAGAAGACATGAAACACTAAGAATCTTTCAGCAGTCAACAGGTAGCAGAGGATAATGGTCTGCAAAACATTTACTTCATATAAACAAGTGAAGCCAAAAGAGTGTTTAAGTTTAACTCAATCATAAACATTTTTAAAAAATGTACAGTTTTTATAGAGAAAACATGCATGAAATTGGTACAAATATTGAAAGTTTGCCAACAAAATCACTCCCAAATTAGCACAATTTGGGGTTTTGAAATGTAAATGAAAACAAAGCAGTAAATTCAGAATTCTTAGGGTGAATGAGCTTAATCGTGTAAACCAGAATGTATTTTGCAGATACAATGTTTATTTAGCTGACATAAGATAACAATATATAAAGGTTTTAGGATGCACAGCTGACTTACAAGTGCAACTGGCTGAAGCACACTTATTAGCTGAAATGTAAAACATTGCATGAGTAGTCAAGATTTATAACTAAAGTCCTGTATGTGACTATTTTAATTATTTATAGCTAAAGATAGAAAAATCTTCTCAATATTCAAATGGCATTTCCAGTATCTTAAAGTGCATTAGTAAGCTTCCTAGGAATGTCATTTAGGACAAATAAAAGGATCTGGTACATATTTATTTGATTTCCATTGCTATGCTAATGTAAATGTTAATATTACCATCCCCATCACAGTACAGTTAAATACATACTACAAAATCTGAAGAATATAAACCATTTCTAACCCCATACATTTTCAGTCACTTACATTCAACCTAAATTTGATAAAGAAATGTTTACATGCCTGTTTATCTACATAAATAGAACATATGTTCATAAAGCTAGGCAGTAATATAAAAAATGAACACTTACTGTGTCTGAACAAGGACATCAATTACAAACAGAGCAAATGCCCCAGCACAAGCTATCAACAGAAGTGGATTGATTCTGGGTAACAGGGCCCCACTGAGCACCGGCATCACAGAACAAATGCTGCAATAAATATAAGTTTCAGAGATGGAAGCAACTTCAAAATTATTAGCTATATGTCTAATATCTTGCCAATTATTGTCAACTATTATATAACATTTTGGAACTATGATCTTAAGTTCTTTTAAAACCTACTTCTGTGTTAACCCCTTATGATTAAAATGACAAAGATTAACTAACTAGCTCACAAATCAATTTAAATTAAAATTACATGTTCATAATGGAAAATGAATTTTTTTCATTTAATTCTTTTGTCCTCATTAATGATAATAAGCCATATTAGTTTTCACTTTTTTTCCCAAAACCTATTTTTAAGGTAACAATTCATTTTTGAAATCTCACTGCAATGCTTTAATAATAAGGATGGATATTTTCTTTAATTATTAGTCATCAAAGATGGAAATTTTCCATTGTAATATTTACTACATTTACTATTTTAAATATTTTACATTCCCAATACCTACTTTTAAGTTAATAATTCAATAACTAAAACCTCGCTGTTAAAGCAATGCTTTAATAAGGATATTTTTATTTAATTACTAATCACCAAAGAGGGAAAGTTTCCATTGTAATGTTTACATTTATTATTTTAAACATTTTAGTTCATTCCATGATACCACACTCTCTAATTCAGATAACAACTATTAATTATGCATAGAATATAATATATTCTTTCTTTTTATAAATAAATATAAACAGCATTATTCTCAAAATTAATAAAATGCACAAAAAATATAAATTTCTCACAGCATATGCTCTTTTTCATACATAAATTGGAGTTTTGTGAATTAAATTTTAAGATAAAACACAATTTGCTTCATTCACTATATACACAATGTGGCATTTTCTGTATAATTTTCCACATTCCATCCTGATATATTTACAAAAATATTTATATAAAATGATAAGTGAGTTCTTTAAGCAAAAATTACTACTGACAGTCTTTTTAAACACTCTTAACACCACCATAGTAAAAATGAAATATATACAAAAATGTCATTGGATTAAAAATGTTGACGACTTTTAAATATTAACTAAAACGTAAGACTCTTTCAATTTTGATTTTAATGAATTACATTTTAAATGGTGTTGCAAAACTATTGTATGGTACAAGAGAATCAATATGTTTTATCAAGTAACTAAAGACTTGAGTGTTAAACATTCTAATCATAGATAAAATATATCTTGATTCGCTAGAGCTGTAAATATTTTTACAATCACAAAGTTTTCAATAAACTGACACAAGATACTGAGAGGTATTTGATATTCCAATAATACCAATTATGTGGATATGTAATGAACAAAATTCATACATAATTATTCAAAATTAACTCCTTTTGCAAGATGCAGTCCTTAAATCATTTTGGCCCCTCATTATGCAACACATTGATTCTGCTGCTGCCTACACAAGAGAGTGCTTCAAACCTGCAATATTTGGGTCTCTTCTTGCAAGTCATATCCTGAAGCACAGTCACAATTTGTAGTCAAGAGCATTCAGGTCCAGACTACCAGTAAGAAAATCAGGCACATTGATTGCAAATCACTGCTGGGTTATTACAGTCTTGTATGCTGGAGCTGTATCCTGTTAAACACTCCAGTTCTAACCATGGAAGACTCTGTCTTCTGGTACTCTTTGATTGATGTTTTCATCCTTTTCCCACAGAAATAGGGCTCAGTTGTGTGCCCTTGTAACTCACACCCCAACACAATTTTTATGATGCTGGGTGATGACCCTCTGAAATCCTTGGTGCCTTTTTGCTACCTTCTTTTGAGCTTTTTTTTTCATTAGTGTTTAACGCCCATTTTTAATACTGAGGCACCACAGGTGAACACTGATTATAGATGAGATGAAATGATAAGTGGCGAAAATATTTTTTTTTTTAAGGAAGGAAGCATTCCAGGCCTAAGTTTAGGGTACCTCCCCAGCATTTGCCATTTATGAGGACTGAGGAAAACCTGGAAAAATCCCCAGTCAGGGAAGACGGTCATGGCAGATTCGAACCTGAGACCTACCGCTCACAAGTCTGCGCCTTAACGACCTCGGCCACCCATGGTGGTTCTCTTGAGCTTGTGCCATATACCCTGTTACTTTGAGCATTGAAAGCCTCAATACTGAAAAATCTCTTTATCAGTGAAAAGGTTTTGTCAGAGCCCATTTGCTACATAATGCTTAAGAAAGTAATTTGCTTTCATGAATCTCTGATGCTTCAATTCATTTGTGAGGAAGTGTCCTTTGCATCAATTGTAAGTATGTAGCCCTAGGTCACTTTTAATATGTGAAACACAGACATTCTGAATATTTTAACTTCACTGACTTTCTCATTTCTGGATTTCTGAGCACATGAGCCGCCACTGCTTTCTTTATCAATTGTGGAGTTCTTATTATGCATGGCTTCTTTACCTGGAGCAATCTATTTCTCTGTGAAATGCTAGATAATATGATACATGGAATCTGTTGGAAATTTTAAGCTTCTGGAGATTTTGAAAATCTTATCTGCTGACTTGCCTATCTTATGCAGTGCTATGACAGCTACATAATTTGTAATTGCCCAAGTCCATCATGAAAGCTACCACAAACAACTTCCTGCTTCTGCAGCTCAACTAATAACCTCTCATGCCAAGCCTCAGGAATGTGCTGCCATAAATGTGTATAAGTATAGCCACCATCATCAGTTGTGACAGTATTTATGTTAAGACTAGGTAAAACCTTTGACCAAAATGAAATAAAAAAAACTCACACACCACCAGATTTTACATGTTGGTCTGAGAATTTTGGGGATGCTGGTAAAGGCTGTATTCACAAGTGCTAATGCACAATGTAGTAAGCGCTTTGCCTGTAAACATATGGTCACAATCATAACCATCTGGAAACAGAACATTAGGGTAGAGTAGCGATGATTCAGCAGTTTAGAAGGCATTGTTCTTCTGTGTAAGCTCCTGGGTTCAAATCCCATACATTTTTTTTTTTAATTAATGGTTTTATAAGTGTATATGGAGAACATTATGTTTCCTTAATATCAGATTATATTTTAACATATCATTTGATTTTATGGCATTACCTATATAGAAACAAAAACATTCTTTACAATTAACTAAATAAATGTATGAACGGAAAAATTTATCTCCTATAGTGAAAACACACAGATATATACACAAATTGATGTCATGTATGAACCCTCAGCATGTATTATTGCCCTCAAATTTTGGGTCAGATTTGTACAGTACTGTAGGCAAGAGGCTATAACATCCCAGGCTTCTTGAATTTGTGCTCATATGCCATCTTTTGTTTTTTTTGCATGTGCTGGGAATGTGTATGCAACATATTGCATTTAGATAGAACATATATGTATATATAGGTTAAGGCTTGCTGTGTATGGGAAAGAATATTACCAAATTAATTTGTCATAAAATGTTACAAAGATTTATTTAAAAAAAAGGGGTAACACAATGCTGCAGTCACTACACAGCCTGGCTGCTTACCTTGTGAACAGCATGCTGTAACGAGTAGGACTTAGAAGAATTTTATGTTCAAGAGATGACTCATTTTTTTTGTCAAAGGAAGTACATGTGCTGCCACTTATCTAATGCTGTTGAAGCTTTCATGAATCAAGTTTTTAATTCTGCTAAACTAGGTAAGGGTTGTGACTGAGATTGTAAAGTGCATACTATTACATGACAAATCATATACCCAAAAAAATTAGCTTCATTCATAGGGCCTCAAGGCAAAAAGTGAATTTACACCAATAGTTTCTATCTCAGCTGAAAAAACATGCTGTAGAAATAGTTGTAAACTTTCACTGTTACAGTAGAACCTCAATTGTCTATCTCTCAATTAAATGTTCATCAGATTAACCAATGCCTTCCTGCTCTTTAATTTTTTTCCATAATTAACTGTGAAAACCCTGTTAAAATTGAATCTGTTCTAGGGACCTTGTTCCAGGTTACTGTATAATGATAAACTTGGAAAGTATGTACAACTATCTCTTCTTTTAACACTTTGGTTATTTACAATTCAGTAACCTTAAAGCCTGTAAGACAATTTTTCACCTTGTTCTGGAATATTGCCCTCTATCAGTTAAGAGAAAGGGCAAAAAAACTTTAAATATGAAAACAAAAATGAAAATTAGTGAAAGGTTTGATAATGGTGAAATGGTTAACTTAGCTAATGAATTTGGTGTTAGTGCAACACATTATTAAATCAGCAGATCTTTATGCAATTTTTAGAGCAAGAAGATGACACTTAATTCTCAGACATTGTTTTACTTCATAGAGTAATAAATGAACATCAGGAAAAAAATTGCTAGCAGTAAAGTTCCTAAAAAGTGGTGGATTTCTTCAAATGAGCAAAAATTAAATAAGAAAACAATTCTATAGATTATTCATCTTCTTTATTTATCCACTCCTACGCTTTCCTTCATTAGGATGGCTAATCCAAGTTCTACTATATTACATTCCCTTCTTACCTCATTTCCTGCACTTAGGTATTAAGAGTTTTTGAGTTGGGACAGTATTTGAAACAGAATTGATTGTAATCATAATGGTAGTAAGTGTCTCAAAAGACAGTAATAATATATTCAGAATGTGTCAAAAGTCAGTACAAAAGAGCTACCTTTGACTAATGTCAGAAACATGTTCTTGCAGCCAACTTGAAGATGATGCACCAATCACATGATCCAAAGCAGCATTATTGCAACCATAAATCACTATAATATGATTCACAAATGCAACTCCAGCACCAACCATAAGACGACCCCTGCAAGATATGCACAATTTAGAAAGTCTAACATTGCACTTTGCAATAAAAAGCAATTTTTTGGTAATAAAACAAAATTACTTACGTGTGGATTACTGGCTGGTGAAGAATTAGTCGCTCAATGCTCTCTTTTGTGATGAATAAAGAACCAAGTTGGGCAAGAATAGTGCTAGCAAAAATTGCCAACACTTCAAACCTCTCATAACCAAAACTGAAGACAGGATTTGGTCCATGTTTCTCAACCCATATTGACAAAACAAAAGTGAGAAGGCTGAAACAACAAGCAGAACTTTAGCTCATACCACTCAACAGTATTAATGATGTTTAAATAGTTCCTCCCTTGAGTTATTTCTGTATTGGATAGTTTTCTTAATCACAATAAAGAACATTAATAGGAAACATTCAATGGATAAGAATGATAAGATAATTAGCTAGGTCTAAGGCCACCACACCTACATAACATTTCTGACAAGTTTTTAAATTTTGATACTTATTATTTACGTGGTATTAATTTAATCATGTAGACACATACACTTGTTACCCACGCCAAAATGGCATGATTCCAAATTCTAGCCTAACATATGGATTATGTGAAAAAAATCACATTTAACATAAAATTAACCCTAATGATGTGGTTAACTATGAAGACTGGGCCACAAGTACTCAAAGATTTTGAATTGTCTCTTATGGATAACATTCTCTCTAACCAGATAATCTTAGAAGTCTCCAGAGCAGATAGTCCTAGATCGGTAAGATTCTGTGGCTGTGGTCAGATAGGGCATGGTAGCTCTCAGCATGATGGAAGAGCATCATTAAGGTAAGCTGAAGATTTATGGTTCCAGTTCTCACCATGGCCTCAATTTTTTTTTCCTATCTGACTCTATTCCATGACTTCATTATGCCAGAATGGATCAAGGGAACAGTGAAGAAAAATTATAGGCATTAATGTCTTTCTTTTCAAGTCCTAGCCTGAGCAGGAATCAAGACATGATAAACTACAAAAATTTACTTGTAGGATGCAACTAATCCTTTGGTGTAACAGTCTGATATCGGGCCATGGCCTGTTGTAGTAACTACTGCATCCTCTACCTCCATCTTACAACATCACTGGTAAAGCACAGTATTGCAGGATGCCTGTGATCAGCAATTTCAATACTCCATCTGTCACCTATCACATAGTTTTCAAGATCAAATGATGCCACCTCTCTATAAGGTAGCTTCCCAATGGTCCTCACAAGGTTGAGTGCACTCTCCCAAACTTAGAAAATTTCAAAGCAGGTGCTGGGAATCAAATTCGGGACCTTAGGACCAGCAGTCAGCAACTCTAACCACCTGACCACAAAGGCAAAGTCATAGATTTATAGAGAAAGCAAGAATAAGCATTTCATTTAAGAACTTTTGAAAAATAAGACATTTTTAAAAATTCTGTTGTAAGTCACATGAAGCTTGTTAAATGTAAATTATAATTAATCTGTCTTCTAACACACTCTTATGCTTCACTTACTTTTAAATACCGTATTTACTTTTAAATCAGTTGATTGGTACAATTACTCCTTTTTTGCATTCTTGATAAATGTGCTTATTTTTGTAATTTATAATTAATCTGTCTTCTAACACACTCTTATGCTTCACTTACTTTATTTACTTTTAAATATGGTATTTAAAAGTAAGTGAAGCATAAGAGTGTGTTAGAAAACAGATTAATTATAATTTACAAGAATAAGCACGTTTATCAAGAATGCAAAAGAGGAGTAATTGTACCAATCAACTGATTTGGGTCCCTGAAATTATCTCTGCATTCAAAGAGAGGGAAGAATGCATTTGGAAAATCAAAATATTACTACCTCTTCCCATCAATACCATAGGGAGGGCTGAAGCCTTGATCTCCCCACAAGACACTCAATGCTCTGAACATCTTCTATCTCTTATTGCCTCCCCTGTGCTCCTGCATTTCTATTACCAAATGTATGTTCAATTAACTTAAAATATAAATCCAACAAATGTTGATTCACTTTCTTTATTAACAGCCCACATCTATAATTAAGATTATTGTACGATTGAGTCAAATTACACACTCTTATTGGCTCCACTTATTTGTTTAAATGAACACCAATATCCGCATCCTCAGTTGTCGACATGGTCTGCGAAACATGTTCTACATTTAAACAAATAAGTGAACTGAATAAGAGTCTTTAGTTCGACTCAAATCATGTATTCTTAATTATATAATTAGCTTCACTATACAAGTTTCAATTAGTATTTCAAGTTACCCACATCTATTTTGTCTTCATACGATACAAAAACTTCCCTACCTTCCTATGTCAATTAATTTTATTAAAAATATCCCCAAAAATAACTCCTTCCCCATAGGATAAGAATAGGGCACATATTTAGTTCCATAGTTTCCTATAATACCCAAGTTTCCACACTCCCAACCAATACCATGTCTAGCCTTCTCGCTCTTTCTTGTTACCATTATAAATATACACCTCCTACAATGCATCTAGCCTTAATTTGGTATGGAATATTAATGAGAGTACTGAATGCTTGAGAAATCAACATTTATGGATCCAAGTCCTACAATCTATTAACATTTAAGAGAAATTGAGTCGTGATAGTAACATACACACCACTAAAATTGAATTAAATGGAAGACTAGTTTCGGGAGCCATCGCTCCTATCATCAGTTCCTGGTCGACTGCCGGCCTCGCTGTTTGTGATAGATCGATTCATCTCTGGTGGAGGTTTGATGAACTTTTGTATTAGTACATCACTTGGCGGGATTTCAAAATTAAAAACTTTATCCTTATTCTTCCAAATATAGATATTTTCCCAGACTGTAAGTTCAGTTTTTCCTTTAATATTTTTAAGTAATTTGGGGTTTTTATTAATGTTATGTTGTTCTTTCCAAAAGTGCCAAGCTACCGCCGATTTTTCTTCTTGTTTTTGATTTTTATTCCTAATGTGTTCTTTAGCTCTTGTTTTTATGTTTCTTTTGGTCTTTCCAATATAAACTTTATCACAATCATTGCAGTTCATCTGATATATTCCTGATTTATCTTCATCTTGTAGGCTATCTTCTTTTTGTTTTGAGTTAAGGATATTTTTAATGGAATAATTATTTTTTGGAGCCAGAATGTTGTATCTTTTAAAAATCTTTTGAGATTTATGAAAGGTTGATGGATGGTATGTGAATTTTTTGTATGTCCTGTTTTTTTCTTTGATAGGAGTAAGTGTAGTGTTGTCTCTAATTTTCTTTTTCTTCTTTGCTCTGTCTATTTTCTTGTGTACAACTTCTTGTTTGAAGCCATTCTCTGTAGCTATATCTATTATATTATTCATTTCCAGTTTATATTCCTCCTTGTTACAAAAGTTCACTATATTTTATACAATCCTACAATCTAATTCTAATGGGTTTCCAAAAACTTCTGGTTAACTTTTCCCTACCTTCTCATACCTCTCCTATTCCATTTATCAAATGTTCCTTTATTTTATTAACCGAATTATCTGTTTCTAAATATCTCTCTTGAAAATATAAATAATCTTTTAAAACATTATCATGCAAACTGTTTCATCCTAAACCAATACTTTAAGCTTCTCTTGAGCTTCACACTCACTATTTCCATTTCTAGCATAACCCCTGCATTTGCTGTGTTGATGAGTAGGCATTGAGAAAGTGCCTTGGCCATTCAGGAACAGAATTCCCGGGAAGCAAATGTTGAGGCTGGTGGACTTAAATATAGAAGCAACTGCTGACCATGTTAAAAGATGGATGGAGCAGTATGAAAGCAATACATTATAGCAATATGGCAAGGGAAAGAAAGCTGATTACCACGGGGAGATGGGGGAAAGAAAAGTAACAAAAAAGGCATTGTTTTATTTCAGGGAACAATACATCTACATGGACATTTTATTTCTCCTCATTTATATGACAAAACAGCTTCAAAAGGAATGTGTGCATGAAGCAATCCAGTTAATTACTAAATTTTTCTAAAAATATCAATCATTTCATTTTCATGAAATTATTATTATTATTTTATTATTATTATTATTATTATTATTATTATTATTATTATTATTATATTGTTAATATTATTATTATTTTATTATTATTATTAAATTATTATTATTATTTATTATTACTATTATTTCAGTTATAATTTTTTATGTTACATAACTGGTTTCTTTTCTGAATATTTTTATAAGCTTAAAATAAATTAACTCATTTCAGTTATACTTGTTTTAAATTACATAAATGATTTTGTTTCAGTCTGGAACATATTTACAAGCTTGAAATAAATTAATTTGTGCTATTCTATTACAAGTTATGCGGAAAATATTTTAAGTCCTTAAAACCAATTATCCACTCAGATAAATCAAGTTTTCTGGTTTCTATTGTACTAACATATTTTGCAAATGAACTGAATGCTCTAGGATTCAAAATAAAGTTGAATGTTCACATACCTGAGCAAATCAAAGCAAATTGTATAAGTGTAGGCTTGCAGTGCTGAAAATTAAAAAAAAAAATATCAATATTAATTATTTTGTTGCAGTGTAGAGCATAACATTATTACAAAATTGATCAATGCATGGTTACCTATGCTCTGCGTACTACTACACCAAGCAACCAGGAGTAGTAGACATGTTATATTAATGGCCATAAGAAGGCTGATCCTCTTCACCTGCTTTTCATGGAAAAGCGACACCACTTCATCTAAAGATACTGGGCTGAATTTTGTGGCTAAAGCAGCCTGAAACATAGATGAACCAATCTGAACATTACCTACAGCAATTTCTAATGCAAAATCCAGTTAAGTGGAGACTAAAACTGGCTGGGAAGTAATTCATATCAGAACACGCCCAGCATAAGAAGAAACATATATTTCTTATTCAGGAATGCAAATGCAGGAATTTTCTGGGCATTTCTCATATAAGAACAATTAATAAGCACATTCTTCTCTTCATAAATCAAAAGCTTCTAAATCAATTAGATCAGATATTTAGAGCAGTTGAAAATTCTGGGCATATTTGCAAAACTGAACAACATAGATCATTAAAGAATTATTAGCATGCTATGAATTTTATGCATAGAATTAAAGTCTATTATGTTCTTTAGCGCAGTTCAATAATTACAATGCACCAATGTTGATGGAATTTTTCCAAGCATTTTTAGACCACTTACTTTTTTATTATTTTTAATTTTGCTAGTATCAAGAATACTTAACTTTTAAGTACACTCGTCTTGGACTGGCTTTAATGTTATACACACTAAATGTGCCTTGTTAGTCCTCTATTAATATTAATTAATTTATTTTCTACAATATGCAAGCTGCCATTGCTTGCATGTATGTCATCCATTTTCCCCAATAGGGCAGCTTTGTGGTTCCTCCATTAATATTTGGTGTTGCCATCCATTATATAATTTTACAATACACTATATGCTGCAAAGTTAATGAAATTGTGCAAATATACATATAAAAATACAAAAAATCCCCTAATATCACTCTTTAACTTAAACATAAGTTAGTGGTTACATTTTAATAGCATTATCTGCAAGTGACCCTATGTAGTCCCCCACGCTAGGTTTAAGTTTCCAGAAGATCCTTGTAACAATGAATATTTACTAAGGTTAAGTTAGATTTGGTGTTTACTTAATTTTTGTTTGAGAAATTTGCTTTATTTCATTCTTATCCCTTCCCTTTATGCTGCTATCTAATGCATTTCTTGATGTTGGTAGCAACAATGACATCAAACCTTCATCTCACTCCACTATCATTTTTCTCCTACTTGGTTCCATTTCTGCTATAAAAATCCAGGCACATTTTCAGGATGGTGAATGGGTTACTAGCTTTCAGTTCACCTTCTCCTGTCTTTACAGCATTTTTTAAAGTTACTACATTTTATCCATCATTGGACATACATGACATACACGAAACTGTACCCAATAATAATATCTAACCTGTTTTACCAACATCACAACTATATGTATTGACACCATTGGGTAGTTGCATAGTTAATTTTGTAGTTATTCATCTTATAGCAAACTACATTGTATTATATGACGATAATTAAAAGAGGTTGAGTGTGTAGGGAAAGAGACAATGAGTGATAGCAATAATAATAATAATAATTTTTTGCTCTTTACAGTGTACATTAGATGAAAGAGCATTGTCAAGGGAGATAAGGTATACTTACATTGGTACAGAGCAGCATTTACATATGTTATATATATATATATATATATGTTAGTGTTTGAGAATTATAAAATATGGGCTTAAATGCTTCAGAGGTATAAATAGAAAATAAATATGAATGCAAATTCACAATATGCAATATGTGCATCACTCATTACAGAAGTCATCGTGATATTGGTGCTGATTACCTTTGTGCAAGTATTTTGAGCACTGCATAAATAATTAAATAATTATCCATGTTTATAATGATCTGTGAATTCCTGTAAGATGTAGGAAGGATTTTCAAATAATATTTGGCTAAGGAATTTTTAAGTAAAGTTGGAAGTACTACAACTCTTTATGTTATTTGACAGCTTATTATAGAGTCTGGTATCTATGTATGGCTTTGAACTAAAAAATTGTATTTATTTCTAATTGTCTATCTAATGTATTTTACTGATGGTTGTCAGAAATGTTTGTTAGTTTTTTATGATTCATCATAAAGAGTGCAACTCTGTAGTGTATATACATGATAAAGACATTATTTTTTGTTCCCTGAAGGCTTGTCTGCAGGATTTCTTTTTTAAGGGAAGAAATTTGCTATTCATCTTATTGCACATTTTTGAAGGATCAAAAGTTTGTTGAACATGATTGAAGAAATTCCACCCCATAATTTAATATCATATGTGAGATGTAATTGGAGGACGGAATAGTAGATTAATGATAAATGTTTACGGACAAAAAGTCTAGGTGGGAGTTAAGATTTGAACAAGGTCTTTTGCAAGAGGAGGAGAGTATTCTCTGCTGATGATGCTACCACCATTCCTCTGGTGAACAGATTCAATGTACTTGGAACATTGGAAGCTCACCAGAGCACAAGTCCTCTTCCAGATGCTAAGCCTAAGGGGAAGAGTAAGATTTTGTTGCTAGGTAGTAGTCATGGGAGGGGCAGAGCATCCCTACTGAAGTACGACTTGGGTAGCAATTATGATGTTGTGAGCATTTTTAAGCCACGTGCTGGACTCGCTGATGTCACAAAAGACTTGGGAAAACTAACTGCTGATTTCAGTAAGAATGATCATGCTGTAATTGTTGGTGGTGCAAGTAATAGCCTTGATATAGATAATAATTATCAAATTGAGCAAGATGTTGGTGACATCAGCGCTAAAAGCAGGCATACCAATGTGAAGTTTCTGGGATTGTTAGATAGGTATGATAGGCCTCAGCTTCATAGGAGGGTGCGTAATATGAATCTGAGGCTTGAGTGTGCATTGATGACACCCAGAAACTCCCACATTTGTATGATAGATGTAAATCACCTAGGTAGAGATAATTTCACTGTACATGGCCCGCAGTTGAATTCTAGAGGCAAAAAGCAGCTTTCGCTCGTTATTGCTTACAGAATCAAGGGTTGTTATAAATAGTTCAAGGTCCTGTTTTTTAGGATAAAGACACGTGATCCAGGCCAGAAATTCATCAAGTCAAACTTAATAATAGTTAATGTTAAATCAAATGACAATCATATCAATGATCATGATAGCACAGAAAATGAAGTAAAATTGAAGAGTATTCAGCAAGCAATAAAAATCTCTGTATATTTCAAAAAAACATTAGAGGACTTAGAAGCAAAACAGATGAATTATTAAACGACTTAACTTGTGACAATTTAAAACCACATATTATCTGCCATTCTGAACATCATTTGAAACAACAGGAATTATCACAATTGTCATTACATGGTTATTGTCTGGGCATAGGAGCTTCAAGGAAAAAACTAAATAATGGAGGAATTTGCATTTATGTCAGGCAGGATGTACCATATAAAACATTAGATGTATCAAAATTTAATTCAGAACAGGACATTGATTATGCACAATCCATTTGGATAGCAACAATACAAAAATAATTATAATTGCTATTTATCGCTCACTATTAGGAAACTTTGCAACTTTCTTGATGAAGCTTGATGATACCTTAAACCAAATATATTAAATTCCTTGGTTTTAATAATTAATAACCATCTGAATTGGAAAGATCACATTGATCTTATTACACCTAAACTTAGCAGTGCATGCTATGCAATACGTGCATTAGTAATGTTGGAGTCAATTAACTTTAAAACTAGTTTATTATGCTTATTTCAACTCAATAATGAAGTACGGTCTAATATTTTGTGGAAATTCAAAGCGAACGTGTCTTCCTGTTACAGAAAAGTCATATGAATAATTGCTGGTACACATAGCAGACATTCATGCAGAAACCTCTTTAGGAAATTTCAAATTTTAACTCTTCCTTGTGAATATATTTTATCCCTTATGAACTTTTATATAAGAAATAAACAAAAATTTGTTCAAAATCAAAATATACATGACAAGAGTACTAGACAAAAAGCAAATCTACATTGCCCAGTTTCAGCACTTTCATGCCATCAAAAAGGCATTTATTATGAGTGCATTTTAGTATACAATGCTCTTCCCTCTAGCCTAAAAGCCTTAATTAACAATGCCAATTCCTTTAAATCTGTTCTTAGAAAATATCTATGTAAAAAAGCCTGTTATTCTGTAAAGGAATATATAAGTGACAATATTATACTGCACAACATATCAATATATATGTAAACATGTATATAATAAAATTTGTATGATTAAGTGACTTGTCTGTTTTTGTTGTTTGGTTGAGTTGTTCTAAGTGTTCTTTTTTATTTTTATTGTAATTATTTATGTAGATGCATACAAATTTTTGTAAATACAGATTGAAAGCTACTGTGGTAATTGCATATGACAAGTTTAATGTTCGTAGGTCACTGTGACTGCTTATCGAACTAACTGAATGCTCCGAGAACTAACTAACAGCTCAATAAGTCATGCCTTTAACTCCTGGGCCATAGAACCCACTTTATAAGACATTCATACAGTTGAAAAATTACCATAAATTAAACAGGTATAATTATAAAGGGTGCATTGCACAAAGGAAAAAATGGTATGAAAGAATATTTTGGGACATGTAATATAAGAGGAAGAAGTTAACTCTGTTGACTATCCAAAAACTGTACAAAAACAGACTACCTGCTAAACATTGATTTAGTGTGTGTCCATTATATGGGGCTAAGAAAGTTAATTTGTTTTCCAAAATCACCTTGTTTTACCTTATTGTCTTTAGCATTCTTTTTGATCAAAGCTATATTACATAGTTGTATCAGTTTGTTAATATACTTTTTCGGCACTTTTGTTGGATGCTCGGCATTCCTGTTTTTATTCAGTGATTTTTTTTTAAATTTAATATTTTTATGTCATTCCAAAACCGTCAACTATTTCAAGAATATTTCTACAGCACAGCTTAATACATTGGTTATGAATTTTACCAAAGAAAGTAAGCCAAGATTTGTGGGTGTTTTGAGAAGCATGCAGTAATTACTTACTCCTTGAGAAATTTTATAATGCAAATAAAGCTATTCCTTGAAACAATAAAGTAGAGTTTTATGATTTAATTTATAATAAGGGCTTAAAAAGATCCACTAAAAAGGTACTATAAATATATCAGTTACTGTCTAATGTAGCAATAGGTTTACAAACTGATTACTATTAATATTAGTAATTGAGTCAATAACATAAATGCCTTATATGTTTCTTTGAAATCATTACACAGTTTGTGCACCAAAAAGAATGAGTATATGTTAAATGTACAACTCAAAAAAATTACATGGGAAGTTCACGAATGAAGGTAAACGTGCTAGATTTAGGTTATTAATCTATTACACAGGATTAGATGAATAATGCCATGAAGTGCCACCATACAGCAAAAAAAAAACGTCTTAGAGAATGAAAAAGTTGATTTTCACATTATAAAACGGTTCATTTTAGATATATAATTAAGAATTGGCGGATTAAAGAGTATGAAACTTATTCAGAACCACGTTAGATTTAAGTTCTGAAAGCTCCAGGAACTAAACTTACCATTTATTCTCTTTGAGATGAAATCACGCCGAGTTGCTCTAACAGACATTACTATGTACGATAATATGATTACTTTTACTCATATAAGCTGAAGTCGTTGCACCAGCTCAAACATCATTAGAACGTTTAAATTAAGTTAACACCCTTATTACCGACAGTTCTACACCCAAAACACTGACATCTTTATATTTGTAGACAGGTTTGTCTGGAACAGGCCACGCTCCATATGTTCATAAACCAATTAAAGCTTTTATTTTCAACACAATAAAATTAAATTTACTTTAGAATTTTCCTAAACAATAATTACACGAGCAACAAGCAAATACGTGATTTTTCCACAGATTCAACAGTTGTTAACATTGGACAAGATTGTCAATTTTTAACATACAACGGGGCATTGTTGTTGGCTGCTCTGTTTCGCAATGTTCAATTGTTTTTAACAGCTGTCTAGGAGCGAAATGTGCTCAGACAAAATGCAAATAAAGCGTGACATTATTTCGAGAAGATAATAATTACGGCGAGTAAAATTAGTTAAAGGAAACTGTTGCTTTAATGAATATATTAAACATGTCTAGTTTTCTTGCTACCATCCTTGCAAGTGCAGGTAAGAATCTCTAGTAATGCTACAGTTTCTAACCTGTAAATAAATTGCTCATGTTTTTGTATCTTTATGTCACAGGGCAAGAAGTGTCAGATCTGAATGAAAAGATTAACGAAATAACTGCAAAAATATCTGCAATGAAATTGGAAGTTAGGAATATGATGGAAAATACATATCTTAAGTTTAATATGCTTCCTCAAGAAACTCAAGAACTTACCACCAAGGCTAGAGCACTGTCAGAAGAAATGGATATACTTCTGCGAAAAATTGAGGCAGAGGTAAATGAGAAAAAAAAAGTTTTACATTTTTGCACATTTTCAATTAACTTTAATCATATATCATGCGATCGTAAACATAGGCTGCTGTTCTTGTAGAAGTGTTCACTGGGCAGATTAAATATACATAGGCTATTGAGGTAATGTACTTCCCCACCAGTCTTGTTTGTAGACAGCATAAATAAATTTCTCCAACTAAATTTGCTTTTGAAAATAAAAGTAATGATGTAAGAGCTCATGAAGAATTTTGTCTAAACATAAATGCAAGAAAACAATTATTTCTGCAACATAAATAATGACATTCCATTTATGTTGAGCAATTAATTACAAACGAAAATTTGTAATAGCTTTATATTTAAAATTCAGGTATTCTAAATACTTTCAAAAAAAAAAAGGCAGCTCTAGCAAGTATTACTAAGTTGCAACATTTAAATGGCAGCAGTAACCCCACATTAATGCCATTATATTAGTATCTCAAATCAAATTATAGGGATTCCCAAAGAACAAAAATATTTTAAACATTTATAGATTTCCCATTTTTTTTTTCTTTAATTACTTAGCCACAGAAAAGAATCTGCAGCAATCTGAGGAGGGAGTGAAAGAGGAAGTTCAGAATTAATATCTAATTGAGGATTTCTTTCTTTTTTATCCCTCTGAGCTTCATGAACTTTGAAATGAGCATGTATACTTATAAACATGTACATTGATGATTTGGTTAATACCTATTGAATAGAGCAGAATTTTCAACATTACAGACAATTTTGAAGTTTGTACAATTCCATTATTAGAGAAAAGATAAGCCAATGCAGTAAACATTACAAATACAAAATGTGAACATTATTGATTGCCATTATTTTGCAAATTAAGATATATCAGGCCATCATCTAACCTGAACTTGCTATCAGCAGCAATATGGTGGTAGCATTACATAGCATAGCAGCCTACACTAGGGGCCTGCACACATTCTTTTACATCATAATTGACAAAAGAATAACTATTAGTCAGCATTAATAGTTTCATGGGGATTATGACAGCAATGATAGCAAAGCAACCATCTTCTTGGATTCTGCACTGATGAGGGCCAATGCTTTAACTGTTAAGTTAAATTATGACTTGTTAATGAAAAACAATAGTTTACGGTATAAAATGCGGTTATTTATGGACTGAAGAAACCAGCTGCAAAAATATATTCTCTCTGCCTGTGGATACCTCAGTTGTACAGTGTGCACTTCTATAATATTATATAAATTAAATTTCAGATGTTATAATGTTCTATGCTAGCTTGGGAGATTTTGTGCCTTTATATAGCAAGTTTTTGCTATATAAAGGCACAATGTTTTATTATTATTATTATTATTATTATTATTATTATTATTATTATTATAATAATAATATTTTTTGGTCCAATACTAAACTCATATTTTTTAAGTAGTTTTGAATAGTAGGAATTTTTACAGTGAAATATAGTATAACAAATTATAATTGAGGAAATCATTCATATTTCACTAATTTTGTTCCACTTAATTTGGACAAGTTTCAAAGGCTGTTGCCTTCATTTTTAGCATGGTTCCACTGTGGTATTAAGATGTCGTTGTGTGGATTTTACGAACTTAGTGATGAGGTTACTATTATTTGGGAGATCAAAATGAACCAAATTTTCCTTGTTTTTGTTTATGAATATATTTTCCCACACTGTTAATTCTGTGGGTTTTTGAAGAGCTTTTAAGAGTTTTGGTTCCTTTTGGAATTTGTTGTTATTTTGGCAGAAATGGTCTGCTATTGCTGATTTTTCTGTGTTTATATTTTACATTTCTCATGTGTTCCTTATATCGTATGGTAATATTTCTTTTTGTTTTGCCTATATATTTCATATTGCAGTCTTTGCAACTGGTTTTATAAATGCCTCATTGTTTTACTGGCAAAATCTGAAGTGTGTGTGTGTATGTGTGCGTGTGCGAGAGAGACATTTTTCATAAACAAAAACAAGGAAAATTTGGTTAATTTTGATCTACCAAAAAATAATAATCTCATCACTTAAGTTCATAAAATCTGCACAGCCACATCTTAATACCACGCTGGAAAGCAGACATTGGAACCATGCTCAAGATGAAGGCAATAGCCTTTGAAACATGTCCAAATAAGTGGAATATATTAGTGAAATTTAAGTGATTTTCTGAATAATAATTTGTTATACATTTTCAAATTTCCTATTTTCTGCACTCTATTGTCTTAGACAGAGCAACCCCAGGAAAAGATTTCCTGAAATTCTCTATAATACTGAATGATTCATACTTATTATAAAGTTACAACCAATGAAAAAAAGTTTTTTTTACACTAAATTACTGGACCATGATTCAAACAGCACATGCATACAAAGAAGAGTGAAACACCACATCAGAGTAATAAACATGGCACTTTGTCACTGATTGACTGACTGTAGTGTGGCAGCATGATCTCACATCTATCATTTCTCTAGTGTGAGCTGCTTTGTGATTCAGCTAGTTACAGTCACCAAGAGCTAGCCCAGGCAAAAGGATGGCCCATAAAAACAACTGTTTATGTATTTTAAGTCAAGATACAAAGTTACCTAAAACTCCTTCCATTCTTCAGGGGGAACATAATTTCCAATTTTAGCTAGATTAAATTATGATCTATATAAGGTAGAGGAACTTAATATTTCCACTCCTTTTTCCAAAAAGTATATTGTTAGCCCAGGCTCTGCCAAAATGACATCATAAATTACTTAATATTTATAGATTTTTTGTAAAAAATCTTTGCCGAGTTTGGGGTTCCAGTGTTGCATTTATCTTTCAGTCAGCTTTTATTGCACCTTGGTAAACATCTTCACAAACATATAAAACAAATATTCACCATTTAAGAGATTAAAAGTACTGTAATTAATGTGTTTAGAAGCTATTGGCAGTGAAGCAACTGAAAGTTGGATGCTTCAGAATGTGGATACAAACTTCAATGTAGGGTTTTTAATTATGACATGTTTTGGGAACCATCATTCCCAAAAGTGAAGTTTGTCAACATTCAAAACATTAATTTTATAATAATTAAAATACAGTTTATTTTAGTTATTTGAATTGTGCACTACTTAGATTAAATCTTTCCTTCCATGATATTAATATTCATGTCTTTCTTAACAGATCAAGCAGGACCTACATAATTCAACAGGAGAGCTGAAAAGTTTGTCAGCATCATTGCAGGAGACAAGCATAACACTTGAAATTTTGCAGCAGTTAGTTGAAATTGACACAGAGATGAAATCAGCAAAGCAGAAACAGCTTGAGGGTTGCTATTTTGAAACAGCTCAAAAACTACAACACATAAAATCCCTTCTTGAGAAATCCTCAGATATTAACCTTGATATTCTGAAAACTTTAGGCACTGAGAGATCACTTCTGCAAGAAACCTTTCTTTATGATATGTTAGAAATTTGGAAGTCTAGTTTGCAGTGGGAAGAGTCTGAACCTGATAGAGATATAAGGAGAGTATGTCTAAAAGTTGACACCTCTAGTAAAGATAAGATTGAACATATGATGCAGGCCTTGAACTATTTTGAACATCTCGATTTTAATCTAAGAAAGTTTGCAAATAAAGTGCTGAAATATCTGTTATCTCCTTTGATCACAGAGGATAAATCTGTTGAGATTTTTGTGAGGGAAAATGTAGCAGTGTTGGAGGTGGAATCAAAGCTGCCAACAAAGAAACCTGATTACAAAACAGTGTTTACAAACACAAAGAAGGTATTTGAATTTTTCCATACCAAACTGAACGTGGACATAGGTGAAAACATGGCATTCTTAAGAAAATTAGGTGATATGATTTCAGATGAATTCTGTGAAAATCTGATAAAACATTGTCTATCTGAAACAATACCAAGTAGCAGCAATGATTTAGAAGCTTATGATATTGTGGCAAAAGAAACAGAAAAATATCAGGAGTGTTTGGTTGAAATAGGTAAGGTGTGTAATGTAGCTAATTGCTCTTTCCTTACATGGAAATATGTGTGCATTGTCAAATTTTAATAGTAATAGCTGTAAAGTAAGTGCCTATATTGTATCTCAGTAATCTTTCCTGCTGTTTTTCAATGTATTGATGTAACTGTTAATGCAAAACAGCTCCAATACAATGAAGTTCTTAAAACTCATTGTAGCACTTCCTTGCTCATTACTTATCAGCTGCCAATTATTTTTTGCATTTTATTAAACAAAAGTATCTAAGATATGCATTATGCCCACTCATATGTAATGATTTTTATATCCTTCATTGCTGTCCTGTCATGTTTTCATGCATATAATGTCAAAGAAACAATCTAAATGACCCCAGCAACTTAGAAAAATCTTGAAATATAGTATTATTGCAATTAGATGCAAATTTCTGTTAGTAATGAAATAACTTTTAGTCTTTACATTGAAAACATTCATTGCTGATTCTGTGCACACTTCTTGCAAGTCTGTCTTGCATGCCTTAACAGTAGCAAACTTCAAATAATACTCACCTTTTGTTTAATATTGATTTTGGAGACTTTATATCCATCATCAGTGATGCCACAAATGCTGAAACTCCTATGTAATTTTCTCTCTGATCTGTCATTGCAGAACTTTGACTAACAGTTTTTTATGTTGATATCATTATATGATTCAGTTGAACTACACACTCTTAAGCTTTAAGAGTATGTAGTTCAACTGAATCATACAATGATATCAATTAATATGATTAGCTTCACTGTGCAAGTTCCAATTTATATTTAAGTTTTTTATGTGTTTATCAGTTCTGGGTTTTAATAAACTACACTCCAATGATTTAACAGATTATAGAGAGGTTTTAGACAAGCAATTTGAGATAGGGAATCCATGAAGAAAAACAAGTTATGTTAAAGTTATGTGGTGATAGAGAAGTTGAAATTAGGTGCTAATAAGTCAGTGCTAACACAAAATGCCTTAGAATGTCTTCAACCCTGCTTTGCAAGTCAGGAAATCCAAATTTTCAATTGCTCTCATCGCATTTTCGAGATTCAGTGCTATAAAAATTCTAAAATCTCAAATTAATCATATGGCAGCATCGAACAATAGCTAACTGATTTATCATATAATAAAGATCATTGTATGATTGAGTTGAACTACCCACTCATATTGCTCCACTTGTTTATAATATGTAGTACTAGGAACACTTTGTTTGCATCATCAACTACCTGTCAACTACTGGATAATTTATTATGCTGTGGGAATGTATATTCTGGTGGAGGTGTAATGAACTTAAAGTTTTATGTTTTCATCCCCAGAAGTGTCATAAGTTCATTAAACTGTCTCCTGTATTTGTAAATGTAGATTTTCTCCCATGTTGCTAACTCTGTAGGTCCTTGTACTGATTTCAATAATTTTTCTTTATTCACTATATCATGATTTGCTGTCCAGAAATTAGAATCTACTGCTGATTTCACTATTTGCTTGTATTTTATGTTCCTAAAATGTTGCATTGATTGTGTTCCAACTAACATTTCTAGTTGATTTACCATGTTAATGTTATCAAACTGACTGTGTGGCCTGATAGGTAAGGCAACATACTGTGGTTTTGACAATTGTGTTTGGTTCCATTATTTATTTATTTATTTATTTATTTTACATTTAACCAACAACAATCAAAACTTAGTAACAATGATCCACTTTTACTTGATGCCGGTATTGTAACAACTGTGCCAAAGAGACATGCTACACAACTTCTGTGCATTATGTGTGGTATCATTTTGAATGGAAGTTTCAATAGTCAGTGGCATACTAGTCTTTTAGAGACTTAAAGCTAAAATTTTGAAATCTTGTCACTATTACACAGAAAAGAATAATGATAAGCAGAGCCTTCATTTCCCAAGATTTACTGGTATTGTAGTTTAAGCTAAAGCTATAATTTTTTTGATATAGTTCCAGTGGAGTCAAGTGATTTCTTTGATTTTAAGAATGCCGATTTACTGTTGACATTAAATAGGTGCAATATTTCAAAATGCACAATGCTTAAAGTATCTCAGTTTCATTCATCTGAAATAGTTATTAAATAACTTATTCACCTTTAGAAGGGAGGAGGGTTTTTGAAGTTTTAAAGAGTAAAAAATTGGCGATTGATATACAGCAATCTATGCTTCATCTGAAAGATCAATCCCATTTATCAGTTGAAAAAAAGTAAGACCTCTCATCCAGTTGCCTTCCTACCTGAAGAGCACAGAGAGTTTTATGAGACATCAATTTCAACCCCTGTGTAAGAATGAAAAACTAAACTCTTGCTGTCAGTTATGAGGAAATATGAAGATTGGTATTCTTGTACATGTTTCATATTACATTTTAGTACTTTCATGCTTAATAACATTATATTTTCCTACCAATCATTAATGTTATTTTTGCGATCATTTTCCTTGAAAACATAAAATAAAATGTAACATAAGTTTGAATGGCACTTGTAACAGACTCCAACATAACACACAGAACCTTCTTATTGTTATTAATATTTTTCCCCTTACCATTGTATTTTTGGCAATAATTTGTTATTCAAAATAACTTTTTTGTAAAAAATGTCTTCACAATGATTTTGGGTGTAATAAATTAAATGCTAACAGAGATGTTAGATGTTTTTTGCTTATTATGTAAAAATTTTGAAATTTATACTTTGAGCATTTGACATTTCCACTCTTCATATGATTTTTAAAGGCTCATTGTCAGATTCCTGCTCATCACATTTTAAGGCCAATACTTTTGATACAAGTTTTCGAATTGATTCTGCAGCATTGTATATAATTTTGAATTGAACATTTTATGACCTTTTTTCTTTTGGGATATTAACATATTGTCTATATTATAGTTGTTTTATTGTGGCATGACCTTACCAAATTAATTTTCAATTTGTTGTACCAATGTTCTATCCACCACTAATTTCATTGATAGTGCCTCTACTGCTTGAAGTGTTTTTTCAAATAACAAAATTATATAATTATATCCTACTAATTTGAAAACAATTATGAGTTACTCTCTGCAAATTATCTTCGTAGTTACTTAAAATAACTTGATTATTTGTATGCATTAGAGCAGATATGATATATTTCTTGCCAATTTAATTCTTTAAAAATGTGTGTTTTCCTGTCTTTTTAATTTTTTTATTAGAATATGAAACAGTGAAGAAGATAAACCCTTTTCTTTTTTATTGCTCATTTTAATTTCTGAAATAATATACTTGCTATTAATTTCTAGGAATGTTTTTATACATTTTATTGCAGGGTTTAAAATTAACCAAATAATTTATAGATCTTTAGGTGCCAGGTTTTGTGTTTTCAAATTGAATTTTAATAAGGCAATTTTAAGATAGTTTAACTTTGTTAAAGTGATATTATGCTTTTAAACAATTTGAATATTATAATTTTTAACTAAAACTTTAATTTTACAAGTTTTTCCTTTAATAATATTTTATTCAAGTTTTACTTAATGATGCTTTTAAAAATAATTCTTGTTTCTTTATTTGTTGTGCATTATAATTTATTATAATAATCCCAAAGAACATAGTAGAAGGGTTCTCAGCATTGGCTCATCAGCCTTCATCTCCATTTAAGAAAGGATTGAACCTTTCAATTAGGACAGTTCCCAGTTGACCTCATAACCCCTCCCAATCCCTTTGGGAATGCTAGGGATCTAACCAAGTCATCCATACCAACAGCCAGACACTCTCACTGTTACACCATAGAAGTGATCATTTTTCACTATTACATCTTTCTCTTGTCGGTCCTGGTGGTGTAGTGGTTACCATACTTGCCTCCTAAACCCAAGATCATGGGTTCGAACCTGGCCAGGACCAATGGATTTTTTTCGTAAGTTCGGAAGGGAAGTAGAGCCGTGGGTCCCGTGTCGTACATTTATGGCACGATAAAGAACCTCAAGCCTGAAAGAGAGGCCTCTGAGCAAAATTTGTCGGCCGTTTCATGCCTTGAGTTGAATGGGATGCGTATGACATGAGAGGTTAAAGAGCATCCATAAATAAATTAATAAAAAAACCTCATCTTTCTCTTATGACATATTTTAAGGCCCAATCTTATATTCCTGCTTACAAAAGGCCATAAAAGCCTTGCATAATACTAAAATGTATGAATATGCACAATGAGTAGATATTAAAGGTAAAATATGCATTTCTTTGTGAAATTTGATATCATAAGCAAATAATTTTTATGTTTCCTAAACTTAAGTATTCAATTTTTACACTAAACTCCACTTACATAAAAGTAAGATGCATTTCGGGAGAATCTCCCCCATCTTCAGTTGCTCACTAAACAGTCATTACTTGAAATGATGGTTACATAAAAGTAAGATGCGTTTCGGGAGAATCTCCCTCCATCTTCAATTGCTTACTGAACCGCCATTACTCGAAATGGTCTAGCCATCGTTTTGAGTGATGGCGATTCAGTGAGCAACTGAAGAGGGGGGGGGGGGGAGATTCTCCTGAAATGCATCTTACTTTTATGTAAGTGGAGTTGAGTGTAAAAAATGAATACCTAAGTTTAGGATATATTACCACTCCATTGTTAACAGCTTCATAAGTACAATATTTAAATTTTTATGTTTGTTACAGGATTTTTAGGTGAAAGCAATCGTTCAATTCTGGAGTATGCAAAGAATGTAGATGTTTTATTTGCCAACAAAACCTGCCAAATTTTGCTTGTGAGGGCAAGAGAGATAATGAAAAAGGATCTTCATGACATGATGAAAGTTGGCCCTATTGTGAGTTAATCTCTTCATATGAATACAATGCCAGTAAATATATATATAATGCTCTGCCCTGTTGAACAGATAAAGGTTCTATGTCAGCTCTGAATTGTAATTGTTGATAGCACTGCTGATTCATTTTTCTACCCCACATAATACTTTAATAAACCATATTGTGATACATTAGCTTGGCTGTTTAAAAACTTTAGATTAAACGTGCTAAAAGAAAAATTCATGACCAGCTTACCTTAATCAAGCTATTAAAGGCAAGTGACAAGCAAATACTATCTAAGCTTCCTTTTTTTTTTTTTATTATTATTATTATTATTTTTTTTTTTTTTATTTTAATGGTATATTTTACAATTTTTTTCCTCTTCCTTTCTTGTTGTTATTACAATGGTTTATTCATCACCATGGACATCTGCACTACAGTGGTAGATTTGAGCATAGTAATTGAATAAGATAAAACTTAAAATGACTATTATAATATTTTATTTTCATATATACTTACAAGTGAAACTTTAAGTATCATCACAAACTGTACACTTACAATGAAAATATACATATCTTCTATAACAAACACTAGAACAATAACTATTTTATAAACTATAATTCAGCTATTCTATATAGACATTTATCTTTTACATAATTTTTAAACTTTATTTTAAAGTTATTCCTCCAGTTCTATTTATAAGTGCTGTATGAAAATGTTAAGTTTTCCATCGAGTTATAATTGTAATTCTTATTATCATGGGACACATTTTATTGCTTGTTACAAAGAGAATAATTCTACATGAAAATAAGGAGACAGCAGTTGGAAAATGTTTGGAACTGAATATGTTTCTGCATTAAATTCTTTTGTCAAACTTTTTATTTGTAAAATTAATACCTTAAACTGCTCTAAGTATTATTGTTGATCTGAAAGTAAACCAAACTACAATATCTAATTTTCAGAACAAAAATATCAAAAATAGTCAAAAAAAATTCTTATTAAACATAATCCTGAGTTCATATTCTTATTTACATAATCACTGCAGAAACGGCCAATATAGATTCTCTTCTATAAATGGGGAAAACCAGTGAAAGGAATGATGATGGGAGGAGTAATCAAATACTAATATAAGATAAATCAGCTGCCTAAGGAAGATATGCCAAAAGAGTGTTGTAACTGCCAAGGAAAGCACCTGAGTGCCCAAAATTGATTAAGAAAAATTAAGGACCTGTTGGAGGAGGGAGCACAAGGAGATGTTTGGATACAAAGATTTGATATGGTTTGTAGCATATGGAAATATGTTCGATCCAGGTCCGAATATATAGATAGACAAGAAATGTGGGCAGGTTTGAATTAAATAATTAAGATGGAAAGGCCAAGAAAGATATTTATAAATGTGCAACAGAGAGGAGAGGGAAGGTATTGCATGATAGGAGTATGAAACTAAGAGGCCTAAGGGGAAATGTAATGCAAGTTATATGTCCCATCTGTGGGGAGAATGAGGATGGAGTACATATTTTGTTGGAATGCAGAACGAACATATGGAGTGGTTACGAAGCAATAGAAGTGCAGTGATCAAAAAAGTGTTTTTAGATCAAGGACAGTTAATATGATTACAGGAATTTCTATGGAAAATTAGAATGAAATGGTCAGTTGAAAAAGTGTAGGATGTTGAGGTTCAAAAGTATTTGGGGGACTAATGAAAGTAGAGTATATAGGAAACCTGGTAAATTTATATGCAGAAAGGAAATATTTGAACCCAAGTTTCTTGGGTATCTCAGCAGGTAACAGACAGTGAACCGGAGATGAGGGGCCTAATAGGTGCTGAGATAAATATAAGGGGATGGTATTATTGGGAATAGGAGGAAGGATTGATAGGGGTAGCTGTCAAAGTTTGTAATGATAAGTTAATGAAAGGAATAGGGGCTTTGCTAGTTATATAGGATATTTGGAAAATTGAAATAAAAGAAGGTATTAATGTAGGTCTATTTGGGCAAGTGGCCAGGGCCAGTTTCTATAGACTACACTATGTAACTGTTTAGTACTAAAAAAAATGAGTTGGTTTGTTGTGATTTAAAAAAATGTAATTATAGTGGTGGTTCCAACAAATGTTGGAATTTATAGGCTTATTTATAATGATGAGCCCGAGCCTTCTGGAGGAACTGAGGACAGGGTTCAGTAACAAGGGAAAATTGTAATGTCTAAGGGAATGAATTAGTTTGGGTATTGTTAACTTTATATATTTAGTGAGTTATTGTAAAAATTTTAGAAACAGTATTGGTAGAAATAAATTTCAATATTTAATTATAAGAGGGTAACATGAAGCTGCTCCCCCTGAATATTCAAGTATGAAACTGCTGATGAACCGGGGACTTGGACCGAAAAATTTTATCAATAAGAAAGTATAGTATTAAAAATATTATAATGAGGGTAAAGTATGTTAATCGGTTAAATACTCATAAAATATTATGTATATTTTGCAGCCAAATTTGATATTTTGTTTCTATCAATTTAATGTAATGTTGTTTGATATAAATAAATTCATACATACATAATCAATGTGAGTCGTACGAGAGACTATTTTTTAAATATAATCCTAAGAAGTTTGTATACCATACTAGTTCTCTATCATTTTAATTAATTATTTCTAGGATATTGCTGGCATTATCCCTCATCAACTACTGTAAATAAGATCTAATTCATTTTAAAAACAGCTAAAGATCTAATCAGTCCACTTTTCACAGCTGGTGTTTACAAAGATTCTGTGAAAATGTATGTGAATATGACAAAATGTAGTGTCAAGATATCAGAACAAAAGGAAATCTTGCTTAGTACAGAAAGTAAAATCGGCAGCAGTTTAATATGTTTTCACTTATTTTTAACATTGTTTAATGCCAGTTTTTACTATTACGGCATCACAAGCAGTGGACGGTGATACATGAGATGGAATGGTAAATTGAAAAAGGCATTTGGGTAAGAAAGTTTTCCAGGCCTAAGCTTAGGATCCCCTTCAATATTTTCTGCATGATCAAGAAAAACCTGGAAAAAAATCCCAGTTCTGGCAGCATACCTCTCATTCATGAGAATATGCATTAGCAACCTTAGCACTCATGTCAGAATGTTTTAACTATGGACAATTATAATATACAATATGAAGAAACCGAAGTTCTAGTCAAAACTAAGCATTGTCAGATTTTATAGTGAAGCAATAAATGTTCCAACAATTTCAATAAAAAAGCAATGCTTTAACTAAACAAAATTTGGATCCCAATATTATACAACTTAAATAATAATATAGATCTCCATCATGGCATAAATCTGCCATTCCTCGCAACTTCTCTCCCTCTACTCAGCATCCACATATAAATATCAGTACCTGTTTCATTCAGCAATTAAAAGCAAACCATCAAAATGACAGCAAAAATGTGCAGCATTTTTTTTCAGAGTTCATTCCATTGTAACCAGCTACATTTTTTTCACTGCCTTCTTTTATTTTTTATTATTATTATTAATTAATTAATTTTCTGGAACCCCTCTGAAGGAGCACTGCTTTTATCTTCACTCCCTTCTTTTAGTTCTTTTACATTCCTTTGTAATAATGCTTTTTTTTTACATATGACACATTTTGTGGCCTTCCTACAATTTGTGTACCTTTTTGTTATATGTTATGCTTTGCTTTAGCCTACCATATTCCTCATGGCATAGACAAACAAAGAGTTCATTTCTCATACTAAGGAATATAGCAGCAATTGTTTTTTTTTTTTATATAATTACTCAGGTTTTAACGAGGATATCCAACAATGAATTAATTTTATTCTCCTTCATATAATACCCGTTATTCATTTTCCAATTTTTAATGAACTTTCTCAAAACATTCCACCACTGGTGCAGTGCCCCTTTTCCCATCATTTATGCCAGTCTTCAACGACATGCTAGAAGCCATATTGTGATGCTTACTTCAAAATAATCTTCACAACTCTACTGAAAAGAAGTTTCTTCATACTTAGGAAAGAAAGAAAAAGGATTTTCACACTAGACACAGTATGTGAAGTGAATATTCAGTCATTCAGGAGTAAGCAGCCTGGCAATCCATTTGCACCTGAAGAAATAATCACCCACTTTGACAACTCTCTTAATGTGATACATCAGTCCTCCCTCATGACTAAAACATTGTTAATGTTTACCTGCGTAAGAGCTGTGATTGATACCCACTACTGTCTACTATCTCAATGTGTTGACCTACCAATAAACAAAGCAGATTTTGTACAAGCTTACTGTAACACTTATCAAGTTGTAGCACACAATATATGACACAATCAGAATTTAAAATTAGCATATTTTAATCAAAATCAACTCCATGAAGTCACAAAGAAAGTAATTTATAAATAAATTAGGTATTTTTGTTAACAGTATAACATATATGAAAGTTTTTAATCATTCATTCATTATTGAACAGTCCTTGTAAAGCAGGTGAGTTATATTTTTATGGCATTATTTGCCTGGAGAAAATTGAGCTAAAGAATGTTTTTAGTTTGACCGTAGTTCCGTTAAGGATAGAATAAATTTGGTGAATTCACTTCTGTATTTGACATTGTCTTATGGCATGCACTATTGCATACTTGCAGGAACACTTTGAGGAAGCTCAAGAACAAGCATCACTTGATAAACAAGAGTTCCTTGGACTGAAACCAGATATCACTCTATGCAAGGATATGTTTCAGTTCCCAGAATGCCAAATCAGGTACAGCACCTAATTATTTATTTTGTATTCTATTCCTTCCTGATGAGCAGGTAGCTAAAATACATATAGATAAAATGTTTTCCATAAATAAATAAATTATTAGAAATAATTAATGTAATGCCGTGTTTTCTGAATATGGTTATTTACAATGTACAGAAATAAATAGAATGGCGCATCAAGACCTTAAACATAAAAAAACTCCCCCCCCCCCTTTAATAAAGCATTTCTAGCAGTCATTGACAAATATATACTATATTTGTGCTTTCAGTTATGTTTATATTTTTGTATTCTATTCCTTCCTGATGAGCAGGTAGCTAAAATACATATAGATAAAATGTTTTCCATAAATAAATAAATTATTAGAAATAATTAATGTAATGCCGTGTTTTCTGAATATGGTTATTTACAACGTACAGAAATAAATAGAATGGCGCATCAAGACCTTAAACATAAAAAAACTCCCCCCCCCCTTTTAATAAAGCATTTCTAGCAGTCATTGACAAATATATACTATATTTGTGCTTTCAGTTATGTTTATATTTTACTGTTGTACAAAATGGAGCTATGTATCGCTGTTATTGAATGAGAAATATTTTAAATTATTTGCCTTTATAAACAATGGAAAGTTGTACTGTAAGGAAACTTGGTGATGCTTCTATATTTGTAAGCCAAAAGTAAAACTTTTAAACTTAGGTAGAATATGGGAGATTATTATTAGGAGATAATGTGAATGTATTCAAAGCTAGTAACTCACCCACCATTTTGAAAAAGTGCAACTTTTATAACTGAAGTTAGACCAATAAGTAGAAAATAGTTTGCTGACTGACATCATGGTTATATCAATAGCAAGAAATGCACTAGATAGGAGTATATAGCAGAAGGGGTAAAGCTGGAAAAATAGAAATCCATAATCAATTCATATACACACACTAAAAGGCTGACTCAAATGAATTCTAGAACCTGGAGGATCCTATTTGGTGTCAATGGTAAAATGTTATAATAGTTGAAACAATGAAAATTAAACGAGGAACCACTGAATTTGATTAATAGAGCTCCCCTGGTGGGAAAAATGGAAAACAATGCGAAATGCTAGTGTGAAACTGTGATACCTTCTAAGCCTGAGAACCGGGGCATGGGACTATGAATTCCAAATCATTCACACCATACTTAATGTCTCCAATCACTCAGTGTTATTGCATTGTGCTGTTACAATATTTCCATCTATTCTCCTTTTATTTAAGGTAAATTTAAATTCAGTTTGCATATATGGAAGTTTCAATAAAAATATTTATGAAAAATATAGCAAGATAGCCAAAATTATCAATGCATAAGCATTACCTGTCTTCTAAATACAGAAATGAAGCTTAAAGAGCCACTGGGGAGTGCTATTACAATCTTCATTCAGCTTGGACCATTCTAAAATTAAATTGGTTATCAATGATAAATGTTGGCCAACCTAAAAGAAGATGGACAGAGCAGTTCTAAATTGTGGGACCGGAACAAGCCAATAAAGGCTTAAACTGTGATTGATGATGATGATGATGATGATCAATGATATCTTTGCACCTAAATTGTTTTCTCAGAGTAGTAATTTGTATGTATTACGTATGTACATATAAATGATATAATTTATATATAAATAAAGATATTTAGATAAATAAATAACTAAAGAAAAAAAAAGGATTAAAAGGTTGATGGATGGTATGTGAATTTTTGGTACATTCTATTTTCTAAAAAAAAAAAAAGAATCAAAGACATCAGTACTCTTATTCCTAAAGAAAAAGAAAAGAGAAAAAAGAAAATAGAATGTACCAAAAATTCACATACCATCCATCAACCTTCTACAAATTCCAAAAGATTTTCAAAAAACAAAACATTATTTTAGCTCCAAAAAACAGTTACACCATAAAAAATATACTAAATTCTAAACTAAAAGAGGACATTCCTCAAGAGAACAAATCAGGAATATATCAGATGGAATGTATCGATTGTGAAAAAATTTACATAGGAAAGACTAAAAGAAACAAAAACACGAGCAAAGGAACACATCAGGAACATAAAATAAAGACAGGAAGAAAAATCAGCAGTAGCTTGGCATTTTTGGAATGGAAAACATAATATAAACAGAAATCCCAAACTACTTAAAAACATTACAGGGAAAACAGAACTCGCTGTCTGGGAAAACATTTATATCTGGAAGAACAAATGTAGCGTTTTCACCTTTGAAATCCCACCAAGTGATGTCTTAATACAGAAGTTCATCCAACCGCCACCAGAGACAAACCAAACCACCACGAAGAACAAGGCCAGTATCACAGTCGAAGCGATTAGCTCCAGAACTTAGTTTTTCTCTTTAAAAATTATTAGTGATGTGTTACAAGTCGACTCAGTTATTCTAAACTTATATTAAACATCACTGTTACAAACATCCACCATATTTAACTAAAGGATTAAATGCTTAGAAAGTCACAGATTTTGAGAAAAAAGCTAGTAGTTTGAAGTATAGCAATACTAAAATCTGTGATTTTCTAAGGGGTTTATCCATTTTATGCTTCTCTATAGTTGCTGTTATTTTAGTTATATTGTTCATAGTGTTACATTACACACACACACACACATATATATATATATATATATATATATATTTATATAAAAAGGAAGTAATATGGAACATAGCAATAAATATTTATAGAATTATACTTACAAATGCCTTTGCACTATCAACACAAGAAGTGTGTGAAGACAAGCAAACAAGTTTCTCACTTAGTTTCACATGATTTCACTTATGATAACAAGTAATGTTTCACAAAGCTGTTGTCATTATTTATCAGAGAGCAAATGTTCACATTATAATTTACAAATCATCTTAACTATGCTTTGTCAAGATCAATTTGGATATTAATTAAATTCATTAATAGTTTAGAGCCATTGTGAAAAATATGTAGCTGGCCACAAGAATATCTATAAGTTAATATAAAGCTTAATGCTTCAATGTTCAAGATCAACAAAAATTTCTCTTTGTTTACAATTTCATTTTATAAACTTATTTAAATAACAAACAAAAATAAAATATCCTATTAGAACATATTAAATAAGTTCACACTAATTCTTAGACAACATTAAGACATACTTTGGGGACAGTCACTCCCATCATGAGCTGTTGACTGGCTACTCAATTTGGTGGCTGGTCCCAAGATGCTTCTGTAGCAGTCTTTGATGGTTTGAGTAGGAATATGCTGAATTCATCCATCAGCGGAATATCAAAATTCATTAAGTTTTTCCTAATTTTTAGGATGAACATTTTTTCCAAAGTCAATAGTTCTAATGGGTTGTGAAGTTCTTTCAGCAGCTTAGCCTCTGGTTTAATTTGCTGACTATTGGACCCAAAATCATGAAATATTAAACCAACACCTGTGACATTTAATTCATATCCAAAACTTCACTGATGCCAAGTGTTTATTGACTGCCTTCATGTCATCATACTTAATAGTAAATTTCATAGCATTCTTTACACTTGCTCAAAAACTCACCCCCCCTGCCCCAATCAGCCATTCCTTACATGTTTCTTTATTAGCCATTTGTCACAATAAAACACTAATGATTTGTCTGAACTCATATTTCATTAATAAGTTTAAAGTAACACTATAAAATTAAACCCTCTCAGTTCAATTTTCAACATAGGACTGATTGATCAATTGCTACTGCACAGTCCAATATAGTAAGGTCAAGGGTTAATATTGAGACAACCAAGTGAAACATTCTAAGAATCCTCATTGTCACCCTTAGTTCAAATGAATTTTTATGAAAACATTATTTTACCACTTCACTGTTCAAGAGTATAAGTTCATATAAGTTTTAACTTCTTAACCTAAATTACTTTCTTTAGGTGAACATTTTTAAAAACTGGATGCTCCAGAGAATACCAAGAGATTTGCCAGCTGTATATTGATGTTTTTTTTAAAACTTAATTTTCATTTATTCCCCCCTCCCTTTTACCTTAAATATTAACAACACACTGCATTATAAATGATCCCATTGTATTTTGTGTGCATAATAACCATTGCATCTTTGCACATTTTCCAGCAAGTCTGCTGAAGAGTTGCTGCAACTGGTGCATGAAGTGCTGGAAGAGGCAGTTCTAAGTACAGATTTTTGTTCAGTGAGATTATTCTATACAGCACGCAATATATTTGAGCTATATGTTGCTGTGGTACCTATGTACCATAAACAGTTCCTTGAGACTATTCCTCAACAAGTGGGTGAGTGTGCTTGCATTTTATAATTTAAACAGTTAAAGAATTTGTTCTGTTGGAACTTACACAGTGAAGCTTATTAAATGTAAATTATGTTTAATCTGTCATCTAACACACTCTTATGCTTCACTTACTTTTAAATACAGTGGGACCAGTTTTGAAGAATCCTCTCCATCTGGTCAGCCGTCAAGTTGGTTGAAGATGGAGAGGATATCTCTTCGAAACTGGTCCCACCATATTTAAAAGTACGTGAAGCATAAGAGTGTGTTAGACGACAGATTAATTATAATTTACAAAGAATTTGTTGTTCCCCCCCACACTGTTTATAATGTAAATCAATGCAAGTATCATCAAATTAAGTATATTAATGAGAAATAAAAAGCTTAAACTAAAGAAAAAAAATTAGCATACTGCATAGTAAAAGAAAAGGAAGCCATTACCAACCTGAAGAAATATGCACAGAAAATGTAATTAATCTATCTGGAAACTCTTGATAACCTAGAATTACAGTTACTAAATAAGAGTTTAAAAACATGCATTGGCTTCTCCAACAAAGTGGAAGATATCATAGTAGACATAGAGATTGCTACTCAGGATTTGAAGAATAAATAAATATATAAAAAAAATCGGCCATTAAAAACCAATGTGGACAAATATTAATTAAAATAAAACAGTAGTAATAACACTCATCATCATCAACTCACTAAATGCATACTTAGATCATTCAACAATTAAAATCTTTAGCCAATGCCTGTTCTTGGCTGGTCAGCCATTTGATGCCATGCCACCCAGTACATCCATGCTTGTCCTTCTAATGAGTTTCTCTTGAGTCACTCTGAAGTGCTGTACAGTGTATAAGTTGATCAGCCATTCCTTCTTCATTTGAGCAGAGGGGGCAGATTTGAGAGTTAACGGTGCCGATTCTGTGCAAATTTTTTGTAGGTTGGTTTTGGTTTTTACATAATCGGTTCCCATTTTTTACCAACTTAAAATATGTAGTTTTTGTTCTTCCAGATATAAATGTTTTCCCAGATTGTAAATTCTGTTTTTCCTGTGATATTTTTAAGCAGTTTGGGGTTCCTGTTAATACTATGCTGTTCCTCACAAAAATGCCAAGACTGCTGATTTTTCTTCCTGTTTTTGATTTATGTTCCTGATGTGTTCTTTTGCTAGTGTTTTTATGTTTCTTTTGGTCTTCCCAATGTAGATTTTTTTACAATCGTTGCAATTTATCTGATATATTCCTGGTTTTTTCTCTTGTGGAATATCATCTTTTAGTTTAGAATTTAGCATATTTTTTATGAAGTAACTGTTTTTAGGGGCTAAAATGATATTGTGTTTTTTGAAGATCCTTTAGAATTTATAGAAGACTGATGGATGGTAGTGAATTTTTTGTACCTTGTATTTTCTTCCTTGTTTGGGATGAGTGTACCATCTTTGATTCTCTTTACTTTCTTAAATACAATTTCTTTTTTAAATCCATTTTCTATGGCTATATTTATTATACTGTCCAGTTCATGATCACACCTCTTTTTTCTTGGGGCCATTTACCAACCTGTGGGTAAGGCTATTTAGTACTGTATGTATATGAGAAACTGTGTTATAATTATTGTATTTTATGTAGTTATTGATGTGAATGGGTTTTCTATACATGCCGAATGTTAAGTGATTTTCTTTCATCATTATTTTAAGGCCTAGGAAGGGTAGTTGTTACATTCTCTCTCCATAGTGAATTTTATTGATTTTTCTTGTAGATTAAGTAACTTAAGTGTATCTTCTAGGTGTTTCTTTGGGACTATCTCAAAGATGTCATGAACATAGCAATACCATCTTTTAAACAACCAGGGGAAACCCTTCGTAATTCTGATTTCTAGTGCACTCATAGAGATCTGCTAATATAGGTGATAATGGGCTACCATTGTTAAACCAGTTCTGTTTGCAGTATGATGTATTCTGAGTTTCTTCTTTGTATTCTCTGTTTTTAGCAACCAATTTTTTTGTGTGTGTGTAAATTTAGCATTGATATGATTAGAAAAAGAGCTGACATTAAAAGAAACCAAGGTATCTGCTTTTTCTGCTTCTACATCTTTAATTTTTTAATTAAATCTAAGAACTTTTATGCTTTGTGATTCAAATTTAGGAAAGGAAGAAAATCTGTGTTAACCATTTGGCTAATTTGTATGTTGTGGCATCTATATTGTTTATAACGGGTCTCATTGTTTTGCCTGATTTATGTACTTTTGGAAGACCATAGAGTCTAGGTAGTATACGGTTATTTACTTTGATTTTATATTGTTTTTATATCTATTAATGTACATTCATTATTTTATTTACTGAATTTTTGCACTGATTTAGAGGATATTTTGTTTCTGTTAAATATTTTTTATTTTCTAATAATTGTTCCAGTCTATCTATGTAGTTAGTTTTATCTAAAATTACAAGAGTGTTTCCTTTATCTGCTTTTATGTAAATTACTGGTTTGCTTTTTAGTGTTCTAATTACATTTGTATATAAGTTAGCTTTCCTTTTGTTTCTGATTTGTTCATTGATGTTGCAACATTGATTTTATATTGTATTTCTTTCTATTTCCACTAGATTTTTGGTACCAACTTGTAAATCTGCTACATAGTCTTCAATTTTTACAAAGAAACTTACACATGTATTGCAACCTTTATTCAAAAAATTCCATTTCAGTTTCAGTGAAATTTTGTTTAGAGAGGTTATGGATGTTATTTTGTGTAGTTTTATGCTTTTAAGGTACTTTCTCTTTGTTTTTTTTGTACACAAAATTAGATAAAGGGGAACAAGTTATTCTAGATCAAGATGACTATATTAAATGAATAGCATAATTTCGTTTGGTGTATATAGGAAATCCATACATGCAGATAATCAGATAAAGAATAATGGCTTCAACTCTAAACCACACCAACACACCATTATAAACAGCCTTGCTCATAGAGTAATTAACATCCAACTTAAAAGGAAAAATACACAATGTAATATATCAGTACATCATTAATACTGTCTTCAACAATAGATTCAATGGATAGTTAGTAGATAAGAATGTCAGACATTTCAAAAGACTTAAAATTTTTAAAAAAACCACCATTCCCTCCATGATAAGGAATTTAAGTTTTAAAAAAATGCACGAATGGGCAAACTGGACATTCATGAAAATTTTTAAAAATTTTGATTGTGCTGGCAGCACAAAATAAATTTAACGTTGGGAACCTTTCAATCAGCACTTAAAGATTAAGATAATTGTATGATTTAAGTTGAACTACACCCTCTTGGCTTCACTTGTTTATATGTTGTATATGCTTCACAAACCTTTATTCGCATCCTCAGCTACCTGTGGACTGTTGGATAATTCATTATGCTATCTGGATGTTTCTGCTCTGGTGGAGGTGTGATGAACTTCAGAGTTTGTTTTCATTCCCAAAAGTGCCAAAGTTCATTTAACTGTCTCTGTATTTGTAAATGTAGATTTTCTTTCATGTTGCTAATTCTGTAGGTTCTTATACTCATTTTAATAATTTTGCTTTATTCACAACAGCCAATAAGTGTGTAGTTTAACTCAATCATACAATGATCTTAATTATATGATTAGCATTTCTAAGGGAAGTTGATCTGTCCAACAAAAAGGCAGGAGTGTATCAGATAGGTTGTTTGGATTGTGTCAGATATATATGGGCAGAACAATAAGAAATTTGGAGACAGGATGAAAGAACACTCTAGAAAAGTAAGATATAAACAGTAGATGTATCAGCAGTTGCAGATCATTTTTGGGTTTACAATCATAACATCACAAAAGAAACAAACTATTAAAAGCTACCAACAATCCCAGGAAATTACCAATCTGGGAACATATTGTTATTTTAAAGAATGCATTGGATTTGAATTTTGACACCCCACCATTAAATTTCCTGTTTCACTGGCTATAAAAGCTTGAAAGATGACTCGTGCAGCGGATGACCAACCATTATGAAATTAAAATTAAGTCCATGACATGGTTCTGGAGAATCACCAATTAAATGTGTCCGAAATTGCTGAAGCTCTGGTCATTTTGGGGGAATGCAGATTTCACATTTTGAGGGAAGAACAATTGTGTTTGAAAAAATTATTGATAAGTTAGGTGCTGTGATTGCTGACTCAGGATTAAAAGCTTATCAATGCCAATCTCTCAGCAAAGTTTGGCCTATTTTCAGAGAGATCCTTCCAATGAATAAATTTGTGTATATTATTACACACTTGAAACAAAACAGCAGTCTAAACAATGGAAGAATCACTGCCACAGAAGTTCAAGTTTGTGAAATTGTCCGGGAAGATCATGGAGTGTGTTATGGGATGCCTAGGGCAAACTGCTAATTGATCATCTTTCGACTGGAACATATTATGCTAACTTTTTGGACCTAATTAAGACAAAAATACATGAAAAAAGTTTAGGTTTATCAAAGAAGAAAGTCATCTTGCATCAAGACAATGCTCGCCCTCACAGTGTCGTTGCAATGGCAAAAATCAATGAATTTGCTGTCACATCCACCTTATTCTCCTGATTAGCCTCAGTTTCCTAAACTGAAAAAATTTCTTGGTGGAAAGAAATTTAAAAATGATAGGGAACTATTTAGTAAAGTTAGAGAAAAATGGATAAAAATGACGAAGAGGATGATGGAAAGAAATGTAACCTTAGAAGTATAATTTATTGATTTACAGCATATTTAGGGAAGGTGAGGGAGAAATGATAAAGAATGGTCAGATAGTTATAATTGATAAATTGAATATGGGAGTAAATTAGCATTAGAAATAGGATTATTATACACCAATAATCTGGGTGTTAATGTGTATATAGTCCTAAGGAAATAAATAACTCACAAGTAGAATACTAGTTGGATGAAGTGTGTAGAATTAAAGTATTGTAATAAGAGTCATAATGATATGTATTAATTTTATACTGTAAGTTAGTATTATATAATTGACGAAGACATGCACCTTATTGTAATATTTGAAATCTATGTTGATGTAAAGAGAAATAAATTCAAATTCATACATCCAATGAAGAGCTTAAATCATCAGTTGAGGCATATTTTGCAGGACTGGAGTAATCTGACGTTCTTGATGGAGTAAAGGCTTTGGAGCATTACAGGACAAAATGCATTAGCAACAAGTGAAACTGTTGAAAATTAAGAATAACTTCAAACGTTTCAAATAACTCATATAAGTGTGGCAGAAATCTTTGTGGAACAGAATGCGACTAATAATAAGTTATAATATAATGTACTTGTAACATATTAAACCATACAATTTGGAACAGGACTCAGGTGATAAATGATAATTCAGCCAAATGAGTTCAGATTTGGAACCTGAATTTCCCAGACATTCACCTTAAAAATTGGAAGAGAACCCCCTGAAAATACCTCTAACCACACAGGCCTGCCGTGTAGGTGCCAATGCTACTGCCGGACTATGGCAGTAGTTTCAACATATTGTACTTTAATTTATAAACAGTACCAATTTACTTTTAATGTTGTACCTTGATTCTTAAAACAGCAAATAAAAGCAACGTTTATTGGGTAAATTCAAATCATAAATTACCCATTTATTTATTTTATGTACCCATTTTGGAGGAAGGGAACACTGTTAACTGTTCACATCTTTCCTACTTCAACAAGATGCTAGTGCAGCTGTGTAGGAATGCTGGCTAAAGGCACAAATGCAGAAACAAAGTATGAAAGACTGTATTATTGAAGGGCATAAACAAAATAAAGCTATCACCAGTTAGTTATGGATCAGATAAAGCACATAGAACCTGGCCAAATAGTGTTTAAAGTCTGTTTTTACTACTTAGGCACCACAGGCAGTGGATACTGATGATACATCAAATGAAATAAAAATTAGGAGTATGTTTTTAAAGGAAGAGTTCTAGGCCTAAATTTAGAGTACCTCCCCGGCATTATCCATTTATGAGAACTGAGGAAAACGTGGAAAAAAACCTCAGTTCTGGTAGGAATCAAACCCCAGACCTCGCGCTCACAAGTTCACTCTTTAACGACCTCAGCCATCAGTGGTGGTAATTGACTTGTTAATCATACATAAATTTTCTAAAATAAGGAAAGAAATATCTAAAATTATAGATCAAAGTGTAAACATGTGCACTGTAATGAAGAAGCCACAACCTTTTTGAAGAGCTGGTAAGTCCTGGTTGTACCATAACACTTCATTCTGAAGTAACTATTTCAAAATAATGAAGAAATAATCTGTAAACCAACTGATCCAAAGCATTATTGATAATGTGGAGAACAGACTTCAGACTGGAGACAGTGCAAAAAGCTTTTTTCATTGATGAAACACCAAATATATGTATTATTAACTGCAATTGAACTTACATCTAGTGGCTCTAAAGAATAATGAAAATACAATGATGACCATCTGATGTTAAGACTGGATGTCCTAAGCAAAATCATTACAAAATTACTTGATGGAAAACAGATACCACTAACATAAAGAGGGCCAAAAATAATTATGAAGTTGGGAGTTTAAAGTAATATTGATATTCTCCATAGAGCCAGGTGGTCTCTTGTAAACATTAAATAATTGGAACAACCTGTGGCCTACAGCCACACATCAGCCACTGACTGTATGTTGCAATGGCCAGGTGCCAGTTATTTAATAGTTCCATTGTCTGATAGCAGATAACATAACAAACTACTATAGCAATTATTTTACCAAGCTACAGAGATTAGAATTTCTATTGTTATGGGGGCCTTTAGAAGTACTCCAACCATTGCAATGGAGACTTTGCTAGTATCCATCCCATGGACATCAATTTACAAGTGGAAGCTAGACTGCTATAAACCACTTAGAGAGGAAATTGGAGAAGCAGCTGATTAACAACTGCACACACTTCCACTCTAAATTTCCTGGTATTCCAGCATGGAACATGAGTTCTGATTAGACCTCATGAATATTCAATATTGTTCTCTCCCTCCATTTACGATAACTCTCAGATCTCGGAGAAGACTGGATGGAAGGAACTATGCAAGGATGTGACCAACTCGTATGATACACCAATGGATGTTAGTCCTGGTGGTGTAGTCATAACCATACTTGCCTTCTAAACCCAAGGTCGCGGGTTCGAACCGGCCAGGATAGATGGATTTTTTCGGGCGTAAAAATCGTAAGTACTTCGGAAGGGAAATAAAGCCATGGGTCCCGTGTCATACATTTACCGCACGATACAGAACCTCAAGCCTGAAAGAAGAGGCCTCTTAGCAAAATTTGTCGGCCGTTTTACGCTCTGAATAGAATGGGACACTGATGACATGAGATGTTAAAGAGCGTCCTTAAATAAACACATAAAAAAAAAAAGCAATGAATCCTATATAGGGAGCCAGCATATATGGCCTATTTCCAAGGAATTATATTTGCATAAGTCTTGGGAAATTTGTCCAGTTTTTTTAGGCAGAAGTGGTTGTTATCCTGAACTGTGCTCTTAGAAGACTTCAGAAAGATTACCATGGTAAACAAATTCTCATTCTCATAGAGAGCTAAAATCTAAACCTGTATGGTAATGCCAAAATGCCCCAACTTCTTTCAAGAGGCTTGAATTGCAGTGGGTGCCAGGGCATCTGGTCATTTACGGAAATGAAAAAGCAGATCAGGTGACTGACAAAAAGGTATCAATATACCCTTTTTGACCCCAAACCCTCAGTTGAAATCAGTGTACATACTGCTAAGACTGCAGTAAAAAGCAGATAAAACACTTGGATGGCAAACCTGAGCAAAAACAAGCTAGGAAATTGAGCTAGGCCCAAGCAACACACTTTTCCAATCTCTCCTAGAATCGGACAGAATAAGAATAAGTAATTGCATTAATTACAAGCATGGTCACTCCAGAAAACATGCAAAATGGAACTCTACAAAGATGAACCCATTTGCAGAAAGTGCAAACAGGATGAGGAGACTCCCTTGCATATCCTGTTTAATTGCCCATTCCTAGTATTTTTTTTTTTAATTTATTTCTCTTTACACTTAGTAAGAAAGATTTACTCTTTATACATTCATGGAATACCTGGGAACAGACACTGACATTGGACTGCAACTCACTCAAGGAATAGATTATGGGAAACAGTGAAAGAGTCTCTTTCTATCAAGTTGCACAATAAGCCTTTTAGGTTGATTGCAGGCCAACAAAACTTCAAATGCTGCATTATCTATCTAATGTTTTTGAGGTGACAGAAACACTGGAGTACCCAGTCGGATCTTTTGACCTGAACCAGATGCGTGACATAGTATTTTCATTTACTCTACTGTTTAGCTTTAACTCTTCCTAAAATCAAGATTTTGTCTCTTCCTCTCCTCCCCCCCCCCCCTTTCAAAAAAATAAACCTGACTTCTTACTACTACTACTCGTTTAGAACTAGGAGCGTTTGAACTGGTTTATTGTATGATATGATTAACACAACCAAGCACTATTCACTTCCATTTCACTTGTCGAGACTGGCTACTAGCAAATTAACTTACTATGGAGTAAGTATAAAGAAAGATATGTTTGTTTTTGTTAGAGTGATATGCTATAGTCCTACAAACATATTATCCACAAATGTTGCTGACATCGCTATTTATGTTTACATCTAAAAACTCAAAAGATTCATGCCATCAGTAATAAGAATTTATTATTGTACTCTATATACTGGAGAATTTCATAACACTGGGATAGTCAGCCATTTGTATTATGAGGAAAGAACAGAAGTAAAATGGATTTTCTGGAGGTGAAAATATATTGTTTGGATGTACTTGCCCACAATTCTCCACTAATCTTGATATAATTTATGTGATATAGAAATATTTTGACAAGCACTTGTACCACTTATGATATTGATGCTTTTCTTCAGAATGTATACACGGTAACAATGGGGATATATATTGCAAGCTATTGGTTGGCCAGAACTGGAGTTCAATATATCTTTCCCATTTGAAAAACACTGCATGCCTTTCTTAATGTGAGAAACACGTGAACTGTTAGAATATCATTCCTTATTATTATGATATAAATGGCTCCAACTGTGTCCTATTCCCACATCTTGTATTTCCCAAATGAGTACTATTGCCATTCTCAATATGTACTTTGTTGAACAAGAGGGTTCATTGATGTTTTTCATGAATTTAGTTGGGTTTTTTGTAATATAACTTTCCTGCTTGATTTGAGGGATAAAATGCTTGCAACATCGCTTGGATTAGTTCCTTAAGCAGAGCAAAATCAGTATCGAACTGAATTTAACAGGTTTTTTTTTATTAATATTACTGATGCATAAAGAATTATAACACCTGTAAATAATGCAGTATAAAAATTTTGGTATGTTTGTTGTTAATTAAGCAGTGTTCAAAAGCCTTATAAAAATGTTTTCTGATGAACTTGTTGCAATATTTATAATATGCTCTTTTTACTTTGCTTTAGCCCTGTTTCATAACAACTGTATGTACCTTGCTCACCACCAGCTAACACTTGCATTTCGGTATAAGGCCAAGTTTCCACAAGTGCTCAAGGGCCATGAGCTTACATTTGTGGATCAGCTGCATACACTGCGCAAACATGGGACAGAAATGTTCCTCAGATGCATGCAAAATCAGAGAAATCAAATATTGGACATCCTTCGTGAGTCAGGTGAGCACAATAGTACCAGCACTTTCTTTTTGTTTAGTAGTTTTTCAGATTGGATTTGAAACTGATACTCCATCTTTCATACTCATCCAATTTGATATTAATCATGTACAAGAATATCTATGACTCTACCCATTTAAGAAGCTATTTCAAGTTGTAAGAATATGGAAAAAAATAAGCCAACACTAATCAGAAGCCACAAAGCTTACAAGTACCATTAAGCAAAGTAGTTATGAATACTTCCAGGGCTTGCAACACTTGGTGAAGATCCTACATTAACCCCAACAATAGAAAAAGCCATCAGACAGTGCTTACGACAGTTAGAGCTTCTTCAGGCAGTTTGGAAACCTGTCTTACCTTCCACTGTTTACTGCAGATCACTTGGTAAGTACTATAGCAGTCTGATGGTGTCTCTTAACAGTTATTTCATTACTTGCTTTGTAGGGTTATTTTTACTGAAGGAAGAGATGGCAGTACAAAATACTTACTTTGTTTCTAGCCTATTTAGAAATGGCACTAAGTGTAGTAACCTGCTTTTCATGCTGAGGTGTACTTTTACCAGGATGATTTGCAAATATTCTGATTAAATTAACAGAATTCTGAATAATCTCAGATAAATTTAACTAACCCGTCATTCTAGAGTTGTATACACTGTATCAAGCTACTTACGTACTTTTGCTTTGCCAGAATCTTTTTACAGGATGCCAGTTCTGGGCCATCTTCAGTAATGTTCCTCTCCCTTCCATCTTAAATAAAGATGTTTCCAGTTCTAGGACTCTGTGTGTGTGTGTGTGTGTGTGTGTAGGGTATACAACTCTTATAGAATTTCCAACTCAGCCAAAAAATGTTAATTGAAACAATTCAAACTGCATCTTGAATGCATACAGCTTGGGATAGGTATTAGTCTCGCTTGAGCCTCAAGGCTGGTAGACAACATCTCGATATCTCTTAATTCTTCACAAGCTAAAGTGAAATTTGTGGTCCTTTCTTCTTAGTACGTACAAAGCACAGGAATAGGAAATGATGTAGTCATTCCAAGAAACTCAAAAAACTGTTACCTTGCAAAAGAAACATGTCTTTTGAGCTTTATATGCTGGACACAGTAGACTTTTGGTTGAGATTTTTTTGCACATACCATGCTGCCAATACA